>VXBI01000143.1:202872-281725 GCA_013397375.1 Toxostoma redivivum | reverse complement strand
GCCGGCGCTGGGGCTGCGGGGATGCCGCCCAGGCCCCGGGTGCAGCGCCCGGCGCGTTGCAGGAGACCCCGGCCCGCTCCCAGACCCGCACCCCTAGGAATGAGCAAATGGGGCGGGCGGGTGAGCAGCGATCCCCGTGCGGAGCGGGGGAAATGCTCCTGCGGCTGCTATATTGTTACCGCTACTGACGAGCAAGCGCCACTGAGGAGGTGCTTTGAAACGCCGGGTGTTTTTTTTTAAGTCACACACAGTTATCTGCACTGACGGCTATCGGTGTCATCAGCCGTGAGTATGAGCCAGCCTTCACCGTCCCCTCAGTGCCAATCACCCGTCTATTTCAAAGCACTTCGGTGCCGACAGCTCTACGTTCCTACTTCTTTGTCAATTTCACTTCTGTTTTGTTTATCACAATGAATTCAGGGTTGTTTTCATAGGAAAATGTGGTTACAAAAAAAAAAACACCACAAATTAAATGAAAACTTAAAATACATTAATATGTACAAAACACCTAGTAACCTAGAGGAAGAGACGTGGTACACTGCAGAATCGCAGCCCAACAAAAACACGATAATGTCAGTTACAGAAAAAAATGGACATATTCTTACACTATCAAGGTTATGGTTATTATTACAAGACAACACCTCATGCTTTTAAATCACATTAAGATAAAATCTTTCCACAACCAAGGAGCACATCAGTCATTGCTACTTTGTATTCTACATCTGTTTTCTAATATATATATGGGATACTACACAGGTTTCTGTAGACACAATTCCTTAGGAATCACCAGATGGCAACTATATTAAATTAATGCACGTCAAAATAAAAAGTAAATACAGTGCATTCTCAAAGCCCTGGGCTCCAAATCCTTTCTGTACTGAAGCCCACAGCACTGTGGGTTTGGGTTTCAATAGAAGGAAGGAATTTGCTCTTCAGCCCTTCTGTACTAGAGTAACTGCTCCAGATATGAGTGTATGCAGCTGTATTCCAAAGTAGGTCAACCTATAAAAGTCACTGACAGTCTTCCACCTACCTGAAGCTTTAAAACTTTGGTTTGTTTCTTTTCCATGACTTGAACACCTTTGGCACATTGGTCCAAAGTAGTTAAAACATACTTAATGTGCAAATGATCAGTGTGCAACTGATTCATCTTATACAAATTTTCCCTGATTCCTTATACTGAGGAGTGTACCACTGTGATGTGCAATTGCAATAAATGATTGGATTTACATTAAAGGATAAATTTGGATGATCATATATAGGTTAGTGTTTATTTGGACATTATTGACACATTTTCAGCAGTATCTTGGCTTGGCTCCAGTAATGTAACACTTCTTTTACTTTCTGAAACAAGATGAAAAAAAAAAAAAAAAAAGGCAGTGCCAAGAGTTTCATAACATTTATGATTATTTGTGCTTTGTTTTTGGTTATCATGACATTTTTTTGATGTTAAGATGAGAAACCCAGAAGATGAAAACATTTAGCTAATGAATTATTCTCAGTGGATTTGCAAGCTGTTAAAGCCCTTTGACTGTAAGACATGAGTGAAGACTTTCCATAAGTTAGAACTTTTCATGTGTCAAATTAAAAAGTACATAAATCCAATGCATTGAATTTTGTGTTTCTCTCCCTCAAAATGGACACTGAAATTGTTCTTGTCCACTAAGCAAAAACATTTGTTCATATGAATCCTCTTGACTTCCTCCAAACATAAATGGCGGTGATCACAATAGTAAAATCTAATTTATTTGTAGAAATTCAGCACTACTGCTTTCCAGTGGTTACAAACCTGTTGATTTCCATGCACCCTTTCCTGCCATATTCACATGCATCACATGTAATGTGAATATGTCAGGAAAGTGTTCTGTTTTGTTCTTGGTAAAAGTTTCACCAATTTTGGTCATCCTCAAAAATTATTTAATTATGAAAATGCAAAATGCTATCTACTGTAAAAATCTTTTACTCTAATGATAAATTAGACATCCAAAATTTCTAATTAATTTCCTTAAAATCCTGTATATGAGAAGAAGCTATGATATACTGACATAAGGATGCACCCCTTGCAACATTTTCAGCTACTCTAGCTTTAGAAATTGGTAACTTAACAAAAAGGACATATAATTAATATAATTCCTAAGACATTAATACGAAAAAGAAATACATATTTTGCTTGGCACTCTTAATTACTTTCCACACAAATACTAAGGAGACAGGTACAGAAAAAGCAGAATATAAATTTCTGGAAAACCATGTATAAAGAAAATAAAACAATATTCCAGTGTTTCCTGTCTGCTTTCTTTTTCATTTCATTATCATTTAGAAGAAAGAAAAAGGACTTGATGAATTACTGAAGGTCACCATTTACCACCATCAGATCAGCAGCAGGCTATGAAGAACATACCTTTTGAGGGGGTAACTTCCCTATACCACAGCAAGAAGTGTTAAAAGACAAGGAACACTCTTCTGTAATACACAGAGATTTCATATTTTCTCAGCTAATCAGCTCTTTACAAGGCAATGCTGAATGTCCAAAATAAGAGCTTCTTTGCCATGGCTATTAAAAAGCCAAACATGAAAAGGCTCAAAGGATGAACCAGAAGAACATTCATGTGAGATGGAAATGTAATCTTTCACAAGATTTCTGGACAGATTACTGTTCAGCAGGTGAAAGTATTAATTGAAAGAATCACTCTAGGTGCCAAAATCTGCAGGACATATTCCCTGACCTGTCCCACCTCTTTTGTGCTGCACAAAAGACTTAATGAGAGTGAAAACCATCTGCAGCTCCCCAGCAGGCTTTTTGTAATATAAAAGAGTCCCTGAGTGATTGTGGAGTTGTCCAGCTCATGGGAGGCCACACAACCCTACAATCTGAGGAGAGGGAGGGGAGAGCACAGCGAGGGAAAGCATTCCTGGGGTTTGCTGCTCCCATCACCTGCAGCTGTCCATGGGCCCTCAGGAGCTGTTGCCATCTGGTACTATCAGTGCCAGGCAGGCACTCATCCAGCCAGAGACTCGAGGGGCTCCCCAGGAGCTCTCTGCTCCTCTGGAATACAGGGAAGGAACCCACTGCACCAGGCCACCTGGACTAATCTGGTTAGAACTCAAATCTGCAGTCCCCAGTCGGGCAAAACTCCCAAGGATATCCTTGAGCACTTACCTGAGTTGGTCTTCTGGTCTTGGACTTGGAGGAATATTAATAGACAGCAAAGAAATACATGGCTGAGTTTTGATTTAAAAACATTTAAACCTTTAATGAAAAGTATATTAATTGCCAATATTAAAGCAATATCCTACCAATAGCAATTTAATAGCAATTTATGAAATTATTGGAATAGTTCTTGAGTACAGAAATGAAATCTGGTGCAGAAATGAAATCTAATGCTTCCAAATAGTTATTGAAATGTGCATAAAGACCATTGAATTGGAGTTGAAGTCATGATGATAGAAGCAATTCTCAGTTTCTGTTGGTACTTGCAGAGATTTAATTTTAGAACTGTACCCTCAGGCAAGTAATATAGGATTAGACCCATAGACACTGCATCAAAAAATAATACTGAAATGTCACTTGTAAAACACACTTTCATGATCTTGCTATTTGATTTATAAATGTGTCAGTCAGACCTGCAGAAAGCCTGCACTAGTTAGGCTCTAGTTAGTCAATATCAATGGATCATGCTTTTGTAAAATCAGAAATCTTCCATAACTGAAGAAAATTACTACATTGTTTCTTTACAATATTCTTGCTGAACCAAGTAAATAGAGTGTGTGGGGAAACAGTCCAACATCATGAGACAAATGATATAAAGATTGTGAAGGCATCAAGACATTAGTGAGGCTGAAAAGAGGATCACAAATCTGTATCAGAAGCCCAGAGAATTTAAAGATCTGTACTGACAGTAGTGGAATAATTCTTGGTTTTACCCAGTGAAAGGAGAGCAGAAAAGGCTTGAGCAGGTGGCACAGAACTGCCACATCACTATTATCACTAGGACACAAATCTCAGAATATTTATCTGGTGCCTCTCTTCATGTTCGTTTACACCTCTAGACAATGGTTACTCAAATTACACATTTAGTCAATAATTTGACTAAAATCTTCAAATTATCTCTTTAGGAATCTTCACGTTTCCCACACCAGCAACACTTACCATGTAGATGGTACTCAGTAAGCAAATACAGCAGATAGTGAGCAAGCTACACTACCAATGAATTTTCTTTAAATTATTTGAAGGAAGCAGTAACTTCTTTAGCAACTAAACAGCAGGTTACCCTAGTGACATTAATTCCTTCTGCATCCTACATAGGATTGAATGTGGAATTAGCAGAGCTTGAAAATGCCCCTGCAGCTCAGGCAGAAATAATTTACTTCTCACTGTAAATGGAGGCTTCTCTTCAGGAGGCGCTTGAGCTTCAATGCTCTTTATCAGACAGGGTAACATGAATATACATTTCACTAACAGCCAGGATCAGCAATGGAAACTCAATTTATCATGAACTGAGCGAGAACTGTCAAACACTTTAGCCACATTCATCCTGCCACAGAACAAATAAACATTAATACCAGAAAAATAAAGCCACTCTGAAAGCCTGAGGAATCAACAAAGAAGCTTTTTGCCCGTGCCTAATCCAGCTAAACCTTCTTATAGTCCCATTCAAAATAGACACTCGACATGATTTCCATCAACAATAGCTTTCTTACACATTCTATAATTTTCTATTTATGAAAGGACTATAAGTTTATATTTAAGAATCCACAGAGTCATCTAAAGTACATATGCTGAAACTATGATTTTGGCTAAGAGTTCAATTCAGAATGGTGAAAATCAATAGGGCTTTACCTTCCCAAACACTTTTGCCTAATCAAGAGAGAGAAGATATTCATTCAGTGAGTGCAAAATATACAAATGATGATGACTTTAAAGTCAGTATTCAGCCAGATTTCTGTGTAGAAGTGTCACCATACCATATCCAGCACAATTACAAAGACAACCACAAAATCCTAACAGCCACAAATATAATCTCACTCTCTGCTCAGGCTCAAAGCAAAAGGAAGATCTTGTATTTTTATATTTTACCTTGTTCTTGCTGCAAGGAGTTATACAACTTCAATGTTAGTTTCCACCTGGCATTTTTTCTTTGGTATCACATGGAAAAACAGCAGTGGTAAACTATCAGTTTGCAATAATGGCAGCATTCATTCCACAAGAATATTTATATCTAAGTTATTCTATTTATTTAATGAAGTGTAAGATATCTGACCACCTTGAAATGTGAACAATACCTAAAATTAAGGGCTCCAAACTAAAGCTGCAATGACTCACATTAACATGCCACAAAATCTGAGCAACTTGTCTTGTGGAAGATGTCCCTGTCCATAGCAGGGGGTTGGAACTAGATGACTTCTAAAATCCTTTCTGACCCAGGATATCCTGAGATCCTATGAAAATGCTTTAGATTAACCATGCACCTAAATTCAAATACAAACTTAACTCCTTAACTGAAAAGGGACAAATTTGAATGTGCACCTCAAGTTAAGCCAAACATCAACAAGCAAGACCATTGCATGAAATCACATTCAAATTCACAAATTGCTCAGGAAAAGAGTATGATGACAGAGAAGAATTGACAGTAGCAAAGAACATTGAAGAAGTAACAATATTTGAATTCTTCACAGTGAAAAAGAACAACAAACAAGTATTTGGGTTCATAGTGTAAATAAAAACAGAGTATAAGAAATAAGGCCCAAATAAGAACCCCAGAGTGATGAACAGTACAGGCAACTTCTGAGCTTTGTACCCAAATCTCTGTCTGGCTGTGTTAGCTATAGAAAAGAGAAGTGGTGTACACTGCTCAATACTGCTGAGTGTGAACTCTTGTTCATGTCATCTCCATACTGGAAACTAAACATGAAGTCCTGCAGGTGCTTTGGAAGAGCAGAGCCAAGGACTGAATCCATGAAACATTACAACCTCAAAGGATAGGAAAAAACAGGTAGAATAAGACCTGTCTGGAGTATGGCTGCAGAAGTTCTCTAAAAACTTTAGCAAGGAGAAAAAAAATTTCTGCAAGCATTTACAGCTTTAGATGTTCTGATAAGCAGATGACACACTGCTTAGGATATCTGGAGTGCAGTTGGAACACATCAGAGTCACTCTTATCCTGGCATAGTTGGATCAGGAATACCTGTCAGTTTTCAACTAAGCTCACATCACTGTATTAGGCAACCATTTAAATTCCATGCATGGTTTTGGGCTGGTATGTGATTTCAGAGCAGGAATCACACTGCAATCATTTCAGGAGTACAGAAAACACATAGAAGTGTTCCTCTCACTGAGGAATGTGGGTTTGTTTTTATAGCAACAAAGTTAAGCTGAGGTAGGCAGCACAAATGTTCTACATTTTTGTCTTTGCCTACTTTGCTTTATATAAAAACCAAAATGTTTTCTGTCTTCCTTATTCTGTGGTACAATTCACAGAACAAATAATTTTGCCATGTCAACACCCTGCTGCTGATTTTTGTTCGTAGATGTAAGCCTTAGTTTTGTGTTTTACTACAACAGTTGTTTTACAAGGCAACTTTTGAGACTTCTCTAACACTCCACTTTACAAACTTCCTTTATAATAAAGACCCACTTTTTAATCCCTGAAGCAAATACCAAACTGTGTATCATGAAACTTTACGTTTACATGTTAAGAGGCTGAAAGTATGGACATAACACCCCATCTGTGTGCTACACTGACAGATACCCAGAGTGAGGGTTTGCCTGCAGACAGACTGACAGCATCACGCACTTGCTGCCTATAGGAGCTGTTCTCTACTGCCTGCTATCCTGTATGAAACACCAGCTCCCAGTCTTAAAGAAGTCTGTGTGTGGGATACAGATCTTAAATACAGATTTCTAAACATGACTCCAGATAGTGCTTTCAGTGTTCTATGAAGAACAATCCTGCAGCTACAGAGTGCAGTCTCTATACATGCAAAAATACATCTTACTCTAAGGGCTCTGGTTCAGAAGACAAAGATGCCATTACTTAACAGCAGGGACTGGAGACTTTTGATCATATGAGTTAGGCTATTACATGACCAGATTACTGCAAGGTGAGTATTCTGCAAGGTGGATACTTGCACCTGCCTTTTACCAGTGAATAGGAAAAAGGCTCTAAATTCTGCAAGGTCTGTTCTAATTAGATTTGAATAGCACACTTAATTCTAAATTGATGCATCTCGATGAGCATGAGTGGAATTAATTTCCTAGCAAAAAGCTGAATGTAGCAGGGAAAAAAAAAAAGGCAATAAAGGTTACTTAGCTTAGCCTTGCTGGCTAATTAGGGTACTTTATTAACTATTATCAAAGGTGCCTGAATAACTTCAGTGGAGTTCTAGAATACCTTACTTCAGAAAACATAATCTCCACTTAATATTCCTATGAATAAAGAATGCTATTTAGACATCAAGCTACTGCTTTCACACAAAGCTGTGACATTACTTCCCCAAAAGTAGGTATGACATAATGAGAAAAGCAAAATACTCCAGGTAATGTAACTATTTAAAAACCATCATGATTACAACTTGGTGTATTTTGGAGAACACCATTACTGTGCATTTGTTAAACCTCTTAATTTGCCTCAAAGTGTACATTTGATTTGGAGAAACTTGCTGAAACTTGTATTTATTTAATGTATTAGGACTATTTTCTTCTGAGAAGTGCCAGTTTGACACATGAACAGAAAGTGGCAGAAAAAGAAATACTGTTTCTCCCACAGCAAGCACACTAATGTAAAGCTTAAAAATTAAGCAGCAGCAGCACATTTTTCCTCAAGACCTTTGAGCTGGACCATATGGTTGACGCTCAATTAAGCAAAGAATTATCAATCCCAAATTGGAATATGTCCAGAACTCGCTATTTTCTCAAATCTTTGAACCAGAGGACTAGAATTGAACAATTTTATTGACTCACACACGATACCCAACACTTTTAAATCTTTGAATGAAATGAGGAAAATTTAATGTATTTTTTAGGGGGTATGCATTTTTAGATTTTAGAGTTAAAATATAACTGTGCTGTAAAAGCTACAAAATGGCGGTTTGATGTTACAGCTTTAGCCAAGTCAACATTGAACTACCATCAAAAAGGTGAGGTCCAAACCCCCAGCAATTCTCCTCAAGCAGTCCCATCTTTTACTTTATATCTGCTTAGCAGCCACCAAACTGGCAGAGAATATTCTATCCACTGAAATGCCAGAATACCCACACAGTAAAAGTGTGGGTGGTTTCTTGCCAAGTTAGCGAACGGAATGGGTTCACCGTGCAATCCAAGAGGCACAAGATCCAACGTGACAGAAGGGTGATCCCATCTTTGAGAACAGACAGCAAGGAGAAAAGAATGAGACAATGTCTGTTTGAAAGCACAGTGGTATTATTTTGAGTTCAAACCTAAATATTAACTCTTTTCTGCTCCATGGACACTTGGCTTCTGCTTTCAGCTATCTGCTTTGTAAGTACATTTTTATCACACCCTAGGGCAGCACTAAATTTGTGAACAATAGATTGAGAAATAAGAACCCAGTCAGAATTTTATCTAAGTCAGTATTGGAAAGAATATTAATATCTGGAACATAAAATGTGGCACCTGCGTAAAAAAAAGATGTAACTTTTTCATTCAAGACTGTATATTTCATTCATTTGATAATGGACTAAAACACAGATACAGTATTAGACAGAATTAGGGCATTAGTTTTTTCCCATCAGAATATTAGAGGCCATATAAATGTCACAAGAAAGTTGTTTACAGTGAAAATACTAACTCAAAATTTAGCAATAATGAAGTCAGTCAAACATAAAGCTGTTATGTTGAGTTGTAAAAGCTTAATTTTAAATTCTATGTGAGACTCTGTGGTTAAATTCTGATTTTATAGACAGATGGTAGGGCTTTTTCTTTGCTTGTTTATTATAAATGTACTTGAGTGCATCTATTCAATTCACTGAAAAAAACCCCTGCAACATAATTTGCAATATTCTAATCCACAAGGTTTAATTCCTTTGCAATTGCCATTTCAATGTAGCAGCTGATTCCACTGTCACTATTGCTACAAAGGTATTAAACATTCCCTGTTGATTTTTTATGATGGGGAAAGAAAAAAATGTAATTAAAGGGTTCAACCAGTTCTGAAGGTTTTTGTTTCTTTTTTCCTTTTTGTATGACTTCATCATTGCAATTTTTCATAAATGTTGGAATATTCTTCTGTTATAATAATGCTATAAGACATTCCTGTAGTCCTGCTTTTTGTAGAACGGTTTAGATTGGAAGGGACATTAAAGATTATCTTGTTCCAACCCCCTGCCATGGGCAGGGACACCTTTCACTAGAGCAGGGTGCTCAGAACCTCATTCAACCTGGCCTTGAACATTTCCAGGGATGGGGCAGTCACAGCTTCTCTGTGCAATGTGTTCCAGCACCTCACCACCCTCACAAGAAAGATCCTTCCCCTAATATCTAAAGCTACACTCTATCAGTCTGAAGCTATTCCCCCTTGCCCTGTCACTACATGCTCTTGTAAAGAAGTCTTTCTCCATGTTTCTTGTAGGCTCCCTTCAGGTATAGGGAGGCTGTAATTAGGTCCCACCTGAAACCTCATGGAACAGTAAATAACTTCTAATATAGCAAGTATAATGGTGGAATGAAGAACAGTACTTAAAACTAACTTCCACTGCAAATTTACTAGCAGCACTACAGAAAAGAAGTATATTTACAGGTATTCACAAAGATTACAGAACCATACTGCTGCATTGCAAATCATGGCTGTTCTAATTTCATCATTTTCCCTGTGTTCTCCACCAAACTTTGATCAGGGAAGATGCTCTTTCTTGATTTGACAGATTAATGCAAACTTTATTACCTTAACAGAGAGACTCAATAAAACTTGCCTGCTACTCTGGCATTGAATGTTTTATCAAAATTATTTTACATGAAGAGCATAGTTCAATAAAGAAGCTTCAATTATTTGGGAAAAATACTGCTTTGCTACATTGGTAAGACACTGTAGGAGATGGACAGGATTCCTAGCTATGAGTGTCTCCAGAGACAAATGAAGAGATAAGCAATTTATCTGGAGTTACTCACATAGCAGCACCTTAGCTGGAACCCAAAAATTCAGCCATCAGATTCTCAGCTAGAACACTGTGTTCTTTCTTCAGTCTGTTTGTACTGTGTATTTTCAGATCTTCCCTTTTTTTTGTTGTTGTTTAGAAAGTATTGGAAGGAATAGAGAGAGAGTTCATCTAGAACATTTTTTCCAAACCCTTTTTAATACTCAAAGACCAGATAGTGCTTCAGGAAGAAAAATCCGTGGAAAATGTTGTACTCTTTTTCTTGGTAGGAAGGCATGTGATAAATATTTAGCATTTAGGCAACCGAAGTTTATGAATTTAAATGTTACCATATGTATAATTTTCATTTAAAATATTAATTAAAAATTGTAATAATAATATGGCCTAATTAATGACTTAACCAGTCAAAAGTCAATGACATACAGCTGCTAACTTACATTAAATGTATTTGGATAATGTTTGTTTTGCTTTTTGCATCTGCAATTCTTTACACAAAATGGGGACACCATCTCTTCTTTAGGATATCCCCACGGAATGTGGGCTGTGGATCTACTCATATAGGTCTAGTCCATCCTTCTGCCCTAAGGCACAATGGATTATGATAGAACCACTTCTGAGGTATTTTACACTGGACACGAGAACACATGGTCAGAATTCTGTCTTTGGCCACAAATTCTATAAAGAATAGCAACTACCTTCAAAATGCAGTAAGACTGCAGCATATTATACACTTTTAGAGTTACATAGTTATGAATTCTGATCACAAAACATTATGGACAAAAAAAAATCTGTGCTTATAAACTCAGCTAGTAAGTGCTACAGACTTCAGTAAGAGCCAATGTTTCATTCAGGCTTATTTTCCTCTGATTTAGTAATTTTGACCATACAGGTAAGAATCTGTGCTCATGGTGTCTACCAGTTACTGAAAGATGTCCCAACACTCTGATAGTATTGTGAATGGTCTGACACTGCCCTATTGAATGCAATTGTGCATTCTCTCTATAATCACACAAATCTTTCAAAGTGTCAGGAAAAGCCCCTTACAAAGACTCTGGTGCTACTGTACATATCTGTGTTTTTAGAAAAAAGTAAAGAGAAAAACATCAAATTCCTTGTGGTGTCAGCAGGCTGACAAAGGTAAAGGTTAGCAGAAGGGTTTTAATGTTCTCTCTAAATAAATACTGTTTATTCATCAATATTCTTTGTTATGAGCTGGAACCAGGATATTGTCTGCAGTTTGACGTAGACAGTTAAGAACATAAAATCTGTCAGCACATAAGGAAACAAGGTCAGGAGAGAGAAATAGCGTTTTATAAAGCAGTATTTAGGGCAATAGCATTTTAACGTAATTTAGTAATGCGCCATTGGAAGTAAAGCAAACCCTGCATTGTTTGTAAAGGCAGTTAAGCCTTTTAATCAGAATGTCACCTTTTCAACAAAAAAGCCTTTTTCAACCATAAAAATGGCAGCCAATCAATAAAAATAAAACTATTAATTATAGAGTATTGCTTAGAAAGATTGACTTTAGGATGCCCAAAATAATAAGCACTATTATTTGTATTATATATTTTTGTTGAATGTATTAAGTTTTGAATATAAATCAAACTGCTACTCAGTATAACTCAACACGTTAGCTGCATTAATACCTGTTACAGCTGAAAATTGTTTTAAGAGATACCAGACTGAATTCTCTGTATGGAACTGGTATTTTGCACTGCACTCCAGTGTGCTCCATGAGACCCCAGCATAAAATGGATACTAACAACAGAGGTCATGTTCCTTCTGGTTTTCTCTGCAGCTGACATAAATCCAGGCTCAAATCTCCAGTCCTGTGGCTCAGTCCCCACAGGTCCACCATAAATCTGAAGTAGACAAACTACACTTTCCCCTCCCACTGACAAATTTATTCTGTACAAAGCGGAGGCAAGAATTTGAGGTTTAAAAAAGGCAAGCTGTAATCTCCTTTTGTGCATACATCTGTTTTTGCAGCACATCAGTCTGCAACTCCCAGGACAGGAGCCACACTCACCAAAGCCATGTAGCAGCCCCTGGTTATTCACACAAAAACAGCACAGCACTTCAAAGAGTGCAAAATGCAGGTTTCATATATAACAAGGCAAAATCCCTCCCAAAAATCCATGCCGACTTTTGATTATATGCAAAAAGAAAACGTTCCTCTTAAGGGCTGCATAAACAAAGCCTGAACTAAAATACAAAATGTTAATTAAAATTTAATATATCCTGTGTGATGCCTTAGTTTGCTCTGCATCTCTGGTTTAAATCTGGGGCTGGTTATCTTACTGACTAATGGGGCTCTCCTGCTTTGCCAGTCACTGGTTCTGAAGGAGAAGCCATTCTTCCAGTAAACACAGCAGTCACCTACCTCGGCTATCACATCAGTGTCTTACCCTCAGAGACACTTCCCTTCAAAAATAGGCCAGCAGACACATTAAAGCTTATGTGTCACTGATGCTAAGGCAAGAGGCAAACTCTTACTCAAAATGTAATTCTGTTTATGAAAAGCACTTCAATAAGATTTACAGCTTTCAATTTTTTAAATTTAAAAACAGGAAAAAAATATTACTAGGAGTGCTGTTATCAGTTCAATAATGAGAACTTGTGATATTACTACTCTGACTGGAGATTTTCAGCCAGGTAACCAGAACATAGAAAAGTCATAATGAAAAACAGTATATATTTTTCAGCATTCTTGCAATGTTTTTTCTTAAATTAAAAATCAACATAACCATTACCAGCTCCTAAAGCATGAGAAAAGACAGAACTCTACAAGGAACAGATTTTTCCCTTCATTCTCACAAAATGTATTCAATTGTTTCACATTATTGAATTACACAGATGTAAAGAAGTAATGTTAATGCTTGTAGGAATATTACTGACAATCTGTTTAAAACGGATTCAAACACCCAGCAGAATTCACTCTGCTTTTCTTACATGAAATGCTGTTTCTCAGCAGGAGTGCAGGTCACTGTTCTATAATCTAAGTGCACCAAATGTTCTGGTATGATTTCATTTGATTTCAGTGAAAGAGCTGCAAATATCGACTACTGAAATAATGACAAATATTTCTGTCACTGCAGGAATATCATGTTTGACTACTTTGTATTTTATTTAAACTTGTGATGTATCTTTAAATCTGTTGAAATTTATGCATTAACTTGTCAGGTATAACAACACTTTAATTCTGCATTCTTTTAGTTCAGTGCCTGAAAAGAAGATATTTGTCTCTGAAAGGTAAAAAGGAAAGAATATCTAGTGCCACATTAGGTTTTTAATCCTAAAGCCCTGAAGCCATGGAGCTAATTCATGAACTAATTAAGGTAGAAGCTGGTCCTGCTCCCATATCTTGGAGTGAAAATGGTTGCCATTATTTCTTGTGCTTCTAATTTCTAAGTACTGTACACAAGTAGAGTTGCTAACCTGGATGGACAAACTGATCCAATTTAGCAGATTTAATTTATCCTTCAATTCTAACTTGCAAGTTCCACCTACTCCTGCAGCATTCTTTCATGCCCCTCAAGGAATCCAAATTAAGATATTTGTAATAGAGTTTGCTCTCTGATTTACGTTCATACCAAAGTGTTCTTGCATAAACAAGTAATCCAGTGAGATGAAAAGGATTCTAAAGACAAGCACTGCCACAGTGCTGGCAGCTCAGACTCCTCCTTGAACAAAGACTTCAGTTGTACCTCAAAACAGTAGAAGAAAATCAAAGAAGATCAATGCAAGGAAAGTATTTTACCTATGCTGGAATAAAACTTTGTTAACTAATGACAGTTGTTGCACTTAATTATCTCTAAACACATGGCAAATCTTAGCAGAAATTAAAAGACATTGTCAGAACAGCAAAAAGAAAAAGCTACAGCTAAAAGAAATATCATTACAAGAAAGGAAAAGGCAGAAGCACCTTTAAGCAGTGAGCTCTACTGGAACAGGGAAAGACTTCCCAAGGAAAGCCCCACTCCATGAAAAATTTGAAATCAGATTAAAAAGTTAATTGGAGACAATACCAAAAAACCCCCAAACCTAACATTGCAGAAATACTAAAAACATTATATGAATTTTATGATTTTTACATATCATTTACATGAAAGCTTTACTGAGATATGTGAGCTGCTGTGTACACCACACAAAGCACAGTTGTAAAAAATGAAAGTACATTTGTGTTCTTAACTACAAATTAAAGTATTTTTCTCTCTCATTTTAGCTTGCAACTTTGTACATTATTCCACCAGGCAGAAATGCTGGTGGCAAAGTATAGAGGAAATGATACTGATTTGAAGAAAAAAGTAGGTGGGCTGTCATCATGAGGCACCTGCCCACCCCATCTCCCACTGCCATATAAACAGCATTAAAAATAAAAGAAAATACTATTTTTAGGTTATTTTGACTACTCCTGTGAAACTGTTGGACAGGATATTTGGAGCAGAAAAGAACAGCTAATTGTTCAACTTTCAACACTCATTTCTTTGATCACAGTCATCTTAAAAATTTCCCATGGAAAACATGCTACAGACATTTTGATGTACATGCTTCACTCCTACTTTTTTATACCAAGTAACTCTTATCAGACTATACACCAACTTCTGAAAGTAAAATAACAAATGGGAACAAAAAGCTCAAATCAAGCAGTTGTCCTAATGCACGCTAAATTAAGAATAGTATTTGATCTGTTTATTTCAAAATTTATCAGGTGCTGTCAGAATTAGCCACCTTTCTGTCAAATAGTGTTACCCAACCCCAGCTCATGAAAGGATCTCCAAAATACAATTTCCATTTGGCCCACATATCAGTTGCTCTTTTATGTTCTCACCTCCTATACACACACTATTCTACTGCATAAACCAGGCACCTTTACATGGCCATTATATCAAAATCCTCCCATTAATGACCAGCCTAATACAGAACCAACAGTTATTAAGAAACTTTACAATAAAAACAATTTTATTTATGCATCCCTTCCTTAGGTGAGAAACTTAAGGGTTACTTAATTTATCATTTTAATCTCCTTTCTCCCAAGTGATTTTTATATTCCCTCACATCCTACATTTCTTCACAAGCCTCCTAGCAACATCCTCCAGGCAAAGGCTTTCTGGAGCAAATTCCCAAGTAGAGCAATGACATCCTTACATCAGCAGAGGATCTTTTTATTACATACACAGCCCTGATCAAATGCCGTGCTGCCCTGTCTGCAGTCACCCTCTGCTCAGAAAAGCTCCAACTCTTCCTCCAAAATAAACAGTCATGCCAAAAGATCCTTAAATCAAAATAATTATATTCATCAGTAAAATGCAAGAAATTTCAGCATTAATGGAGAGCCACCAGCTGCAGTTGCACAAATTATAAAATGCACAGTCACCATATTTAGAGGTCCTAATAAATATCATTCCTCTCTGCTGCCCTCTACAGACAGACTGCAAGTTCTTTTTAGAAATCTACTTTTTCATTCCAGGTATATATTTAATAACAGTATCTCAACATGCCCTACAAAACAGTTCATCCCAAACATATATTATATCAATAGTATTACCTCAACATATCAGAAGCTTCAGGAAAAGCTGAGCCCAAGTGGTGGGTCCCTGAAAGGTACTTTGATGGTGTTCACACTGCATGCTGATCCTGAGCAAAATCCTCAGCTGGAATTAGTGGCTCATGGTCCCTGTCCAATGCATGGGAGGAGTTGAGTCACACACAGATGTCCCTCAGAGGCCATATGAGCTGCCAAAAGTGAAAAGAAGATTCTAAATCTCTAGGATAGACAGCTTAAACACCTTTCCCCAGAACACCTAATGCTCAATGGTTGTAGCATTATTGCTTGCTGCCTGCTTCAGACAGAAGACCTCCCAGTTTCACAGCTGTATGTTCTAAACAGAAGACTACAAAATCGGTTTCCTTCTCTGCTTAAAGAAGAAATTCAGTACCAAAAGGGTACAATTTTAAAAGCCCCTCAGCTCAGATGCACAGTGAGACAAGGTGACACAGTACAATTGCCGATCTGTGTACCTGTATTAAATGACTGCAAGCCATATGGCTACAAATATAAAATACTATGCTTGCTTAGAGCCAAAATGAACATAAAATGGATTGATTTGGAAGGGACATAAAGATCATCTCGTTCCAATCCCGTGCCATGGGCAGGGACACCTCCCAGGTTGTTCAAAGAGCCATCCAGCCTGGCCTTGGACACTTCCAGGGATGGGGCATCCACAGGTTCTCTGGGCAACCTGTGCCAGAGCCTCATCCCCTCACTTCAGTGAAGTTTCCTTCTCAGTACTTAATCTAAACTTACTGTGTTCCAGCTTCCAGCCGTTCCCTCTTGCATATCATTTGATATGCAATAAATTAACCAAGTTCAAATAGCCCTAACCTGAGGGCCAGAAGGCTCCTGCGGCGCAGCTCCCTGGGCGGTGCGAGCCCCCCCGCGCCGCAAGCCGGAGTTAAAGCCCTCAGTGCTGCGCTGTGAAACCCGCACTGCGAGCGCCACCTAAGCACCAGCCGGAGGCCAAGCTCATTTCCACAGCCCTGCCAGGAATCGGGGCCAGCCCATGTCCCCCCTCACCAGCCCCGCGGGGCTCCCCCAGGAGGGGCTGGGCCCGGCCCCGGGAGGGGATGCAGCGGGCCGGAGATGGAACAAAGCATGGCCAGCCCGTCCAGGGAGGGGATTGTCCCACTCTCCTGTGTGCTGGCGCGGTCTCACTTTGACTCCTGTGTCCTGTGTTAGGCGCGACAATATACAAAAAGGCATTAAGCTGTTGGAGAGCATCCAAAGGAGCACGAGGATGATGAGGAGCAGTTAAGGGCACTTGGTGTGTTCAGCTGGAGAAAAGGAGGCTGAGGGGAGACCTCATTGCTGATAAAGGGGAAGAGGAGGGGCAGGCACTGATCTCTGCTCTGCAGTGACCAGCGACAGGACCAGAGGGGGTGGCCTGGAGCCGTGCTGGGGAGGTTTAGGCTGGATATCAGCAAAAGGCTCTTCACTCAGAGTGTGGTTGGGCCCGGGGAGAGGCTCCCCAGGGAAGTGGTCAAAGCACCAAGCCTGGCAGAGCTCAAGAACTCTCTGCTCTGGGGCACAGGCTGTGATTCTTGGGGTGTCCTGTGCAGGGCTAAGAGCTGGACTCGGTGATCCCGGTGGGTCCCGTCCAACTGAGACCATGCCATGATAACACGAGGGGAAGCCTCGAGCAATGCTCTGCAGTGGCCACCATGGCTGTGCCTCAGCCGTAGCTGCTGCTGGTCCCTCAGGAGCACACACAGAGTAGGTCAGTCTTTCCTCCTTTTCAGCTCAAATAATTTCAGAGTCACAGCTGGAAGAGACTTTCGGAGATCATCTAGTCCAGTCCCCCCCTCTGCCTCTTCCCCCGTGTCAAGGCAGGGTCACCGGGAGCAAGTTACACAAGATTTCCACTTAGAGATCCCAGAAACACGGGCTACCCACCCAGCCATTAGCCCTGTGCAGGCCGGGGTAGCAGGAGTGGGAGAAAATACCGTGAAAGAACTGTGAAACACTGGTGAACCACACGTGTTAGTTAGAGAGTGTTGTCCTGGCTACAGACAGAAAAGGAACTGAATCCAAAGAATGCAGGTAGTAAAAGAGGGGGTTTATCACTTCCCTCTTCATTTGCACTTAGCACTTTATTCCCGTTTATAACTTGTTCCCTTTCCAGTATTTCTCACTAGTCTCAGTCACCTAGATCAGGATACTTGACTGGTTCCAGAATAGCTGAGTAAAAGTTTAGTAATACTGTGCTACCAATGCCTTTACCATTTAGTTTTTACAGTGCTGGATGTGATAACCACTTTCATACACTTGAGATCCTAAGAAACACTTAACTGCTGATAAGGTCCTAAAATCACACTGCTAAAAGAAATTAGTTAAAATATCTTTTGAATATGTGTCATTTGATAATCAAAGATTCATTTCTACAGTAGTCTGTAACATATTCATATCTTTTTTCTGCTTCACACAGAACTCTTTTGTCATATCCCTTAAGATAAAGAATATGAATCAATAGAGCATTCAGAACATTAAAAAATGTCACACTTTTTTTGGTATTCTTTACTGTCTAAGTTATTTTAATTCTGTTCATGCCTTCTTATTCTTCTACTTATTTTTTGCTTCTCTGTTCCCTGTTGTCAAAGGTTTCTTTCATCTCTCCATTTCTGTTGGCTGTGCTTCTAGGACAGTGGCCTTCTTGTGGCCATCTGGACAACTGTACTAATTTGAGCAGCTGCTCCTAAAAATAAGCTGGTCTTGTAGGAATTTATGCCATTTGGACATTTTGATTTTTGAATCTGTTTTAGTATTTCATATAACTGAAAATTTTTACCTGAAGCAATTTATATACTGAGATTTTTTTTTGTTGCTTTTTGCTTGATTTTCCTACAAGGTGGTGGCTTTTGCTACTTTTCCCCAATGTGCCCAGCAGCAGGTGCAACTGGTGCTGGCAGAGCTGTCTGTCAGCAAAAATAAACTGACCTGTGACAAAGCACAGGTACCTCCCAGCATCCTATTTTCCACCTCAAAGGGGAAAGCTGGCTTTTATTAATCTAAGATAAGGTTGTTTAACCTGAGCTCTTTGGTACATCATCTGGAGGGAAGTGCTTATTTATTTTCTCTACTTATTTGTGTAGTGACAAACACATAGTAATAGAGTCAAAATCATCTTCAGATCTGCTCATACTGCATTTGGGAGTCAAGATGCATCTCTAGGATTTGGGATAATTAATTTGCTTAATGTGTGAAAATAGCAGAGTGGCTGAGCCACCAGGGGGCATTAAAACAAAATAGATGGGTAAAAAAAAGTTGAAAGATTGGAAACATATGAAACTTTATTTTAAAAATTACTAATTAATAAGGAGGGAGGCACGCTGTGGTGGTAATGAAAAACAAGCAGGAAGTAAAGCTTTACTTTATGGTGACTTATGTCATAGAATTTGGGACAGTGGTGGAAAGATTTCCACCTTTCTTCAAACAGCACAGAACGTATAGAGATCATAAGAGAGCAAGAAAGCTGCAAACAGTCCTGATGGTAGTGACAGTAGGATGTGACCAAGATATTCTACTTAGATTAAAACTAAATGAATTGTTATCTTGGAATTATTCCTATGGAAGGATAAATTAGAAGTGATTCCTGCTTCTCCTGCTATGAGACTCAGAGAAAAGAAAACAGTTACTCTGGGTAAAGAGACATTATCACTTTCCTTCTGTGTTCCACTTCAAACAATGCTGTTTTGTTTCTGCATTGAAAGTAAGCTGAGCTATTTTGTCACATCTCTCTTCTTTAAGACTGAAGTGCAAAAGCTGGATAACAAGATATTAATTGAGCATATGCACCAAGTAACCCTTTCAGTCTCAGCTATAATCCTCTGAAGAGTGAGGTGCACACATGGCCTTTTCAACTAAGTAAAATTAAATGGCATTTATCATACTTTAAAAGAAAAAAAGTTTTCATTTTTTTTTCTATAAATCACTTCAATTTAGTGGGGTTTGTAGAAAGACCTTTTGTCCCCCCACTGCTTTTACCAGGCTCAAAATATCTCTCTTAGCCAACCAAACAGAAGTGCTGTGGCCAAGTAAATTGCCCCCTGTCCTGCTGTTATGTCACTGTATGTAACATCATGCAAAACCACCCACCACACCCCCTGTCCCCACAATCATTTGTCCTTGCATCACCTTGTCCTTGCACTGTTGTATCAAAATATCCTAATTATAATAGCTTACATGGATTACTGTAGTAGTTTGGTGTGAAAATCTAAGGGATTAGATGTTTGTAGAGTATGAACCAGCATAAAGTAAAATTTTAAAAAAGTAGTAAAGGCGCCCCAGCCTCAGGTCTTACATGCTGCTTTATCAGTCCAACTATTGTTCTATGATCCCAACAGCAAGAGTGTATTTCTATAAGCACTTGTCAGGTAAAGTTAGTCTGCCATCATTTTCTCAGCAGTTTGTGGCGCTTGGCATGTTTTCCCCCTTTCCTAGGCCTCTATTTTATGCTGTGTTGAAAACTCATGTTGATTTCACCACCCCTCTAAAAGAGGAGCAACTCTTTTTCCACAGCATAGCAAGAGAGCATCACAGAGCTCCTACTCCTGTATACAGGACAAAGAAGTGAAGGGTGGGCTCTTCCTGCCCCTCACACATGGAACACAGCACACAATCACTGTTCTCTCCGCAGTTCTAATTACACCACCTTGCCTAGATCACAACTGGCCTAGAAGCAGCAACTCACCAGTGGTTCACATCTGTTTGACAGCCTGCAGCTACAAGTTCTGAAAAACCTTGAGCCAAGAAGAGAGCAGCTCCAAAAAGGAGGTAAAAAAGCAAGCACATTCATTTCAAAGAGGGAAGCAAAGAAAAATTACTCAAGTGGTATTTTTCAGGCTGTTATGAGTCAGGATTTCAGTTTTCTAGACTTTCTTTTGTAGTTCCTTACATTCAAGGGTGGAGACCTCCTCTTCAGGTTTAGTTTGTTTCCTCCCCTTTTGCCAAGACATACTGAAGCAACAAAGAATATTACAGGTACAGGAAAGCTTCAAGAGACTGTGCTGTACTTAGAAAAGGTGTTTTATACACACTTCATACTTGGTTGACGTTCATTAAATAAACAGTGATCTGAAAGCTAACAGCTAATCTATTTTCCTCTGCATTCAGCTCCATGCCAGTGGTTCATCTTCCCTTGTCCATGCCCTCTACAGACACCCTTCCAAAAGCCGTGCTTACCTTCTCTGGGTAGGTTCCTCAGCCTTCTCCATAACTAGTTCTTGTACAGCCATGTAATTAACTTTTTAGAGATGTCAGTATTAAACTGCTAAAACTTCATCTCTTCTTCAGTAATGACAAAGATTTCCCGAAGAGTCATCAGCTTCTTAAAACAGTGCACCTTTTCCCAGGAGGAAAAGCAAGCAGCCTCCCCCCCCCATACCTCCCTGGACACGCAGGGCAAAGACCAGGCCTCCAGCTCACCCCTGGAGAGGCCCACGTGAGCTGTGCAGGAAATGAGCTCACCTGACTGGTGATTCCCAGCCCTGAGAGAGCATCACCTGCTGCCAGGAGACTCCCTGCTAGCACCCAGGTGTGGAAGGACCTGGCACTTTACTTGATCTGACAGTTAGATAGGTGTGAATTGCTGAGGCCAGCTGCAGATAAAAGATGCTCACAGGGCACCCATCCATAGGGAACCTTGGAATTCTTGTTTAAACCCTAACAGCTGATTTGAATTAACTCAGACCTCTCACCTTGTCTTTTTGACTTGGATTCTTCTTGTTATGAGGCTGATGGGGAAATGACTATTTATAACAAAACAATTATTCTTTATTTGTAATCACTATAAACTGTACGCTGTTGACAGGCTACATGTTTGCTTTTATCCCTTCTCTTTCACCAGCTTTAGACTAAGACCTGGCAGGTGCTATCAAAACAAAGACTGGTTTGCAGAAGGTTCAGGTGAATTACTGAAGACAGAGTCATGTGCCTGTGGCTGGATACTGACGTGACTCGGGCAGGGAGGAACTGGCAGGACTGGCTGCTTATAATGGGAGATGATATCTGGGTCATGAGAGAACATAAGCTTTGGGCTATTTCAGGAGCATAAAAGGAATTCATTAGGTGTGTGATGTTACACCACACACCACCTTACCTTCGTAAGAATTAGTGGAATTTGTTCAACCTATCCTACTGTGGAACAGACCAGGGAAAGAGTAGTTAGAGCAGGAGACTTATGTCATGATTTGCTAAAGATGATTACAGCATGGACAGTTTTCAAGATCAAAGATCAGCTCATCTTCATCATGGCCTACTCTTCCACATGGTGTCAATACAACCTGGCTTCAGGACAGGTGGTGTTGCACTCTGACCTGCTTCAGCAGAGCTTCTCACCACCTTCTCTGTGACCCATGGCACTACTGTTTCTGTGAGACCTATACATGTTATTTGTGACACTTGTTTAGTATAGTAGGGAGAAAAATCTTGCATGCCTCTGGAGCCTAGGGGTAGGCCAAAGACATTCTGGAATTGTATCCTCCTCCCAAAATTTGCCCCTAAACTGTGATTTATATGGTAGGACTGCAGACTAATACAAGAGCCTCTCTCTCAAGGCAAATGGCTGTTCTGAGGATAAAGGGGTGGCTCAGCACACCAGCAAAGCTAAACACACCTGAGCCTCATTAAATTGTGCTGCTTAAAATTAGATGTGTGCCATATGGGTTTAGGTTTGTCCTATTCAGTAGGCTATATGTTAGCTGAGAATAAGTAAACATCATTAACCTCAGAATTTTTATTAACAAGTTTAGAGAAAGAACAAAAGTTACACTGATTTCAGTGAAACAAAGATCAATCCCCTTCAAATACAAAAACTAGGAATATAAACTCCTAGAAAACTCTGAGTATTTTAAAAGATCTTAAAATACTGAATTCTTCATCCTCTAGGATGGTTCCACATTATTGTAACTTAATGCTGCACATTAAAATACCCTCATCACCAGTGAATATGGTTTCTTCAGCAACCTCACTGGTAATTAGTTGAAATACTGTACACTGTACATTTCCCTCCCCAAAAGCCCTCGGCAAATCACACCTGGCCTCGGTTTTCACTGTTAGATTCTATATACAAGGCTGAATATATTTAGAGAGCAGTGCACCAAAGGGGAAGAGCTAAAAGCAGCCACTCGTGAGTACATCAGGGGTGTGCTCAGGATGGCCAGTTCCCACCCACATGTGATGCAATGCAAATGGCAGAACTCCAAAAAGCCACAACACTGCACCAGCCATGTCTCTGACCCTCTGCAGAAAAAGTTGTACTTAAAACCAGCTTCCCCAGCACTGCATAACACAAAGGTCAATCCAAAGGGTATCAATTCCACCTGCACAAACCTCATCACACAACTGCATAGGTATACAACATCTTCTGAGCCATTCTGGTATTCCCACTGCTCTGGTAAATGAGTGACAAGTTAAAGGCAGTATCTCTCCTCAAGTCTGTTTGATCCGTTTCTATTCCCTGTAAAAATAATGATTAAAAAAAACTATCAATATGCAAAAATAGTATAAAACTGAAACGTGTAGCTATTACATTGGAATAAAATTACATATTCATGGCCAGGAAAAGCTTTCAGCAGTATGGAAACAGAAGAAGTATTCCTTGTCATCTCCCTCTTTAAGGAGTTTCCCCATCATGTTGTTAATCACCAAAGTTATAAAATTTCACACTCAAAACTTTAGCTGTAAGTTAAATAGCCAGCTTATAAACCAGCAAAGTACTATTTTAATTTGTCTTTGTATGCCAAGTATTTGTTTCTCCACTAAGAACGTGAATACTGCTACTGCCTGCATCTTTTACAGGTCCCAAGACTGCTGCTCTGAACTCCTAGGGCTAAGACCCACAGTTCTTACTTTACCAACACTGCCCGTTTTCTAAACACACTTGCAATGTTTCTACCTACCCATTCCACAGACCAGACCTGTAAATGTATGACATGTCAATTAGGATCCAATATAGATCAATTAGAATTAAGCTATGGCTCAGATGCAATTAGGCGTTCCTAATACTGGTGCATCTTGTTCCAGCATACTGTTTTATAGCATGGGTGAGTATATAGAACTTCCAGTTATAATTCATTGAGTGTAATATATAGAAAGGTCAGCTACTTAACCAGGAAAAGTTGTTTAGCAATCCTTTTTGCTGCTGCTTCAGCCTATGAGTAAATCCTTCAAAAATTATATATCTTTGAACTTTACATATTGTTGAATACATTATCCAGGTGACAATCAGATTTGGGCTTCCAATGACAAGGAATTAAAATAGAAACTGAAGGAGGTGCAAGTACAGAGATTTTATATACCTATTTTAACTATGACTAAGGAATTCTTCACATTTTCCTGACTTTATTCTCTGTCATAACTTACAAAGTTACAGTACCTCTAAGGTGAGGGGAGGAAGTTCCAGTGCTCTTTGGTAATAGTGGATTGCCAGGTGCAGCAATCCCAGCTGGTGCAGACCACGGCCTAAGTTGTAGAAGGACTCCTGGCAGGGTCCTCGCAGGTCCAAGTAGCGGTGAAGGAAGGAGAATCCCTGTAAGGGAAATCGAGCACACAACTTTTTCCTTTCCACCTGTGCATTTTATTTTGTTACCATTTTGGAGTGTGATGATTCTGTTGTAAACAGAGGACCTTCTTTCTAGGGACCGTGTTGGTAATCAGAGAAGGTACTTCTTCAGTATGAGGAATTAGTTCAGACACAAGCAGCTAATGATCATAATTTAGGTCACCAGTAGGTCACTGTGGCTGAATTACTAATTAACTATCATAGCAGCAAGAAATTATGTAAAATCACCGAGTATAGTAAGCAGGAAATGAAAAGAGAGAGAGAGCAGGGAACTGTATTACCAGGGGGTAATATAAATAGGACATTGTTCAAGAATGTTACAAAAGGAGAACAGGGCAGTCCCTGTAAAAAAGGCAGGCTTGGCTACAGAAAAAAAGTGGATAAAAATATTAAAATTAGGTAAAAGTTTGCAAGTTCAAAATGTCTTGAAGTTAGACACTGTCCTGACTGGTTTTGTGTTACAGCAGTTGGGGACCTGTAGCTTTTGTCAAGATCAGTGCAAGCTACAGCCTTCTAGCAATTTCATAAGTCACAAGAGCTCAGGATCCTCACCATATTGTGCTGACTGCGCTCAGTAGCTACAGGAATTAAAAGGTATTTCAAGTTAATGAAAATACTTGGTGTAGACGGAATTACTTTAAAGATTCTATTTGGGACCACTCAGTCCATGGTTTGTAACTGGATCTTGCAGATTAAAAGAAAAATGTGAATAAGGAAGCTGAAAATTTGAAGGTAGCTAAACTGGAGCTCACAAGATCTTTACAAAAAGCGTGTACAGAGGCACCTAAAAGGGGAAAAGGAAGATGGGGAAAAAAAAACATTTTCCAAGCCTGTAAAATTTGCCTCAGGAATACAGTTTATGAGACATATCTGTGAAGGGCACATGGCATAGATTCCACTCTACAGTAATGCAGGCAAAAAAACACCAGAATGAAAATTCAGATAACAACCATCAAGATATTAGTAATATTTTCACAAACAGCTGGAAGCTGTTGACATCAAGGTGAGTAACAAGTTGCCTTTACCCACAAGGAGAGGAGATTCATATGGTGCAAATATAGTTCAAAAGCACATTCATCTGTGCTCATGTTTTGCCACTTTCCTCTTTAGAAATGCCATCTTAATGATGCAAAATTATTTCAACAGAGCGTGTTGTAGCCATAACCATCTGCAAGATACAAAGCCAGGAAACACTGGGGGTAACAGGAATCACACTGCCTCACCTGTACTAGAAGAGCATGCCTTTTCAGCACATATTTCTGAGAGGCCATGTGGATGAAAGTCAGACCAATACAAAGACTGTACAAAGGCTCATCTGGGTTTGCACGGAAAGCTTGCACATACTGCCCTAAAAGCAAATAAATGAATTGAGATGTTGGTTGTCAAAAGCATTCTTAAAGAAGTTCAGGGCAAGAGAGAAAATATTTGAATTAGAAGTGTGAACTAAAAGAAACAGCTTAATATACCTACATCAAAATACACAGGAGAAAATAGGAAAGAAAATTGTGTATTTTCAGCATCCACTGGATTCTGAAGGAAGAATGCACATTATGATGTAAAAACGGAAGCAGAAAATGATCAGACACAGAAGACAAACATGGTCCTTGCTGGGATTTAAATGTGACATTTGGAGGACTTGACTGAAAGCAGCAGGTTTACTTCAAAGGCTTGCTTAAAACATGCAACCAGCTGTATTTGCTGTTTAAATTGGGCTGATTCTGTCACTATTATCATCATTAGCCTCCAATTATCTTCGCAAGTTAGTTATATTTGCAATGTGTGCTAAACTGAAACGTGCCAGCTTAATTTTTATTAGCAGAACCCTTCAGCAATGCTCTGTTTTGTGTACAGAATAATTAAAGCACCAGACTAGCATTGTGAACCTATAATTTTCTGATTAAAAAAAAAAAAATCAATCTTTCTCTTTTTATAAGCTTTCACTTGTTCTATTTGTTGATATTAGAACAGGAAAGATATTACCAAGAGCATGCTTGAAACTGCCAGACACGAAGGCATTGTGCCCGTTGAGGACACACAGCACGTGATTGTCAGGATTTTTCAGCATCAGGCGGAGGCAAAAGCGGTGGTGACGGACATCCTGAGACTGCATAGTGACTTGATTGAAGATGTTCCACAGCTGGGGCTTATTGACATTTTCCATCACCATGATTCTACAGAATGAGAAGTGTGCAACAAATTAGTAAATGTTATGTAGTATACAATGTATCTTCAATAAAATCTCAGCAGTTCAGGGAAGATAACAAAGAATAGAAACTTAAAGAGAAGGTCAGTCAAAGATGAGAGTGAAAAACAGAACCAATGGTTTTGGCCATATCAACCAACTTATTGCATTGTGCATTTTTGGAATCTGAGGCTACTTCAGTTTCAGTAGCCTTCTCTCATTTAGCCAAAGCTGGAAAGCATCAGCCTGCCTACTTCAGCAGTATCATCAGCAGTGTGACTACAGCCTCAGTGGAGGCAATTACAGCACAGACTGCTCTGCCTTCTGGGCAGCCCACCTGATATAGTTGTAAGCTTTTCTGAAGTTCTTGTCCAGAATTGCGGCAGAGAGCCCAAAGTATTCCAGCTCCTTGCGCTTTTGTCTGTCCTCGTAGAATGAGTAATATTCCAGTGAGGAATCCACAAGTAGCTCCGCCTCCTTGTACCGAGAGAGGTCACACAAGGCATATATAGCCTTCAGGAGGAGGTTCCACCAGTCATCTTTTGTCAGAACGCTTGTGAGAACAGCAAAAATTGCTAAAAATATTGAAGCCAGAAAGTTGAGAAAAATTAGAACAAGAAAGATAAATTTTTACAAAATAGATGCATACATCAAACTGGTATTTTCAAAGATGTTGTAGCACTAACAGCTAATATGAAGTATTTACTTTTTCTCAGTTTAAGGGCAGTTCATCAAAAACTAGCAAAAATCACTCAGAAAGTGGGAACAAAGGACAAGCAATACACCCAGTTCAAGCTGCAAACATACTACATGAATGCAATGAAGTTCTTCTTCTTAATTTATCAAGCAGTGCTTAAGAACATGTATTCTGGCTCAACCAAGCCTGAGCCAGCTAAATAAATCATGCCACTTTTACAATGTATTTGTATTACATTCTAGATTTGCATATATGATATTTCCCCTGAGGAGAATGTTGGCCCATAAGATCTCTAGAGGCCCATCTCAATCTGAATTATTCTGTAATCTTACTATTTTTCTCTGAATGGGGACTGTTCCCTTAAGATATATAATCTTCAGTTTTGCTGCCTTCTTTGCCCTAGAAATAAAGCAATGTTAACATGAACTGCATGGATTTAGCATGCAAAATAGGAGTATTTTTATAATTTTTCAGAACTATGGAGTTCACCCTGTTGCTTTTTTCTTAATAAACAATCTGTGATTTGTTACCTTTTGCATCGCAATTTGCTGTCTCTTGGTCATCATTGTCAGAAATTTTATCCCTCGACACCTTAATAAGATAGAGGTGTCTCTCTCCAGATTTGGAACTAGATATCAAACACACCTGAGCTCTGCTCATTGCTACCTAGAAACAAATTTAAGGGCAGCATTTCAGATTACAGTGTAACATCCTATGACAAAGGCAGCTTTATAGCCAATCTTGCACACCTTGCATCCCAAAACAGTCTGTGACACCACCATACAGCAAGGTCATCAGAGAGAACATTCCCAACAGGAATATCATCTCTGCATTGTCTCGTGCTCCAGTGCCAACTGGGCTACACAAAAGCAAGACAATAACTCTTCAATCTACTTAAAAAGACTCTCCTGGAACATCCCTGGGTATACTGAAACCAAGACTCTTTGCATAGAAGTATAAGAACAATGCTTTTCTCTATCAGTTTCAGAAGTTTGTGGATAGTCAGCTCTTCAACCAGTGTAATACAATAGTCAAGGTTCTGAGCAGGGGGATAAAATGGAGGTCTAAGCATTAACTTACTTAACTCACTCCCTGTTTATAAATAAACAAAAATCTGTTAACACAAAACTGCCACCACTCTATTTACTGGCTAAACAGATTCTTATTTTGCCCCTTTATCACAAGAAAATAATACAGAAGGAAATTCAAAAGAAAACTGAAATAGAAGCCAGTAGCAACTCCTCAAGAAAGCTCTGTGCTGAGTGTGAAAACGGCAAGCAGCAGCTTTGGAATCCAGTGGGTTGTAAGCACACTGAGAACAGGGAGTTGAAGTCACTGTATCAATAATTACACACACAAACAGTCCTCTGTTCTGAACACTACAGGCAGGAATACCAGTATTGCAGGCTACCTGCAAAATTACTATCTAACAAAATTATGAAACCACTTACATATAAAAGCCCACTAGCTTTTCTCCTCAGTTCATTTGTTGTTTGTCTTGACCCAAGTCACAGCTGTCCAAATTCTTACAGTGCAGCTGGAGAGACTATCTTACCTTCAGCAGCATTGCCAGCATTGTGAGCAATGTGTCAATGTAACCATACATTTTGCCTTGGGAATACAACAGCGTGGAGCGATGCAGGAGAAGCTTTAGTTCCTGGACAACAGTGAACATTGTTATTCAACCTCTTGCACAGACTGAGTTTATAAAACAAACAATTTTGACTCAGTACAGTACTAATAGGATTGTAAAAGCTTCCAGAAAGCTGTAAGAATCTGCAGCAGCAGGTAAACTTTCCCTAAACTGCTCTCAGGAGCTACTGTTCCAAAATCTCCAATTTCAGAGAAATCTGGCATGACTCTTACTTATGCTGAGGGTGCTTCTAGAGAGGGGATTCAGAACCTCTGCTTACAATCAACAGAGGCCAACTCAAGTAGCTCACATGTAGCAACAGCTGATCAACTTGACGTAGAGTCAGAACTGGCTCTCAGAGGCCGAAAGCTCGAGCATTGGATGGAAGTTACCAGTGGGACTGGGAAATGCTGAGAGAATGGTCAGGGAGAAAGTCAGGAGAATGTGTCCCTGACACTGTAATGGATCAGTCACTGTGTTCTGCAAACTCCCCATGAGGAGATAAGTCTGAATCCCTGGTCCTATGCAGACACCTTGGACTACTAGCACAGTCTGGGAGAATAATACATCCTAAATGGAAGCACAGAAGACTCTACCCACCTGCTGCGCAGCGTTGGCATCCTGAGCCAGTGTATCTGGGTCATACATCGGTTCCAGAGCCTCCAGAGCTTTCTCAGGCCGGCCCAGCTGCTGCTGAAGTGTTGAAAGTGAGATTCTTGCATCAAGATGCAATGGAGCAAGATCAACAACTTTGGCATAGCTCTCTGCAGCACGCTCCATGTGTCCCAAAGCCTTCAAGCACTCTAGAAATACCATAAGTAACACAAGACACTTAAGTGGCAGAAAAAGATGATTTCAAAGTTTGCAAATAAATTAACATATCTTCTTAGTAAAATCACCCCAAACATGTCTTTTTAAGTGAAAATATTCAGATATATGCACTGATGCATTCAGCTTCAATCATCAGCAGTTGACACAGGATGAAATGCAGAATAGATGTTGCTTCACTTACATGAACATAAAGTACTTTTAGCTGACATAAATTTCAGTGTATATGAAGAATGGAAAAATGCTCGACCAAGTTGTCATAATAAACTTCATTCTGCAAATACTAATTCTTGTTCAACCAGTCAATCCAAATTTCCCATGATCTTGAATAAAGGTCCCTGGAAATGCTCAGCATTGTATTATCATCTTTCAGCCCCCCATGCTCAGCAGTTCTGCCTCTTCTCACCTGCGTGCCGAAGCCACACAACAGCCAGGTTGTATCGTTCTGAACAGACAAGGGAACTCAGGAGAGGCAGGGCTGAGTTGTATTCTCCAACATCCAGAAAAGCCTCTGCGACATCCAAGTACAAGTCACCCATCTCTTCTGGATTTTGTTCCACCAGAGTAGTCAAAAGGGGCTTTAAGAAAAACCACACAAACACTTAAAGCTCAAATAATCAACAAGAATATTTCTTTAAGGCATGCTTATTGGAAGCTTATATTTTTATCCTATGATTTTTATCTATTTGCAATCTGAACTCTACTTACTTTATTTAATGTTAGTTTAGAAGTGAAAAATAAAAAATCTGAAATTCAGAATTCCTGAAGAAGCCTCATTTTTCTGTTCTAGATATTTCACACATCCAGTGGGTAAAAAGTGTCCATCAGTGATGAGTGTTCTTTATGAAAGAACAATCTTCAGATTTAGTATGGCTTTAAAACAAAGTGAAAATATGTTCCTTAGTTTTCAACAATTTCGCAGTATGGTTCTAGGCCTGTCACAGCACACAGGCTGTGACTTATTGTGCTTGAGTAATAGTTACACTGGTATAATTTCTAAGGGCAAAGATACTTCTGCTATTACAGGCCTGTAAGGTTTCTCTCTTGGAGTGGGAGAGAAGCAAAAATAATCTCCACAGCTCCCTCAACCACCTCAGTCTATGAAAACAGGAACAATTACTTGCTTTTGTGATTTCTTAGAATGCTCCCCCCTTGTGATCTGGGTTTCCACTTACACTGAGTGGCTCCAGGATGTTCAAGTGAATCAAGCACACCATCAGCTTGACTGTGATGTCTATGGGAACACCCTCAGGTATGCAGCAGCTGACCTTCTCCACAGCTGTGACAAGATAAAGAATTTCCTTCTGAACCCAGAGGTTTTAAGAAGCACTTCTCAAGCACCACATCCCCTCCAGGCTATGCTCAGGAACTGAGAAAATATTCTTATCAGCTCTAGTGTTTGTCTGCCCTTCTTTTCCTCCTTCTCTATCTTTTCCAAGAGTTGGAGCAACATCTTCCTACTGTCTCCGAGACTAATACTTCCACGTGAGGTACCAAGTGTTGTCAGTCTGCATTGACTTTAACAGCAGGATTCCACAGCATGTGCTCAGATCCTTTGTCTACTAAAGAGGTACTTGCTCAATAAAGCTTTCCTTTAACAATTTATGCACCTGTACCCTCTTCTCTTTTTTTATTTGAAGGAAATGCCCTGTATTAAGGTTCTCATCCTTGCTGAGCTATGTCCTGTGTATCAGACACTGCCTGAACACATTGTTAAACACAGTTAACCACAGAACTTCACACAACAGATAGGCTGAATGCAACCTGATCAGAATGCAAACATGAGGCACAGTAGCTATCCATGACAATACCAGCAAATGAGAGGTCACACAATAAAATTGCATTATCATAGGTCCTTCACATACAGTCATGACACCTCCTTAACTCCTGATTAAGCTCTCCTTCACTTCAGTGCTTACACCAGACATTCAGAGTGACTGCCAAAACCTGAGAAAACTGTGATTTCCAACTTAAGGTTTCCCTTTTACTGCCTACATCCACATCCCTTTCCTGCAAATCACAACATGCAGACTAATTCATCATTCTCTGAACACTGCAACACCCAGCACAAGGGTAACAATTGCCCTACTGATATGTTTTTACAGAATTACAACTGTCTGGCTGGGTTAGAAGGAAGTTCTGAGTAAGGGAAAGAAGAAAAGTACAGAAGAATCCTTTTCTGGGTGAAGTCCTGTTTCTGTGCTGTTAGAAATCTTCAGCTGTTATATGACTGCAAGCTGGTTCCTAACCATATAATCAGTTCACAGACTTGTTGAAAATTTAGAAAATAAATTACTTACCTGGAGCACTGGATTCAGCAACTGGATGACTCTGGTCGTCAGTCACTGCCTCCTGGCTTTCCTGAGTTTCTACTGCTGCACCTGTATCTTTTTAAAAAGATTATCAGATTAACCAGTAGGACCAGCTAAGCCAGCAGTTATTTGCCTTTGAATCCATAACTGATTGGCAGCTTACTCTGAAAAGTGGACTAGATTTCTGCTGTTTTGGTTTGGGGCTTTTTTGTGTTGTATTGTTTTGTTCTTTAAGGACAGCAGAGCAGGGGGCAGTTATAAAAGTTAAGTTACAGAGCAACAGAGGGTGGAGAACCAAACTCTATTTTAGAAGCTTTCTCTCAACCAATGGCACACACAAGGTAACCTGGGAATATTGTGTTCTAATTCCTAGACTCCTTACAGTTTTGTTTCTTATAAATTATCTGCTGAAAGTCTCCATCAGAGCAGTTGTTCATTAATCAACTGTATTTTTACCTGGTCAATCAGAACAAAAAGTCAACAGAAATATCTTGTATCTGTACTGGGCTTGGGTCAGATTGCTGAAATAACCACTTCAATTACAAAACAGACTGACTGCTCGTGGACTTGCTGTGCTGTACCCATTCTACAGCCTAAATATACGCTTTTAGATTAAATTACTTTGATAAAGCAGGTTTCTCAAAGACAACCTACTTCATTAAATTACAAGCTAATACACCTAGATTTCGGTTAGATGGTTAATAACAGATGCAGGATGTATAAAAAACATTACTCTTAGGTCAAAGGTTCATATTCTTGAGCACAGTTGCCACTAAGCTTATCTTTTTATCGTTTTTTTAGAAGCTCTTTAGCTGGTAGAAACAGCTGGTCTGATATAAACTCTCAGAAGAATGTTTAGAATTTTAAAAGGCCTCCAGTTGCCTGGAGAAGAGTCCTTGTCTTCAATGAGTCACTAGGGCTACAGGGACACCAGAGTAACTTCTTTTACAGCAGGCTGAGGTTATGCCATGTAATTCACTAAGAGCACCCACAGATTTCAATACAGAAAAGGCTGTCAACAATGCAGCAAAATATACCCAGGAGTTGAAAAGGTAAAGATGTCATTTCACATGAACAGCAGGGTCACAGTAACCACTTGACAGCTACTTACCCTTTTTCTCCTCAGTTGCACTTTTTTCTGGTGCCTTTTTTTCAAGTACAATTCCTGTAAAATCTGTAATAACCTAAAGCAGAAAAGTAACTTGGATCATTTCAAAGATTTAAAGCATAAATGGAGCAACCAGCCTATGTAAGTTTTAGACATCATAGAAGTCACCAGAGGAAAAGCTGCATTCATCTATACAAGCAGAAGCTTCAAAAAGAAACCAGAAAATGGATCTGTAACTACAGTTCTATTGTATTAATAAATCCAGTAGCTAAATGCTGTGTACATAAAATTGACTGTTTAAGTAGGGAAGAAGTACGAAAAAGGATCAGAGGAATTGTTTGCAGGCTCTGACAGAGAGAGAGCTGAATAAAATCCAAAGAAAGGAAGGAAAAAAAATCCCTAAGTAATTTAATATCAACAATTAAGAATGTCCAAAAGAAGCCCCAACTTACAGTGTCTTTTCAATCTATCTTGGAAAGTATAACAATGGCCAAACACCAACATCCTTCCTCTCAAAGCCAGACCAAATCAAGTTGGAAATATGCCTCAAAAGTGAGAGTTAACAAATTTGGACCAGATAAGCAATATTTTCTAATTCCTGATGCCTTAGAGTTAAGATGTATTGTCTTTCTGGAATGCACGCTTAGTGCTTAATGCATAAATTATAAATTGTAACACAAGTCTGCCAGATAAATCACAATAATCTGCATTTGAACCATCAGAGGATTCAGCGTCATGATTTTAACCTTCCACTTGAGAATGACCTCTGCTAGTATTACTCACAAAACCAGACTGAAGGTCTTCTCTGGCTACTAAGATTATAATCACTATAGAGAAGGAGAGGAAGGATCCCAAAATTTTAAACTTTAAACAGCATACAAATCTATCAGCCCTCAATTAATTAAATCCAACCATTAATTTAAATGCTAATTACTACAGAACTAAGAGCAAGCAGTCTGTTTCTGATGAGCTCTATCTTTACAGAAGCAGGACCCCATTTTAGCACTCCAGGAACAGAAACTATGAACATAAACCATCCATTCTGGCTGGCAAAGAGGTGCTGGAAATGACACCCAAATGCACGGAACTGTCCTTACCGCCAGAGCTTTGTCATACTGTTTGGAGGAGATGTACAGTTCAGCCGCAATGTTAACATCCTCCATGGACACAAGGCTCTGGTGCTTGGTGAAGGCCTCTTCCACTATCTCAATAGCAGAGGTCACATCATTGGCTTCATAGTAACTCCTGTAAAATACAGATATGAGATACCAGGTAACTGACATAACTGACAATACATACTTTGAACTGAAGCAAAAGGATTTTCATCTTTCTCTTATTTTTGCTTATTAGCGAAGATTTTCATTAGCAAGTGGATGTTATAAAAGACAGCGAGAAAGGGGATGTTTTTCCTTTCCTTACAACTGTTGACAACTTTTACGTATTTCAAATAATTAACAATTTTTTTCTCCCATTTGTTAGGATATTTACTGGAGTTTTCATCAGTCTCCCTTACTGGACTCATGCACCAATCATGTCCCACATCACCCTGCTTTCAGAAACCTTCACTAATAACATTGTTATAATACACATCCTTGCATTCTTTTGTACATTTCCCAAACATGAAGATCAAAACTGTTTTGACCAGTAACAGCTTTCCACAAGAAAGTAATTGACAAGGCAGTAAGAACTGCTGCGGGAGAGCTACACACTTTAACCACGAGGCTCCTGTGGCAAAGCAAATCCCAGTGTTTGCAAACCCAGCTCACTTGGCCATGTCTCGGGCCAGCTGCATGAAGCGCTCCCCGTCGGAGGGAGCCAGCAGGTTCAGGATGCGCCGGTAGCCATCCATGGCCATCTTCTGCTCGCCCAGCTGCTCGTACAGGCTGGATCTCTCCCACAGGAAGCGTACGTTGGTTGGGTCGTACTTCAGAGCTACAGGAAGAAGCAGCAGGGTAGGAAGGGTTTAGGAAAAGGCAACAGTGCATTTCACACTCATTTCCTTGATTCGTGTCAATGGACATGCACGAGGTTTTTGCAAGGACATCTTATACTACAGATTCATTAATCTTTTATCAAAGTCCAGACAGAGGTGTCAGAATCTTAGCACCCTGAAGCAAAGTGAACAAAGAAAACAAAATGACTGCCATTAGCACCGAGCATTAATTTTAAATTATTAAAATATTTTCTACACTACCTTTTGTGTAGCAGAAAACAGCCTGTTTAATATTGTCCTGCTCCAGTGACATTTCTGCCAGTCTAACCCACTCCTCAGTATTGCTAGGATTTAAGTGAGCTGCAATCAGTCCAAACTGGAGTGACTTCTCCATATCACCCTGGTCTTCATAGATCATGGCAAGAGTGGAAAATGGCTCGTGAGCAAGAGGAGCTGTGAAAAGACAAAAATAATTACTAAGATTTATTGTTTAAAATCCACACTGGAAAAAATATCTTGCCCTTCTCGAAGAACAGGTATTAGAATTACATGAAACATCCACATGTGCTGTTTAAATTCAGGAAAAACTTGCAGACAGGTTTCTGATTCCTGTTTGTAAATTATTGAACAGTCTGACTAAATCTAACAACCATTTATAGTATTATTCTACAATGCAAGTCATGCTCATGCTTATACCTTGCGTCTACAAAGACAGTAGAAGCAAATTGTGTAAAGCTAAGCCAAGGCCTGGACCTCTGCAGAATTCAGGTGCTAGTTTCTTTTTATAAACAAAAAAATAAAAGAAGTGCACCATTCTTAATTCTGCTCCTTATACCCTGACTTTGCTTGTACTGTTTATTTTCATATTCAGTGAAGCCACACTGAATCCTCCTTCTGCACATGGAAATTTCACCCCATCCTCCAAGCCCAAAGGTTTGCTCATGTTCCCATACCTTGCCGAATGATTTCCATGCACATCAGAATGGCCTCCTCACGCTCCCCTCGAGCAAATCTGATGTTGGCCTCTCCCATCAGACCCCTCAAGGCACGGGGAAGTTTGCTGCGAGGTCTTTTCTCCTAAATGGAAAAGGGATGCTATTTCTGCCCAAGGTTGAGTTGTGCCCAAATTCAGGAGACACTTTGTTGTGCTTACCACCCCCTAACACCAAATTATTTAAGTATTAGCAATATTGAATGACTGACCAAAAACTTGCTGAGGTTCATGGTTTTCTGACACTGGGAAAATTGATTTCATGATTTCTGAAAGCTTTCAAACAATAAATTACAGTGCTTTTATAATAAACATAGACAGCATAACAAACACCACCATAAGCAGGATTATCCTACATGGAACAATTTTCAGACAAATTTCTCAGTAAGCAGCTAAAAGTCACACAAAGTGACATTTATGCACTGTAGTCAGGGGACCCACTGAAGTTATAAGAAAGTTGAAATACTTGCTTTCATCATTTTCTTGGTCTCTCGATTAAGAACCATCTCTAAAACGAAAACATCTCCAGCTGTAGGCTGCTCTGTTGTTTCTTCTTCCTCTTCTTGTTCTTCCTCCTCCTCCTCCTCTTCTTCATCCTCCTCCTCCTCTTCATTTTCCCCAAGCATGGATGCAAAGACCCGCTGGACAGATTTACTGACCCCATCTGCTGTTTCTCCTGGTTGAGTAAGAAGTAAAATAGGTTTATGCTATAATGAAGAGAACATGCTGCTTCTCTGGACAAGTGCAGAGAAATCAGCAGCCCACTTGAAGCAGCTATTCTGTATGAGTGCTGCCTGCAGAAATGCAGAAAAACAATTAACAGCCTCTTTGGTTTTAAAACTCTGCATTATTCATCACCAATGCCTGGTAAGGCCCAGCCTGTAATATCTTTTGGGTATTTGAAATGAAAGCAGGGAGGAACACACAGAATGAAGCCACAGTTTAATCAACATTTTTCTCAATCCAGAAGAATATGAAGCAATTTTCAAGCACTGAGCTGGCTAGCTGCAATAAGCTTTTCAGCAGAAGAGGCTTTAAGTGAGCAGAGAATTCTACTACACAACAATCCAGCAACCAATTTTTAGAAGTAATTGAAAACAAGATCTTGTAACCATTCCATCCAGGACAACAAGTACCTTTTAACACGTGTAAATGCAAAATCCAGATTATTTAAATTTCTCTGGAAAAAGAACAGAATTCTTTAAAATAAGTAAGAAAATGACGCTAAGTACTCTGAATAAATATACTTAAGGCATATATTTTTTTTAAAATTACCATTTTTTATTTATAATTTCTCATTATGAAGTGAGTTCAGGGTTATAACTCACCACAGATTTATATACAAAACTCTGAATATGTAGGGTTTAAAGGTTTGAGCTGGGGGACTGGACACCTAAAGATTCGATTAAAAAATAACCATAGTATCAAGCTGGGACTGAAAAACAAATTTATCATGTATTGCTTATACAGGAGAGGGACCTGGGGACCACACCAGGGTTTATGGTTATTTAGATATGTTTGGTTATTTTTATTCTGAGTTGGATATTGAGCATCTAAACACAAGACTTTTCTTCCCCTGCCCCCATCTGTAAAAAAAAAATGAAAAAGTATTAATTTAATTTCCCTTTTATTTCAGTCCCTTCAGAGACCAGAAAGGGAAGAATGGAGCCAGGTTTTTATGAAGTCAGTTATCAAAGAGCAAATGCTTCCAGTGTCTTTTTAAATATGAATTATTATGTTAAAAACACCTACCATCAGTTTCATCTTGACTTTGGGATTTCCCAGATGCTTTTCTGGATGAAGATGGAGCCTCTATATCTTCCTCATTTTCCTCAGCAGATGCATTTTCACCATCCTACACACACCAAAAATACAAATTACTACCCTTATAGTATCACCCATTTTTATTTCCCCCACTTACTTCCAGTAACCATTTGGCTTTCCAGCCTTTGCACTGCCAGTGAAACAGGTGGGATAAACACTGCATTTTAAAGTTAATAAAATCCAACATTACTTGCTTTCAAGACATTTATATTTTTATCAATGTGGGGTGACTCAGATGGTGACTGTTCACACTACTTTTGACTGAATAGACCAGTCCATTGCTTATTTGGCATTACAATGAGGTGGGATGACATGGTTGACCGTATTAGAAAAAAAAAAGTTCTGTGTGACAAATCCTTCCAGGAGCCTGTCAATATCAAAATAGCACTCATTAATCCGGTAAGAATGCTGCCCTAAGATAATACTTATCCTTCCACGACAGCTGAGCCCTACTGAATTTGTTCTCTAAAGACCAAAAAATGCAGAAATTCTGTAGCACTTTGACACAAATATAGCAAAGTTAAAAAGAACTGCAACACTCCGACAAATCATACATAGCTTCTTTTAATCATACCGCCTACATAGTGTCGGACGCAAAACTGTGTCTCCCTATATTTACTGCTGCCAAGAAGTCAAACGAGGAGCCGCACTGCCTCGCTCCCTTAGATCTCAGATGCTGGTGGGGGAGCTGTAGCTGCAAAATCTGGATGAGTTTCTACCCAAAGCAGCTCCTTGCCGCCATCCCAAGCACCAATTACCCGCGGGGCGGCCGGTGCTGCAGAGCATCACAGAGTGATGGTGCCATTCTGTGACCTGCACACCCCGCCGGGACCTTCTGCTGCTCTGCACACACAAATTCACAACTCCGTAGCCGCAGCAGAGAAGGTGAGCCCCTCCACACACGGCGCAGCGGTCCCTGCCCTGCCAGGTGTTGTCATGAGGGCGGCGGCCCGGGCCGTGGGGCGGCCAGGCGGGGCATACTCACCTTCTCGCGGCTCTTGCGCTCCTCGCGGCGCTGCTCGAACTCCTCGAAGGAGATCTTCCCCTCCAAGTACTCGATTAGCTCCGGGCTGAACCCCGACATGGCCCCGGCCCGGCGGAACGCTGTGAGGGAGGCACCGCGTCCGTCCCGCTATGGCGCCCGCCGCAGCGCACGCCCGCCCGCGCGAGTTCCGGGCGGCGGCGGCCGCGCCTGAGGGCAGGGGGGCCCCGGGCGCAGGGGCCGGGGCACAGCGGCTCTCGGTGCAGCTTTATTGCTTTTACCGGCAGCGTTACCGCAGAGGGGTTTAAAACTCCCTACACAGAGCGATGGTGCCATTCTGACCAGCGCAGGGGAGGAATGGGCGTGCGGGGCCGGGGCGAGGCACGGGCAGCCAGAGCGCCACCAAGAAAGGTGGTGTACCAAGAGGATCTGGAAACTTGTCACAGAACACCTTGGGACATCTCGTTCTAATAAACGGAAAGGGAACATTTATTTACCAGCTTTGAACAAAGACACTTGGCAGTAGTTAAATGCACGCTGTTGCACTCCTCATTTATTCACACTTAAGCACAATTCTGCTCACGAGCTGCAGCAGCCGAAGCACACACATTTGTCAATAGACAGAATAATGCTCATTACAGCAGGACACCAGATTCCATTGTCAGAAAAGGTGACAGTGAAGAAAATTTTGAATTGTTAAGTAACAGTTAAAAAGTCAAAGCAGTAACATTTTGGTGTGAAGGTTTCCACTTGGTATGGAGTTCTGAAGTTAACACCTGAAAAAGACAAAAAATATACAAATATGTGAGAGAAATACCTGCAACCACGGTATGATCCAAACCAAAACAAGAAAACACTAGCTGAACCTCTGCTCCACAGTTCTGAACATTTGAAAAGAACTACCACGACTGTCCTGAATTACGCAGGACAAAGAACTTCCACCAGTCATTTTCTCACTGCTGTTGTGACTTAGAGCATCCCTTCTGAATTCCCTTTTCGTTTTTTTTTTCCATGCACAAAATACACATTCTCTGGTGCTTCTTTTTTTCCTGACATAAAAATGCAGCAAAAAGAGAATTTAGTATTAAAATGTGAGTGCAGTCTTTACTGTGGTTCATGATAATAAGAATAATGGAGCTTCGATTTTGATTACAAAGAGAGAAGGGGTTTAGCAGGCTGAGAACAGGACAGAGCTGGAAATCCTAAATTAAATATTGATTACAAGCACGTTAAGATACTGAGTAAATCACCAAAATTATTTAAATCTTATTGAAATTCTCAACTATTTGTAAAGCAGAAGAAAACAACATTTGCTGTGAATTTAAAAGATAATACATGCTTTGTTAGTGCAACAACTTATGTCTAAATTAATTTTCTTTATATTTTTATTACAAGAAACCATAAATCTCAATTTAGAATCTTACTCTTCTCCTTACATAAAACCTGCATCCCCTATTATCTCTACATTTTCAGACTTCTCCTCCATATGAAGAAGGGGAGAAAAAAAGAGAAAACAAAAAATCATGGTCTATATAGGTCTGCACAAGCACCATGTGTTATTTTATCTAAGTAGTAATTACCTCATAAATCTCTTTCTCAAGAATTTTAAAACTCACTTCAGACAAGGGTTAAGGTACTACATTTTAAATTCCTTCTGAGAAAGAAGCTGCTTTTATGCCTCAGACAGAAACTTCCTTGGTTACACATAATGTTAGAGGACAAGGCAACCTCTTTTACCTTCATCAGCAGAATGTTTCAGCCTTTGAAATAATTCTGAAAAGATTTTTTCCTTTCTTCATAATCTGCAAATGCAGAAGCAATAGGATCTGAGTAGAACATGACAGGCCTTGGTCCTTCATTGTTCACAGTGAAAGTAGCTGGGAACTTCCTGAGATCGAGACCCCTGCCCGAGAAGTAAGCCTGGAGCGTTCTGAAAAACTGAACATATTGAGGATGTGAAAATAAATAGAGCATGACCGATGGAGATTTATTATTTCTACTGACACAAATTAGGCATTTATTCTTCTGTGAGATGAAGTCCTCTGTTGTGATAAGAACCTGATACAGTGTAGGCATCCTAATTTAGACATGCCTCCCCCATCTATGGCTTGTACATCTTAGGTGAAGTCAGAAGACCAGCAACTGTCTCCTGCTCATTTATGCTCCCCACTGCACCACAGGGGCTGGGATGTAAAGGGGGTGTGCACCTCTTGTAAAACAGTCACAGCCAAAGCCCTGCTGAGAGTAAACAGGACAGTTCGGTATTTTGGTAAGAGTCAGCAACAACGGGCAATTGATTTGAACTTACAATTGTCCCCTTAAAAACACTTCAAAGGAGAAATTAAAGCTTCTTAAAACACTGAGGAAAAATTATGGAAAACCAATTCTTTTGCTTCACAAATTCTTTTTAAGATTGTGCAAATGTTCTCTGAGTGATATTTTTGTAGCTGTCAGATGCAAACTTATTTGTACTTCCATGAGATTAAGCAACGTGCAATCAGAGCACACATTTGAAAGAAACATAGTAATCATTCCTCTTCTGTTTCATAAAACAAGTGGCTGTACAATGAAATTTTTTTTTTATGAAAGCTGCTGGATGGAGATATAAGGAAGTTTTATGCACTTCTGTGCTCTGAGAATGTCTCTTCAGTTAAGAGGTACGTCTTGACTAGAGAAATGATTATTGACTATACAAAGTGCACAGTTCCTGGCATTACATCTAATGGGCCCCTCTTGCCTTAAAATTTAGATGATAAGGAGTCTTTTCATGGAAAACAAAAAGCCACACAGAACTTCGGCTCTTTTTCTTGAAACATTTTCTTACCAGGTCTCTGTTTCTGGGATTATCAAGAGGCTTCCATTTCTCTTCTGGTTGGAAAGGAGCACCCTTTGCCAATCCTCTCACAGCCAATACTACATACAGACCCAGAAGCAGCACTTTCCTCATGCTGGAGATGAACAGACTGTCTGTAAGAAGGACAAACAGACTCCTTAAATCCTACAGAGCTGCCGCTGGGAACACACAAATCTTGTGAAGCCAATGAAAGTCTGCCTACTGCAGATTACATCCATATGCTATCAACACTTTGTTTTCATAGTACTAAGGTACATGGAAGAACAAATTATTCTAAACAAGTGTTTCCCATACCAAAGCTATTTCTAGACACTGGACTCTCTTCTGAGGGACCAGTAAAACACTCAACACGAAATATTACATTTGTAAGTTTACATTTATTAAATACAGCCATTTTCAGTGGCTAATACAGCTCCAGAACTCTATGTGCTCCAAGGAGAATGCAAAAATATGGCTCAAGATCCAGAGAGCCCAGTTTTAAAAACTGCACTAATTTTTACTACATATAATAATAAGTGCAATGGTATTTAATACAGCCTGGTCTAACATACTAGAGATCCATTTCACAGCTTGACTCAGGGGGAGAAAAGGAATTCTCCCTCTCACATTCTTTAAAAGAGAGCTTACCAGGGAATTTGCCTTTGACTTGCCCCTTCTTGGTTCGTCTCCTCATAATCTGTGAACAACCTGATCTCTGCACTTATATTTCTAGTAGACTGTAGGTGGGTGTCAATGACGTTAGCAGGAGTTCAAAAATACAGTAATGATTCCATTTCCAGCCATGACATAAAGACCCTTGAGAATTTCATCCTTGATGCTCTTCAGACCTGTTGCTATTGAACAGTGCAGTACAAATTCCTCCCAAGCCATATTGCAGAAAATTGGTAGTAGGCATGTAGGAAGTTAAAAACAATTCCCAGGAGAAACAGCACAGCTTTCTCAAAATATTATTTTTAGTTAAAAGTAATTAGCCATATCTCTAGAATGGTGACTAATGGTTTTCCAGCAAATAAGATAAGGATCACTTTCTTCATGCTGGAAAAAGAGAGAAAAAAGTAAGGTCTGCTTCAATATCCAAAACCGTAACATTTTAATGGAAGCACTGCTTTCCTACCCTGATTTTATCAGCAGTTAATATCCTCCTGTCACACTAGAAACTAAGACAAAGGCTGCAAGGAAGACTCTGCTAATTCACCTTGGCCTTAGTACATAGCACTCTTCACATCAAAGCTGCTCATATTTTTTGTTTATTATTTCACTGCACTCTTCTCTCCACTATATAGATGATTTAGTATCACATCAAATATATCCCTAAATAGAAACGTTAAAATTAAAAATACTTGACCATCACCTTACTCCAGAGTATAGATGTTTATGTCCGACTAGAAGCTTTACATTTTTCTTTGGTTTAAATTTTGAAAGCAAAATAAAAATCCACCACCACCCTTCCAGGAAGAGGAAGTTTGGACATCCAAACGTCACTAGCAACACAGTAAACAAAATCCTAGCAGTGTTATTTTCATGACTACAGTAGCATATAAAAATTCAAGACAACTTATCCAGCTTGTTTATTATTCTGCATATTTGGATTTTTTAAAGAAAGTCATACACACAGAAAAGAAAATCCATCAAACTTCATCAATTATGTTTCATAACACTCAGCTTCCAGATATGGACTCATCAAGAAAAGAGCAGCAGCACCAGAATAACTTGAAAAAGGCAGGTCCCAGCATAAGGGAACTGTCTTTGTTGATCTTCTAGGTAGATATTTCAACTAGAAGTAGAAATATGGTCCTGTAGAGAAAATGACAGAAAGGGGAAAAGGCAAGATTTACAGTTTGGGATTAGGTTTTAGTTCTTTCTTTATCTTTGGAAAGAGGAGGGAGAAAAAACCAAAAAAGCCAGAAGAGCTGGCAGTTTTCTTCTACCTCTTCTTTTTCTCCACAATTAATTTATTCCTTTGATTTCTTTACAAAGAACTGGGGATATGCAGTATATTCAGCTAGTAAAACATACCAAAGTCATGAATATGAAACAAGCTTTATTACTGGAGGAACGCAGGCAATCTGGATGACTAATGAAGCATACAGATATGCAAGAGATTCAATTAGCATATATTTTCTGTGAGCTGTCTTAAAAAAAAAAATCCTTACACACTTGTATTGTTGCTTCCTGAGCTAAAGCTTTAAGAAACTGTTGGAGCTAAAAAGTCTGTTTAGACCTAGTGCTTGTTTTAATGTGTGGGTTGTATCTTTTTTTAGTAATTTCAATTCTTTCCTTCAGAGAAAGTCAAATATAAGCAGAACACATTCATATTAAAATACTATTGGTACACTTACACTGACTGAATTAAATTACATCCTCGTTTCTGAGAACAGTAGCTAAGCTTAACAAATGCTGTCAAAGCCAGATGTCAGGGTGCTGCCTTTTTAATGTACCCAAATTTAAGCATCATGTTTTCTTGATAAACATCTTCAATAAATCAAGTATTTTCAAAGTGTCTATACTAATTATATAACCTTTCTGGGACAGTAAGTAATGCTCATGTATGTTTGAATTCAACTGTGGTGAAGATGAAAATGCTCATAGCATTGTTTGCTCAGTTCCACGCAATTCACTTCTAAAAGGTAAAAATTTAAAATATACTAGTTCAGCTGAGAACAAGTTTTATACATATAATGCTCTATATAAACTGTATTATTCAGCAAACACTTTGAAGTTTATTTCATTTCCCATTCATGAAGCCTGAGGTGTTGGAGTGAGCCAAGCTTCATCCTGTACTCTTTATTGCATTCTACTTGAGGTGTGAAAGAAGCACCTGTTAAAGCACTGCTCCAACCATGAGGCTTTTGTTTACTACTTTTATTTTCTGCTTAGAATCCCAAGTATTACAAGTCAGAAGGAAAAGCACCAAACTGCTCCACATGAGTATCTGAGCCAAGACCAAAGGCAAAACATTGCTCACAACACTCATCAGCATGTTTGTACAACAGCAGTACAGGTAACACAACACTCCACAGAGCAGCACTGAGAAGTGGCACTTTTTGTGAATTACAACCATTTGTACAAATGCAAGCGCATTGGAATACCATACAAAAATATACAGAAGTGTTTCTTTAGCAGGAGATTTCCTATACAACATACTTAAAAGTCATGCACACTTAGGTAAAAAAAAAAAAAAAAGACAAATAAAAAAACTGAAGTACACTGCAGCCAGGGAAACCACTAAACAGGAACATCCCAGAGTAGCTCCCAATCAAGCTGCCCTCAACTACAACAAAAAAGTATCTAATTGCAGTTTTTAAAGACTGAGATTTAATCTTCCAGCAATTACAACCTTATCTGAAAATACCTCTTCTCCACGGTTTTATCAGCAATCTCACAAGACAAGGACTTTGCCAAAGTCTATAATGCATGGCATGATCTGTAAGAACTTAGTTATAAACATTTTTATAAGCACAATAATTTGCTATAGCATTATTCAAACATTTATAGATAAGACCTTGCCAACATCTCTAAAAACCTGTAAATATTAAGTTCCATGTACAACATCAGATTTACGGTAGCTACATAAGAACTGAAAATGGAGGAAGTTAAAACCTTCTAAGACAGATTGCTTGAGAAATGATAAGATTTTCCCCAAAATCACGTATGTTTTCTTCAAAATTTTAAGTCCTTTTACAACCAACAAATCCTTCCCTCTCCACTAATCACCCAAACCAGGTATTTTGGCCAACATTATTCTGTCTTTGTGCTTGAAAAAACAATTAAAAGGTCAGTGGGGAATCAAGTGACACAGTTTTCCTCGAGTTATCATCATACATAAAGGCCTTAAAGGTAGTTCTACCTTCTCAATGGTTTCAATACTCAAATATTCCAGTGACTAGAAAATCACCAATGGCCAGGATGGCTGAAACATCATCACAAAATAAATAATGAGGTGACTGGAATGAGTTTTAGAAGTCCTAAGCCAGCACACTGAAGGAAGCAGCAGGGAAGCCACAAAGATTGATGTTCCATGTTGAGCCAGAACAGCAGCAGCACTGTGGCACCCAGACTGAAGTTGGAGCTCAATGAAAGAAGTTTTTTACAACTTTGCTGTGCATTGCTTCAAAGCAGCTCTGTGACCAGTTGATGTGCATGTGTGCAAGTCTAAACACCCACAGTACAACAATAAACTGTAAGATGGCATCACTTTCCAAGGTTTAGTGCTATGTGGTGCTAATATGGGAGAGGGGAAGTCAGAATTTGGGAGGCTTTTCAAAACACACAAAGAATTCTCTAGAGACAAATAAGGAAAGCCAGCGGTGGCTTTTCCTGAGATCTTTGTATGAAAAAAATATATGTAAGAAATCCATCTACTATATTAAAACAAGATTTTAAGATCTTAAGTATTTCTAGTTTTCTTTAATGAATTAGGGGGGAAAGGTATAATTCTTTTTTCTCCAAAAAAGGGAAACTACATGTGAATTTTCAGGGATTTACATATAAGTATTTTTCCTAAAAAGTAAAATTTAGAGCCTTAACACAGACAATGAACCCTCCCCCCATCTAGTTTTCCTCTCACACTGGTGAAGATTTTGAAATTCAATGGCTTAAACACAGTATTTTGCTTAAACTACAGTTAAGAGGATTTTTTTTAATTTTTGAGGACTAAAGATCAAAATGTTTAAAAGTAATTTGACACACAGACTTCAAAGCTGAAACAGATAACTGCAACTAGTTTTCCTTCCTTATTTTTCTTTCGGTCACAACAGAAAGGCTTGAAAAATTCAGGTCAGCTAAAGCTTTCTGACTTTAGTTGGTGTGATTCCAAACAAAAAATATTCTGTACTTGTCATAAATCTTCATTTCTCTAAGTGTAAAATGGGGTCAAAATAATTTTTAAAGCATTTTCCCCAAATCAAGTTTCAGTATGATCCACACAAGCATTTTTGGTCAACATCAAAAATCAAATATAAGGCTATGGAAGTGCACAGGCTACAGTTAGAGTGTATTCATTTACTGGTTTAAGGCACAGTATATTTATTTTTTTTTCTCTAGAAAGCTACAAGTTTAAAATCACAGTGAGGAATTTCACATTTCAGTTTTGGTCTGCACTCTAATTATATTTGTCCTGTCTATTACCTGTAGACTTCTGCAAAGTGTTCCAGCTGTCAGGTGCTGCAGTCTCAAATCCTGTTTCCAATCTCAGAGTGAAGGAGGTGGAAAATACTGAAGCCTGAATTGATCCCAAAATAATGCACTTAGTCTTTTTTAAAAATAAACATCAACACACTTGTGCATTTGATACTTAGATATATCTTGGAATTAATTAAGTTGGAGGGGGAAAATAGTCTTGGCTAGTATTTCAACAAACAGAACAAGTCTATAGGACACAGCTGCTGCACTTCCTCCCAGGTCAATCACAGTTCCCACTGTTTTGGGAACATCCTGTTTGGCACTACAAGGACAGGGACACTGCCAACCAAAGAAAGCTGCATCTGGAAGGATGATTTGCAATGATGTGCCACAAATAACAAAGATTATTATGTTCACAAGTCCTGGTTTTTAGAGACAAACTCAGCTCTGACACCACACATTCCTACAGGATCCAGAGCACAGCCTGCCAGTAACTGTAGAGGCCATGCTTACAAGGTTTGTATATGACAGCATGAGTAGCAAAATCTGTCTACATTTAAGAATGCAGAAAGAAACCTTAAACCTTAAGAAAATCAAAGTAAAAATATTACAGCTCAGGTTTTCATCCTACAAGGCAGTAAGCAGATATTTGAAGCAGGGCTGGGCAGATATACTTACGTAAGAACTATGGAATTTTCTCTCCAAATGCTTAAAATTAATTTTTAAAAGCAGCAGTGTCTTATTAATAAAGACAAAGTATATACTTTTTACTTGAGTTTGAGAATAGATGAGCTGATTAAAAGCTTTGAACACATTCTTCCATAAATGAAAATATACATTAGAAATTATAATCTTTGCAAAAGGTTTTCAAATTTTTAAAGATTTTATGGATTCCAATATTCTAGTTTAAAGTTCTGGCTCTAAAAAAAGGTAGACATTTAACTTTAACATAAAAAATGGTTTAGTTTTGAATTGTCCTTCACTGTCACACATTTCCTGGAGGCTATACAACAGTAGTAATTTTGGTGACACAAGTATGTCTCCCCTAAAGACACAGTGATGAAAATTTTATATTTTACAGTACAGTGCTAAATGCTTACAAAAGCTACACTGATTATCTCCAAGAAAAAGAAGATGTGAAAAGTGAAAGCTGTAAATTAAGTGAGAAATATTTGCCATTAAAACATTAAACAGAAAATAAGCATTAAGAATTCAGTCTACTTCACAACTAACAATTTTCTAGTAGCTTACTGACTTAGAACAGCAGCACAATTCTGTACAGACTCTGCAGCCACTTCCAAAAACATTTTCAGAGCTCAGAGTATTAAAGGTCAGTAAATGGCTGGTTTTAACTCAGTATAAATACAATAGAAGTCTAAACACATTCAACCCTGTATTGAAATAAACTTGATTCAAATGAAAGTTTCTCAAATGTTTACATTTATTAATAGCTACATAATGGACTTTATTCTGTGCTGTCAGATTTATCAGATTTACCAGATTTCAGAAAAACACCATGTGAGTTCAGCACTTGTTACTGGCAAACATACAGAAAATGAGATGTATCAAACACTGACATATGCAATGCTTTTGAGGTTAAATGTCAATACATTTTATTTTATGAATAACTGACTTTAACCCAATGAGGTTATAGATGAAAAATTCACTTAGACATACCAGCAGTCTCTATGCCTTCTACAGTGTATTAATACTGCACTGCTTAGGGTTTTGTTATTGTTCATCTGTTTGTTTTGAAACGTAGCAAATCAATATTAAAGAATGATTTGCTACATGAATTAGCTCACTCAAAACCAAAATCAGGGCAGAACTCTATATGTCAGAAATCATATTAACCTAAATTCCCGTTACTGCAGGTTTCTTGGAAATAAAACATACGAAGAAACTTTCCACCAAAACCACCTCAAACCAATCCTCTTTCAACAGGATGCTGAAATGTGACCCACTGCAACCAACTTTTAAATCATAACTAAAAAGATTAGCTTTGGACAACATTAATTCACTCAGTTCCAAGGTACATTTGGTAATTCCAGTGAAGATGTGGGTTTTTCCTTATGAGACACGTAGAGACTTTCTATGAAGTGCGAGCTACACATGTCATTGCAGCATGATGAGACTGTGAGGAACATGTTTGATGACACCAAGCAGAAAAGATTATAGACTTCAGTAGTAATTTCAGGGTGTGAAGCTATCACTAAAAGCTACTCATTAAATCTCTCCCTGTCAAAGAAAGATTCTGCTGTACCAAAAGTTAATGGCATTTAATATTTTAAGTTCTTACCCTGTTTCCTCATTCTGTTTCTGATAGCGTATAAAAAAAAAAATCTATTAGATCCACATAAATAGTTCTTATTTTGAATGCATCCTGAGGTCTAAACCGTTAAAAATTTGTGCCTTGATCTCCTCCCACATGGTCTAGATAATCTAAAATTTGAAGAACAAAGTGAAATTTTAACACAATTAAAGGCAGTAAGAGACATTATAATGTATTTGCCAAAAGCTGTTTTGTAAATGCAGCCCACTCACAATAAAGGATATTTCAGTAATATTTACATCTCCTTATATATGCAATTAACAGTATATATATTGGGTTATCCTATGTTTCTGCTGAAATGGTAACTCTGAGCAGTCGCAGAACTACAGACAATCACCAATAACAAACAGTCATTGCATTTTACCTGAAAAACAATCTCAAGACTGTTACAAAATCTAGTCCTTTTCAGAATGACAAGCAGGATAATTCATCCTCCCTTAGAATGGGATGAATTCTAAGACTTGTTCTAATCCTATTACCATCCATTGATTATATGGCAAATCTAATTGGGATTAGACTCCTAATCTGCCAAACAGCTGAAGTTGTCCAGTCCACGATCACTGCACAATCCAGATGCACACCCCTGTCAACAGTTTAAATCTATTAAATGGCACACAATGCATTTAAATTCAGAATAGGAGTAAGACTTCCCCTTCTTTCCCCATTAAAGATAAACCCTCTCTGAGAAAAGAGTGTGTTGAGGGAGATGTGAAAATCTTGTCATCTGGGATCTCAGACTCAGGATTATACCCATTCCTACCTCCAACTTGAAAATTGGGCAGGAATATACACAAGACATTGGAACCCACTTTATGAAGAGTGCTAACAATCATCAATAGAACTCCAGCTAAAAAAAATCATTACATGAAAAAAAAAAAATTGGCCTTATCCTATGCTGCTGCAAATCAGTCTGTTTCACTTTATGGCACATTTTGAAAGCTATCAAAGATACTAAATATTGAGTCTGTTTCATTTCCAACAGTTCCAACAAAGGTATTCATGCAGAAAGAGCCTGTCAATGTGGCAAAACCAAACCAGAAGTAAAATAGAGCAGTAAGCCAAATGGACCATGAAAGTCAAGGGAAACTATCTTCCACAGAAATCAGACCCTGTACATTTCACAGCCCTTTGCCAGCCGCAGTTCTGCCACCATCTTTCCTTCACAGCCATTTGCAAGTACAATACTATTCTTCTATGTCTGAACAGCTATTTCTAGTTAAACCAACTGGTGCATTTAGCTACAAGTATATTAAGTCACACAAATTATCTTATATACATACAGTGTAGCATACATTTGATTAGAAAATATCAAGATATAATCTATTCAAATAACTTCTGATTTACAGACACTATATATAATCTAACCTTCTTTTTAAAAAAGGTTAAGACTAGAATACCAGCACATAGATTACTGATAACAGTAACAGTGGTTTGGCTAACTACAATACCCTTACTCAGTTACAGCTTTTTTAATGACTTACTAATAACTTGAACTGCTGACTTGGATATAAGCAAACAAAACACACGTGGCTTTCTTCACTTTTGTCCTTCATTTTGGAAAGTCACTGTGTGAATTTTCCAGCCAGCTCAAAGGAATTGACCCCAACAACACATTAGAAATAACTGAGGCACTTTAGGCAAGATTATTAAGATATGATGGAATTAATGGGTCAGGTTGGCTGTACTACTGTATCAAGAGTATACTTGATTGACTGCGAGCAGCAGATTTCCTCTTGGTATTCCTACAAGATGATTGAGCTGGTCTAGTATTTCCAGATGAAGGTAACAGGTATCTCAGACACAGCAGAGACAGCTAACACAGAAGCAAGTAGTAAGCTCATCTCTACACAGAATCAATACATCATTTAAATCTAAGGACTGCTGAGATTTTTTTCTGCTGGCAAAACACATGCCAGGGGGACAGAATTCCTTACACATAGCTATTGTAGGCTTTATTATAAATGGCAGTCACTGTAGCATCTAGGCACTAAGATAAAATTTATACAGAGCTAATAATTATCGTCAGTATTTTCCACTATTACTGAGTTTGCCCACATGCAGAAGTTAGCACTGTATGGCAGGACAGGAGTTTGCAGGGTTGTAACTATTCCATATTCATTTTATGTATTGCCATTTATTAGGAGGTGGTTGATTCTCTGTTTAGGAAAAAAGTCTGCCTTGTCTACTTAGAAAGAGTGAAGCAACTGCACTGTTAATTCACACCATATTCAATGTTTGCTAGCTTCTACATATGGACAAAGTCCAAGGATTAATTTCAAAATTCCAGAGAAAACTGACAATGTTTTAAAACAACATTACAGCAAATTGTTTATGAATCTGCTGGTATCCTTCCTGAATAGAAAGCTACATAGAATACTGTTGTTTTCTCACTCTCACAAAAAGTAAAATGTGTAAGACTTGCAATAATCTCACAAATGTTCAACTCACACAGATTGAACAAATGATTTGATAGAAGTAACAGTTCTATATAAGCAGTACATTCTAGTTTGTCTAGACACAAATGTGGCAGCTTTTGAATGAAACATAAAAAAATTCAAAGTATACTTGGCTGTGTGGTTTTTGTGATAGTCACAGTGTGCTTGAAATGTATTGAGTTTTAACCAGCATAGTTTAGACCTGCAAGAGATGCAAGTTCAGAACACAGACACTGCATGGCACAGTGAGTAAAAAAAAGTCTGTTTTCACAAACAGTATAGTGAAATACCAAAGTGTCTACAAGGCAGAGTATTGAGATGTTGCACTGATATGAGTCATGTGCTTACACACAGTTAAATCACTCCATTTTTAGAAACATGAAATAAACACTAGGAAAAGTTTTCTTAGCAACATGAATAAAACTATGAATTTTTTGTAAAATATTCACAGTTCTGTCCTCTTTCCCACATAATGTAAACTACTGATCATATGAATTTAGGCATTTCTGTGTTGCAATTTTTCCCATCTCCAGTGTTAAGTTTCTAGGGTGCATTGTCCTATATAGAATGAACATTACACAAAACAGCACAGCACATGGAGAAGAAGAGAAAAGGTTACAAAGTGTGGGACTCTGTATAAATGCATTCGTCCAAAGGCCAGCATTGCAACAGACAAAGGGAGTGGAACTTTGGCTGCAATCTTCAAGAGTTTACTGTAAGAAAACAAAGAAAAAAATTATCATTTTGTAGCCATGTATGCAGAAAGTATGCAAATTCCATATTTCATTGTCCTTTGTAAAGTAATTTATATTTCAATGCATTTTTAATCTTTAAAGCTGAACAACTAGGTCTAATAGGCCATAAAAATTGATGTATAAGCAAGAGAAATTATTCAAAAAGCTTAATGCCATTAAAAATATTATATCAATTTAGAAATTTGTTCTCTGTAACATAGGAAGACTGGTTTAGATCACTTGAGATAACAGGTACTGGTCAAGAGGATAATTGACATTTGCTATTATTGATTGTCATTCATGAGGCATTGACTAATTTCATTTCTCAACAAGAAATATTCTGTCAGCAAAACAAAGTTCTCAGAACTTCTTAATTCAGTAGAGAACACACTGTATTCCTACTCCCATAAGGGGAGCTACAAGAACATAACTACAATCCTTTAGAATTCACCTTTCCTTGTAACTGTCTGACAGTAATTGCTCCATATATTTGGATTCTGTGACACTTGAAAGGATTCAATGAATTGTGAGTTAAAGTTATATTTCAAAAGTTGTTATGCAGCCAATTGCTTAGATAGTACATATTTAATTTATTTCCATTGTGGCAAATGCAAGAGATTATTTTCCTTTTAGCTGACCTAGAGGTACTTTGCACATATTTTAGCTCATCTTTTAGACATAACCATATGAGTTCATGAATCTCTATAGAGGCTGAACAATTACAGCATAAATTAAGTTTTACCACACAAATGGTAGTTCATGAAGAAGCAGGAAAGCAAAACTAGAGACTGGAGTACAGTACCTTGATTTCACTTCAGAAGTACTTGAATTCATTAGAATTTCTAAAATGCAGATGAGGATAATAGCTGTGGATCTACAGGGATCAGGATCAAGTCTAACATTGTACCTGCAAAGAAATGGTTTAAAAAACACATCACTTCTAAACTAGGCTGCCAAATAATATCCATGTGCTGATGACAAAAAATATACATTAAATCTATATGGCATCCCAGCCTGAGTTTAAATCCCTTCTGAAACATTACTTTCTTCAACATATCACTGATTCACATAACACCTATTTACACCACAATACAAACCAGACAGGATAGAGAAAACAATAATTAACAGAAGTCTTTTAAATTGTATGATAACTAATAATATAAAGAATCAAACATTTGCATTTTTACTATCTTCAAAGGTTCTTGTAACTGTCTTTCACCTTAGTGTCAATTTAAAATTTTTTAAATTTACCTGAGATTTTTTAACCAATAAATTAAAGATGGCAAGTTGAGCAGCACAATCCACGTGAATAAATTCAGGATTGTAATGTGCATCTTAAGACTGTTAACAGCTTCAGCAAGTGTTTTACTGTTGGAAGGAGACTGGGTTGCTTCTGGAATGCTGTCCACTGAACTCTGGGCTTGGACTGTGTGTTTACTGGAGTTCTGTGAAGTTTCTTTTGAGTGGCCTGAATCCTGGAAATAAAAGATAGAGATCACAAAAAACATGCACAGGCTTCTAAGAACCCATGCCGGGGAAAGAGGAGGGAAATATACCCTAACAGTATCACACCAGCTGTGATTCAGGAAAAAAATCTGCAATTTATGCCTCAGAAAGCCATCAAAAGCAAAATTCAAAAGTTCCATTTTAAAGTATCTAAATTTAACCAGGAATTTCCCACACACTAATAGTTATATATTTATGGAAGAAAAGAATGGAGAGTGTAGATGCCCTGACACCAAGAAAATGAAAAGGAGTTCCTGGAAGGGGGAAGAACAAAAGAAAAGGAGCAAGAAAGCACGGGGGTGAAAAATCACAGATGATCATTCACAGGAAAGATACAGGAAGTAATGCAACTGGGAGTAAAATATTATCTGTAGGAATAAATAGCAAAGATAAACAAATGAGTTGGGAGATACTAACTTCCAATGACAGAAAAAAAAACCCCACAAATGGACCAAAAAATCATATAGAGATGAAAGGAGAGGATTTTCAACTAAACACATGAACAATCCACCCAAAGAAACCCAAAGAAAAGTTTCAACAACTTTCTGTCAGACTGCAAAAAAGATCAGGTAGTTACCATATGCTGTTATCCACACCTGCTTACATCTTTGATCCTATACCTTAAAGTAACCCAGAAAATAAACTTCACATTGCATTAAACCCAACACTTCTTCACTGTTTACTGCAGCTCCCTGTTTACTGCAATCTCAGTCCATACTCATCTAATACATCCTATTTGTCATCTCTGGACTAAAATACCTTAAACTCCACACACTGCCTCTCTAGAAAAAAAAAAAACAGTCTTACCTGCAGAATAGATTACTACCTAGAAAATTTTTTTCTTTAAGATAAGCCATGCATAACCAAATATCAAAATTCAGACAAAATCTGTTATTCTGTGTGCATTCAGAGTCAGAGTTTTCTTCTTAGATGACAAGTTCACATTGCAGAAACGTCAAACAGCAGTCATGTGTGATGGAGCAGGCTGCTCTTGGCCCGGCTGTTCTTTCACATCACACATGCAGTAAGTGAACTACAGCCACCCAGTCACTGCAGCACAACCTGAGAGTAACAAGGCAGAAGTTTGCCAGAAAAATTTTGGCCACAGTTTGGAACAGAAGCAGAAAACAGACTCACCCTGTTGTGCATGTTTTGCTCTGCTTTTACAGTCACATGCAGTTTTACAACCTGTAAGACAAGCAGTTGCTTGTTTAGTAAGGATTCTTCACACAAAAGCTGTAGTATAGGAAAAGAAATTGAGGATTTCTTACTCTTCAAGGGAGCTATTAGTCTTTGTTTTTATAATATTGCCTAGCTAAAAGTTAAAATTTTCAATTTTTTTGTTGTAGGTTGTACAGTGCACATGGGACCAACACATTTCTTTGTAAGAAGCATTAACAAAAGAAGAAGAAAAACTCTACAAATTACAAGATTATGATGCTGATAAATTAGAAATACCTGTTTCAAGTACGAGAATAGTAACTTTTATTTTATGTATGAAAAAGGGTAATTTGGATTTTTGCTTTTAACCTAGGGTTAATTCAAAGCACCTAAAATTCTCAATTAAATTACAAACACAAAATATTAAGCCTTTTAGTACCTTGAACAAGTATTGAAGATAAATAATGAGTACAGCAAATGCACCACAAGTGGTCCAGCTAACCAAAGCAAGAGATATCATCCCACAGAGTCTTCTGGGTGTAATCAACTTATCTTTTTGAAGTTCAGTAGGTCTGAAAAAAAAACCAAAACCAGAAACAAAACTCCTGTTGTACTTCTTCCCAGACATCAATTTCTGCTTGCTTTCAAACCCAGATGTCTAAAGTCATGCATAAACTCAATCTGCCCAGAATTCAATCTTGCCCAAGCATTCACACAGAAGCAAACAAACAAAAAACCCCAACTGTCAGGGTCAAAGTCATCTAGAAGAGCATAATTATATATCATCACGTTGTTTTACCTAATCAGAGTTAACCATAATGAAGAGAAGAGTCTCAGAGATGTAGAGAAAAATACTCCACTCCAGTAGGCAATGCCTGTCCCAAAAAGAAATAGAATCAGGGACACAAGGGGGAACCATGCATCCTGACTACTCAGTACAGCAGCATCCACCTCTGGTAGTGACAGTGATTCCCATATCTCTCTAAACCAGTTAAACCTGCCAAAAACATGAAAGCAGTATTATTTATCACTTCCAATTGCTCTTATAGTTAGATATCTATCAATTATTCCTTCTATTACAGTCTTTCAAGCAAAATAACAGTCAGGTGTTTACAGTGACTACAGATAAAATAATATTCCTCCCCAGCAACAGTTTTACTGAAACTTCTGTTTTGGAAACTGCTTTAAACAAATAAATGATGCAAACTCACCCCTGCAGGAACACAACAATGCTTATAAGAGGTTCTACTTTGTAGGGCTTTGCTGTCCTAACTAGTTCAAGGGAGAAGTCTGAACACTGGCCTAGAATCAAGAATAGAGACATCTCTAGTTATTGTCATGCATGAACTTTAACAAAGATCATCCACAATGGAATATAAATTCAGACAGTGGTGAGTTGATTGAAAACAAGATAACCATGTCTTGTAAGAGTACTGCAAGGCTGCACACTTCACCACCCTTCTCCACTGGCTAACCCACATTAAGGTAATATGGCACATGAGCTTCTAGAGACATTAAGGAGTTTGTTACAAACACCCCCTGAATTTTAATAAAAATGCATTTTGTCTAAAGACATGGCTCAAAGCTGTTATGCAGATCTCATCTTCCTGCAAGAAACAGTGTTTTCTGCACATTAGCAATGTATTTTAAACTTACACATGTAGATTTCTGGTAATTCTAAACTACTGTGTAACTCAAATATTTCACAGAGAAGGGACTGTGATTTAAGATAATAAGGAAATATTTTGCTACAACACAACCTTGAAGAACCACTAATCAAGGAAAAATGAAGAGCACAGATCCAAGTATTTCCATAAGCTGAAATCTAGCTACTCTTTTCATCAGTAAATTCAATAAGCAATTTCTCTAAAAACGCTCGTGACAGAGAAAAAATATGCAGGTTTTTAGAAAGCTACCTGTTGATCTCAATGTGCTCAGTTGTCCTCCATAAGTAAGAAGAATATTAGAAACAATATAGACTGGAAAAGCTCCAGCATGGAACCTTACTATCTGAAAGACAAGGATAAAGGGATAACTTCACTTCTATCTGTAAAAATGTATTTTAAAAACACATACACAAATATTATCATGAAGCCATAATGATAATGAGATTAGAAAAATCTTTCTTAACAGATCCAGTTTCTCATTTTAATGCATATTTGATAACCTCCAATAGCAGTTAATGTTACAGATGGAAAATACTAGAATCTCTCATAAGCAGCTAATGAAACAGGTTTGGATAAATGATCAAATTAGAAACAAAGTATGAAAGAGTCAAGACAAGCATGAAAAAAAACCAAGTATCACATTTCAGTAAAGTAAGTTTAAAGCAATTTAAAGGCCACTTTCCAAGCAAAATCAGCATATAGTTATATATGCTTTTAGGCAAAAAACTTTTGAAGGAATTATATGCATGTATTAATTGGCTTCCACTCTCCCAAGTCATGATTTATATACTAATGGCCTATAAATTCTCATAAAATAACAACAAAATGAAAAATCTTTGCTCTAAATGCAACATTCATGTAGAGAACCTTGCCAGTTTTATTCCAGCACCACACATAGGTGCTTACAAATTAACTACTCTTTAGATCCAGAGAACTGCAGATGGCCAGCCTATTTTTACTGATCCCCATGTTGAAATGTATTCTTCATTGATAATCGAAGTTTGTTGAAAAAGAGCATATGGACCTACTTAGACTTTTTCCCCCAACTTAATTGATGCCAAATGTATTTTAAAGTTTTAACACCACTGACTCATCAGGCAAGAAAGTTAAAGTGACCTACAGATATTGAGCTCACCACAAAGCCACATGCTCCACATTTACAGCAGCTCTTTAGAGCTAGAGAGCTTTTCTGCTCCTCTAAGGACCGGGGGCTGACATTCATCTGGGAGAGATCCTTGCCAAAGGACAATGCTGCAAAATGATCACTGAATTGTGCTCCTCGTGACGTCAAAAAGGAATCTGAAGTGCCACAGTAAGGAAGGGAGGAAGTAATAATTTCTATAGATGCTACCAACATAAAAAGAAGATTTAGTATTAGGTTTTCTTACCTGCCCAAGAACCTGTAAAAGTGATGTCTTGAGAATTACCTTGAAAAAAAGATATATATTGTTTCATACAATGGTAAGTATACGGACAAAATACTTTAATTTTTAAGAGGCAAACTTAAATTTTAGAATGCAGCAATCCCACAACTAAAATGTACAACACCTTACTATTGACAATTAAAAGCAAATGCTTTAAAGTTTTAGAGTCCAATTTTCAATACTAACCCAGCTGTTGCAAAATGCTTATAACACACACTACATGACAAAAAGGCCAAACAGCCCACCTTTAGATTTGCTTAGTATTTATTTAGATTAATTAGTTATGGTTTAAAAGACTGAATTATGCAAAAAATTACCCAGAAATGCAAACTAGCTATAAAATAAAAGCATTTTACTCACTTCATACTGACAGTCTGGAGAAGAGTAGATGATTAACTCTGGAAGGCTGCTGTCATTGAGAGGCTGAGCAATGTGCAGTTTGGCAGAAATCTCAGCAAGAGATGGAACTCTGAAACAGCAAGTTACATGATCACTGCTGTCCTTATAACCAAGCAGAAAAACCAAACCTGTCTCAGTCTTCAACAAGTGTACACAAAGCAGATCTATCACACCAAGCACCACCACAAGCTGTGATGAGCAAAATGGTGAAAGGAACTTGTTTATCCTGTCACACAGAACTATGTAACATCCTCAATTCCCTCCCCTCTGAACTATTGAGGGACATGGCACTAAGGAAAGCAGACAAGTTCAGTGAACACACTGCCTCACAGAGCATGTAAATATGCTGAGTGCCAGGAATGGGAAGAACAGATCCTCAAGAACACAATTCAGTTTCCTGCAAGTATTATGCTGCTGGAAAACACGGGGTTGGAAATTGTGAGGTATCCTTAAGACTTCTAATATAAGCTAGAAATACAGCTTTCCTACCATCTAAAATACAGTCTGGTTGTTCAAATTCGTAAGTGGCAAATATATTTCAACCTGTATAATTTGATTTTGTCAGGATTATGCAGCTGAAGCAAACATAGGGCTGCTGTGTGATCCAAACCCTGGCTTCCAGGAGGAAGCCAGCATCCAAGAACAGCCACTGTTCTCCATACATGAGGGGGGTCAATGATTAGCCTGAGAATTTTAGACCAGCATATCTGACTTCCTTTTCAAGAAAATTCGTGAGAACCATTAAGCAAAGGATTAGTAGGTATTCTTATTCTAGGAAAAGTCAAAACAACTTAGTCAACAAGGGGAGAAAGGTAAATGAGGAAAAAATGCAGAAGTCAAACACTTAAGACTGAAGAAACTGTCTCACATCAGAAACAGGATGCAAATATTCTTCAAAAAACATATCAAGAAGTTATTAATTGTTAAATCCTTACTTCGCTACAGTTATTGAGTCTTCATATGACCAGGGAATATGAAGTCTGTAAACACTAGGTTTTCTTTCTGAAATGGAACAGCATTAAAAAATATAAACTTAATTAAGAACCAGATGTGCCAACTGTCTCTAAAAACTACAGAGCCAGTAAAACAAAGGGGGCACACAGATCACTACACTGGGCTTGCAGTTACATTGCAATTGACATTGCAATGCAGATCAGAGCAGTTAGCAGTAAACAAAAATGGCATTTTTAAACTCAGGGTGTTACTGGACAACAGTGAGACATCAATGTTTAAAGGAAGAACAGTTATGAGAAGAGTTCTGCTTTTCAGTATGAAACAAAATCTCAGTCTAATAAAGTTCAGCATTTTCTTTTTTTTTGAAAGAGGGTCCTTTAGCAACCCATCCTGTTTAAGCTTATGTAGCTCAACATTCAAATTTGAGTCCCATTATCAGCAAATAAAAATCCTAGCCAAATGTGTTTTTCTCGAGAAACACTATTAATATAAGGCAGAATCCTGATACAAGAGAAATTCAACTTCCCTTTGCTGGGAAGTAAGAAAAACAAATATTAAGGGACTAATTCCTCATTTTTGTTGATCCATCCCTTTTAAAGTGGGAAGTGAGAGATATCAGCAGACACATTTGAACAGATCATAACGGTATTGCCTAAACTCTATTGTATGAGAATACTTTAGAAGACTTCTATTTACCTTTGAGTGACTGGCAGTGGCTGTCTATATAAATTTTGAAAGCTTGATATATCTAGAACACAAAAAAACCAAAAGTCACTCACTTTTCTCCAGACAAGCAGTGGTCACATTGCCTTAAAAATTTTCATAGCATTCTTACTTGATTGAAGTGCTGGAGCTGTACATTGTAAAGTAATCCAGTTGAATTTAACAGAATTTTGCTTGAAGAAAGCCCTGTAAAAGGATGTAATATTTTCACTTATTAGATAAAATTATCTGAGAACTCACTACATTTTCAGATTAATTCTTTTCCAGGAGAATTACATACTTTCATATCTGTTGGTCTAAACCCCCACATTTCTTATTTCTTTGTTACTAGCAAAAGCAGTGTTAGCTTTAGTGAAAAACAACCCTCAAAAACCTCCTGACTTGACATTTTTAGGCACATTTATTATCCAAAGGTTAGTTATATTAGTTTTCCATTTTTTTCCAAAAGCAATATGCTACACTTACCAAATGAAAAAAGATGTGTTACAGGGAGCTGAACTGTTCTGGAATCCTCTTTGAAGAATTCACAGCCCAAAGTATACTGCAATTGAGAATATTAAAAAACAGATCTAAACCAAACACAAGACTAGAAGCCTTTGTATTTGCCAAATTACATTTCCCAAGTGATCTCTCTCTGTCTTTGCTTACCCTGAACATTGTGCATTACTAATTTCACTGCAAGATGCCTCTGTCACAACTGTCTGCAGATACACTCAGAGAGTAACATCACACTCACTTTGAATAATTTTTGGATCATGGATTATTATACCACAGAGTCAGAGACTGTATTTGTGTCACAGAGAGGAATGTCAGATCCAATCAGACTGGAAATTCCAATTCAGATTCTGTCATTTCCATGACTAACTGGAAAGGTCTGCCAGATCCAGACAGGTAACACACTAAGCCTTCAAATGTCCCTCTTACTGGGATCCTGAGAGCCCTGGATGCAAAGATACCCATCTCATTTGTGAGATTTAAACTGTTAAACTCTGCACAACTCAGTCTACTACATCATTTGGGGTTTAAGAGCTTGCAGAGCTATCTGACCTATGCTTTCCAGAATCCAGGTGTGGTGCCTTCAATTATCTATATTCTCTGCTAACCTGGGTAAGAGAAATGACTGTTCAAAGGTATGAACATTCAGAAAAACAAACAGAGTATTAAGAAAAATAAGGAAGATTACCATTAGAATCTCCAAGAACTCTTAAGAACTGATTTGGGAACTGTGGCTTTGTACATGTTTCAAGTGCTATTCATGTCTTGTTGTTTGGTATTTTAGCAAAAGTGTTTCTGACCTTACAGAAGTTAACAAAAGCTACTTTCAAACCACACTACAGTGTGGGTCCATGGTTTCTCAAAGTAACTTAACACATATTTAATATACTTCCTTTTCTTCCTGTCATAGCACCTGAAAGTTATGACTAAACAAAGCAAGCAATTCCTGAATGTCATCATTTTTTACCTTATTGCCAGCTGCAGGTGGTACCTGAATGACAATGTGGGACAAAGAAGGATAGTCCAAAAGCTTCAGCATTACAACCTTAAAAAGGAAGGAAAAAGAAAAAGAAAGAAAGAAGAAGAAAGCCATTATGAACACACTCCTTAGCTCTCCCCTTGCCAGCTCCCAGCTGTTTACCTCTTGTTCCCTCTTCCTGTGGAATACAACCTGTTCCAATGCTCCAAACAGAACAGCTCCTTCCCCTTTGACTTGCAATCATCCCCTGAAGCACCTCTCCCTCCTGCAAGTTAGGTACACACTTACCTTGGTGGTTGGAAGTAACTCAGCTCCCCAGGATAAATCAGCAGCTTCCAGGCTGTAAAAATTCATACACATTAAAGGATGAGCATATTCATTATGCAGGCCCAGCATTATGGCAGTGGATTAATATACCAGCTTCTCTCTGTCTCTGAATTAGCATTTTAAATTGAGAAGAAATTTGGGTGTACTGCTACCACAGTAATTTATCAAACTACAGTAATTTCAGAGAGTGCAAATCTCATTTGTGCAAAACCAAGCCACGCAAAGCTCCAACTCTCTCATACAAAAAACCTGCAGCACGTATTAGCCAGGCAACTTCAGACACAAAATGAAAACTTTTCATGAGCTAAAACTGCACTAGTATTGAATTACCATGTGGTTTTATTAGCATCTGTTAAACCTCAAAAGCACAAATTTTCCTATGGAAATATCTAAAATAGATCGTATAAATAAAAAATTCTTAGCTGTTAGTTTGCAGCAGTTTTAAAATGTGCCCACACACTGAACTGCAACACATTCATTCAGTCACTCCAAATTTTGATTTTTTGAATACCAGGATACTGCTGTTTGTCTAAATAGTGTTCATGACCTCAGGACACAGTCCACAGCAAATCCACTATTATTAGATGAGGTTTAAGTAGCAGTCCTGAACTATGCTAACGTGCACCTCATGCTGATCAAAGGCTAACAGCCAACTTCTTGGATGAGGAAAAAGTAATTGTGACATCTGGCTATCTGCTGAAGGCAAGACTCTGGATGTACACCTCAGTGATCCCTGAACAGATACACACTCTGCTAATTCAATTTTGCCTGGAAACTTTCCCTAATTTGAAGGGTAGAATGAATTTACTTTACTTTACAAAAGTAAGCTAAGACAATGTTTTAAATCCATTTTGTAATGAATGTCATAACAAATAACCACTGAACCACCCACCCTTCTAAATATTTTTTCATATGACAGAAGCAACTTTGAAATAAGAAAGAGATAATCCACTCTTTTGAGGGCTCTGTGTGACATTTGATGTCTTTCGTCACAGGATTCTAAATAAACAGAAAGACAGAGTGGTTTGGGTTGAAAAGGACATTAAAAACCATCTAGTTCCAACAGCTCTGCCATGGGCAGGGACACCCTCTACCAGACCAGAGTACTCAGGACTCCATCCAACCTGGCCTGGAACATCTCCAGGGATGGGGCATCCACAGCCTCTAAGGAGGAGCTGCTCACAGTGAACAACTTCTCCCTAATATCCAATCTACACCTGCCCTGTCAGTTTAAAGCCACTGCCCCTTGCTCTGTCACCTCATGCCCTTGTGAAAGGTCCCTCTCCAGCTCTTGTTATGAAGGTCAAAAATACAGCTCCATGAAGAAGTATTAAACCTATTTTAAGAAAAGCTATTCTTTCCTGCTTTCCTGGGGATATAGAAAGCATGAATTATTTACAATAACAATTTTACTTCCCAATCCTTTCCTGCCAAGGATAATTTATATGCTTTAAATTCAAGCACAGTCTCACAAAACCCTTTTGAATAAAGAACAGGAACTGTTCATACTCACCACATTGATGAATTAGTGTTCATGCAGCCATAAATCCAGCTACTTGTGTCCTGTAAAGTCAATACCATAAAATACTACATTACCTATGAGTGACTGCATTTCTAAATATATTAAAAATACTGATTACTTCAAGCAATGCAGGGGTTAAAACTGATGATAATTAAAGGACTGATATAATCTTGCAATTATAGGAAAGTTGAGGCTTTAGAGTGAATGGTGGGGGTTTCTAGGAACCATTTTAAATAACTTCAATTTGCCACCCTTTTTATTAATAAATACAAGATTAAGCAAACAAGCTTTCATAATTTCTCTTTAAAAAATCCATCTTACATATCATGTTTAATCTCTTCTAAGTAAAAGAAACATCTCAAGGTAGTTTTTTAAGTAGAGGAATACTTCATATATTAATGTTCTACTGCTCCATCCCTTGAGAATTTAAGTGTTAGTGAGGCAGCTCTCAGACATTTGTTTTGTACCTCCCTCCTCCTCTCAAGCTGTACTAGGCCTGTGTTTCAGACATTATAACAGGGGCAAAATCATCCTATCAAAGCACAGCTAAGATCACAACATACATGTAAACACTGAAGAAGCACTGAGAAGGACAATTAGAAAAGCTCCAAGCACAGACAGCTGTTCACAGTGGTGGTATGAATGGCATCTTTGGCAAGGAGAGGAGAGGCAACAGGGACAGGCAGGATGAAACAGAAAAGCATCTCAATTTTGTTGCCACTAATGTAAAATACATGATTCTGAAAAGTGTGTTTATCCATCTTCAGTTTGCCAAGAGATTAAATTCATTCCTCTATAAAAAACTGAAAAAAAATTTGGCTGAATGTATGTGTCTCTAGCTAAAAATACAAGAAATGCACATTATGGTGTTTCCTCTCTGTAAGAGACAACTGAGATGGTGCTGTCTCCTCATCTGTGTTCCATTCACTTTCCCTGCTTAGTGAAAGATCTCTGTAGCCTTTCAGGCTCACTTAAATTTTATTATGGGAAAGCAAACCTATAAACAGCTTTCCCAAATTAGAAGTATGGCAAAAACACTGCAGCACTAAAAACAACTTCTTCCTTCAAAACCATCAATACAGAACTGCACTGAATTAAAGGACACAGTAAAGTAGAGCTAACCAGAAGAGTCAGAAAGAAAACATCTGAGGTTCAGGTGGCATTGAAGGTTTCATATCTTGAATACTAAGTGTGACATGCTAAAACAGGTAGTACCTCTGACATGCATTAGGCTGTTGACTGTAAATGGATGGCAGCAATTTCAACAGCTGCTCATTAGCTGTCTTGGAACTGCAGCAAATGGAAATTTTAAAAGCATCTTTATAAACCAACTCCAGACATTAAAGAAGTATTTTCTCACCAACATACTATTTTCACAGTAAACATGACTGTATGATTTTCTGTGGCTTGCAAGAGGAAATGCAAAATATTTTCCATCAGAATCCTTTAAGAAAAAAAGAGCTTATTAGTAAAAAAAAACCCACAACCCCCCCAACAAAAAAACCAAAACAAAAATAAAAACATAAACATCAAAACACAATGGGGGGAAAAATTACTTACATTGTAAACTGAGTAAGTCCATTTTGAGTCTTTGACTGTAATCCACATGAAAGCTCCTAAAAAATAAATATTTTAGTATGCTGCACTGCAGGAACGATTGTCTTTACATCCAAAATCTTGTATTTTACTGATCACCAAGGTCTTATCTCCTATCTACACATGGATGTAAACTTTATGTGCTTTAATCAATACTGAGGATTGCTACTGCTTACAATTACATGCAACAGTTATCCTCGGTTACACAGGAAACAATAAAGCCCTAAGATCCTGTTACTAAATATTAATGGCAAAATAAAAACCCCACAGATCTTGTAACAAAATAAAGACAACCAAACAAATCAAATTGTATTAGTGTAATTATAGGGTGACTGATTACTGATGAGGCAACAGCCTCAGTCTTTGTTCCTGTCAGCCTTTTAAGAAAGCTAATACAGAAACTTGTGCAGAAGAACATCAGCCAAGTGAATAACACACAAAAAACCAGAAGCAGCTTAAAGATATGGCTAGGGAAAAAGAGTAAGACAATAATGAAGAGATCAGAGTACAAACAATGCCAGTTCTCATGCAAAGAGGTTGTACCTTTCTTCCATTTAAGGAAAATATACAAGTTCATGACACAAATTCAGCTAAATGTCAAGGGGTCACCACAAATAGGAAGACACAAACATGAAATCCAATTTAAACCAATTTTTCTTATTGCTAAAAACTGACACAGAAAAAGGCAACCCTCCCAACATCAGTTTCACAACCTCTCTGGACACCTGTTCTAGTGTTTGACCATCTCCCTGGTGAAATATTTTTTCCTAATACCTAATCAGAATGTCTTTTGTTACAACACGATTTCTACTGTCAGTTATGCTATCACTGTCAACCTCTGATAAAAATCTAACTTCATCTTCTCTCCAGTTTTTCATTAGGTAGTTGAAAACAGCAACATGATCCCCTCAGCATTCCCTTTAGGGTGAAAATCCTCAGTTCACTCAGCCTCTTTCCCCCATTTCTTGTGCTCCAGGAACTGCCCATTTTGGTGATCTTTTGCTCCATACTCATTTCAGGAGATGCCAATGCATAAATGCCTTCATGTAAGAGGGTGCCCAAAACTGGACACCAAAGTACAAGCTCCATTAGTACTTCTGCAGTGTCTTACACTGAAAAAATTCCTGAAATAAAATGGTTTGTATAAAATGGTTCAGCCCACTTCAGCAAAATATAGCTGTGCCCTACAAAAGTTGTGTTTAGTGCTTAAGACTCCATGCAGTCAAAATCTCTCACTTTTAACTCTGCATCCTTAAGAAGGAATTTTGTTTTTTATAAGGAAACCCCTAGTGAATGGTCCATTTCACCCTGCCATGTCATGGGAAAAAGGAAGTGATTGATGAAGCAGATCTGAATATTCAGGATTTTCATGAGTAGCACAAAGCTACCACAATGGCTCTGCAACATCCATCCAATCCCTCTTGCAACCACTGTAGATAAGACTGCCCTTTTGATACCCAGCAATTCCCAGTTTCTGAGATTTTCTACTGGACAACTCGGTGTTAATACAACTCCTCAGAATCCAAGCTGTATAGAAGTGACAGATTTTTGCACCTACCCCTGTTAACCACTTTAATATCAAAACCAAGTAAAAGCAGATTGCTTAGGTCTATAACCTGTATATTGTTTTAATATGTCTTAAAGAGGACAAAGTGTACTCTGAAATTTTGTTAGTGAGAAGATTAACCATTAACAAAGGAGTATCACAGAATCCTATTCAAAAGAAAACTGCTGCACACCTGTGAGGTTTGTAAAAGTTTCAGGATTTTCCTCAAACATCTTTGCAGGGTGTCTCACAAAGTGGTGAAACAGTACAGACATTCGCTTCTTTGGATCCTCAGTTATCTAAAACAAGAGCACATTGTCAATTTTTTACCAATGTGTGTGATTTAAGATTATCTCATGATCACAGCTAGCAATACATTTTTGTGGGTGGAAGGCAGGAGAGACTGTTACAAATCATTGAGCCCTTTCTATTCTGAATTCAATACTCTGAAGTGCCATCAATAGTCAATCACTGCCATACAGAAAATCTACACATTATAAAGCACAGCCAAAACTTTCACGAGTTTTACATTCTCACCTACTCATAACACCAGGAAACCATTCCATTAACATGCTTTTTTTCCTGAAATGACACTTAGGCCAGAATTTTAAAAAAATTCTCACGTTGAGGCTAATCCAGGTTCACATAACCAGCTGTATAGCTACACTTGGATTCACTCCTGCTTGAGGTTGGGATTTTTGTTTGTTTGATCAGTGTGGTTTTGCTTTTTCCAGATAAGCCTTCCAGGACTAATTTTTATCTATTCCATTTTCCCAAACTGTGGCCATTATAATTGATTTCTGAAAAGTTTTACCCTCTAGCACAGTCAGTGCTGCAGAACAACTGTACTGCTTTTTTTTGTCTCTCTAAATCACACATTAAAATGAGTACACATGAAAAGCTAGAGGAGTCTGTCCCAAACAGCCTCAGAAGGAACACCTGAAATCCTTTCTCTTCTGTGTCTTGGGCTCTGCTCTTATGTACATATCAAGTGGTCAAATTTACAGCTACAGATCTAACAAAATTTGTTTATCCTGGCGCAAGGTCAACTGAACCTGCTGCTTTATGAAGAAATGTTCAGCCCACAGCTCAGCTATAAAGCAGTCAATAATGAAAACTGAGCTAACACCTTGTCATTTCTGACTCTGGTCAAACAACACAAAGGGATTTATCAGTACAAAATGGAAACTATTTTCACAGCGTGACTTAGAATAATCAAAAAAGAGCTTTCTGTAAAATAGGGAGATACTTCTCCTGATTAAATATTCTGAGATGGAAGAAGAAAGTGTGATAGGAAAATATACAGCAATCACATATACAGACCTGTCTTGTGTTTTCATCTATGAGATCAAAAAAAGCTCTAATGGTAGCCAGGATCAGTTCTTTGCACCTACAAGACAGAATAAGTAAAGTTAAATCTAGAAAGGAAAGATCCAGGGTGATAAAATTGGTCAGAAGAGACTTCATCATAGTATTAAACTGAAATTAAATTATGGAAGAAAGTGGTAACAGTAGAGAAGAGAGCTATGCATAGTCAGTTAATTAATCTTTGTTCCATTATCTTACCACACTATGGAGAGATGGTCAGTTGAGGCCCAAGCTCTAGGCACAGCTGAGCTCTGGGTGAAGAAAAAGGTTAAGCTTTTGTTAGTACTCAGCATTCTAAAATTACATGGAAACCTTTCCCCTCCTTATATAAACATATTTGCACAATTATTAAAAAGAACAGCCTTTATCTTAAAGAGTTTCAGTGCTTAGGGTACAACAGAATGACTTCTTCAGTCACCAATCTTGCAAGCGCTGAAGCACGTGCAAGATGGAAATTATAAAACAAAATTACCAAATTATCTATGTTGGATAGCAGAGACTAATGGTGAAAGGGCAGAAAATGGAGTGGGGGGAACTTACCAAAAATTTCTTCAAAGACTGCTTCTATGACTAATCTTACTATTTTAATAATTGATCCTGGCACACGAGAATAGCAGCATGCCCATGAAAGCTTTTGTTGAAAAACCAAGGGTGTCCTCAACAGAAAGAGCCATCAGAAGACCACAGAGAAAGAACTGGACAGTCTGAAGCTATTGCTTGCTTTAAATGGATTTCATGTATTACATTTGAGGGACTAACAATATCAAAAAAACCTCCCACAAATGGAGCTCATCAACCTACTGCTCAACATGAATCAAATAAACTATGAACTATTAATGCATCATTGGGAAGGAAAAAACCAAACTGAACAATAACCACAACACAACCAAACAAAACAAAAACCAGAAATAACTGGTAACCCTATTCAGGAAATCTCTTGCAAAATTCTGGTCACCAACACTCAAGAGAAATGAAAGTAGAGCAGATGCAGAGAAGGGTTACTAGGACAAAGGGAATGCAGAGTTAATCCTCTTAGCCTAGCAGGATCTGAGCTGAGCCTATTTATAGACAGCTTTCTGTACAACGCACAGGGAGGTAAACACCACGGGGATGACAGCTATTTCATATAACATTTTAAGCAGATGTCAAAGAAAGGCATTAAAAACTGGCTTCTGCAGTACATGGAAGTTGGAAATTACAAATTTTCCCCCTCCTTGTGAGTGTTTTCCAGCTTCTCCATGTAGGGAGCAAGTTGATGGAGAGGGGATGGAACAACAAACCTAAATAGTTTCTGATGACCCTTAATTAATTTTGAAAGGATAGATGCCTTAAAAAGCAGAAAATTGGACTTGATGATCCTCTCTATCCTTTCTATTCCTAAATTATGTGAAAAACAACAAATACAAAGAGAAGGTGCCATGCCAGAGCTCTCTTTTATAATAGAACACTCTACTTCTATACTGCATTCACCTTTCTTCATATACACATCCCTTGCAAAAACACAGGGAAATAAAACCTGAGTTCTGGAAGTGAAGAAGTGCAAGCAGGTGGTAAGAACAGTACCAAGTGATAGATAATTCCAATCAGTGCCACACATACTCCTCCAGTGGAGGCTCATTTAGACTGTATCAACTATTTATGATTTTATAACCACACAGTATCCATTTAATCTTTTAACATGCAGTATTTTCATATTTATTTACACTATGCTGCCCATATAGACACTGATACATGCATTACATAAATAACTATCTAACACAGTTCCATGCAAAACCAAAAAAACAGTTTGCTTTTTTACCACAACAGATAAGGCACTGTCATGTTGACTCAATCTTGGTAGAAAAGCCAGTCCTGAACGAACTTGGTAATCTCTGAATCCTCCCGCCACAGAAAGGGTAGTTAAATTTCTTAAATCTTGGGCCTTTAGAATCCAATGATTGTTTACAGCTGTATAAAAATCTATAAAATATATTAAAATCAATCACAATTTTCCCATAAGCCTATTTGATATACAAAAACAAAAGCTATATAAACATTACCTAAAAGTTTCTGTAAACCCCCCTGGAGCTATTTGAGCTCTGATTATCACTTGATTCATGTAAGAGAGGAAAATTATTGTTTTAACCCAAGGAGGTAGCAGTTAGGAAAGACAGACACATTTTCTGTATCAGCTGAGCACATATATTGTTAGAGTAGCAATCCATAGGTTTATCTGAAGGACACACACAGATTTACTTGAAGTCCAGAAACAGTCAGTAAGGAAGAAGCATTGCACTGAAATCAGTTCTAGGATGGAGAATTAATACAAGCACAATAAATCAAATCCAGCAGCTAAAGATAATCCATTCCTCTTGGGTGTCACAGAGAATAACGAAAATTAATGTCTGTTCCCATTCCTTCACCAATTCCCTCGGTACCTACATGTAGCAACACAATTATCACTAAACACATTTCTAATCAGTATAGTTTAATCAAATCTAGCTTCTCAGGAAGTGTACAGTACATGTGTAATGATTATACTTTATTTGTATGCCACAGTTATTTAGGTGAGGGAAAATATGATCTTTTTGTAATTATTTAAAATATGTAATTACAACTATAGTTATATTCTCACCTCTACAACCTTTGGGTATGAAAAACATTAAATTTAGCACCTTCTACAGAAGTAACGCTATCTCATTCGATAAAGATAAAAGTCATTACAGAGGTCATAAAAGGAGAAAAAAAAGAAAGTACGTCATTCACTGGAAAGCTTACAAATTTAGTAACATGCCCTGCAACTCATTAAATTACAAATTATTGAGAGCTTCAGGCCTCACACAGAAACTCAAGTCCACATAATCCATTTTATATGACACCTGACTTTCTCTGAGAATCCTGGCACGCTCAACTACCTGAGTAACAAAGGAACAGATTCGTTACAGTAAATAAAGCAGCACATTTTGCTCTTGATTTGCAAGAATCTCCCCACTAAAGCTTGAGAGATCAATAAAGAAATACAGTGGGATGAGACAATGCAATACTCACCAGTAAGATATTTGTCTAAAGGCATTACAGGTGCAATGTGAGGTGTGGCTTGTGTAATGAGCAGGTTTATAAGTTCAGGCTTAAAATTCTTCAGAGTGAGCAACGCTCTTGCAACAAGACCACCCATGGAATGCCCAACTATTGCTACACTGCTCGGTGCAAATTCTTGATCCTTCAGCAAAGAGCAATCAGACACATCAGAAACAGATTTGACATTGATCTATTCTTATTAGCTGTAGATTTCCCACCCCCAAATTAACTTACTGTCTTTGAAGGACAACATGAATTAGCATCAACTTAACAAGCTTACAAATTGAATAAAAATTTACTTGCTATTTCATGAGAATGTGCTTAATACGAAGTATCCAGCTCAAAAGGAAATACTGTGTAGACTGTGTTAACAAACTTAAGCTTATTTTAATTTCTGAGACTTTCAGGCACAGAGGACATCAAAGAACTTTCCCAGAGAAAACTGGATGTAAGGCAGTGCTATATGACTATTTTAGTAAGCTACAGATGTTTACGTCTCTACTAGAAAAAGGCATCCATTGTGCATGGAAGTATTTATTCAGAAACACAACACCAAACCTCACCAAAACTCTGGGATTGTCACAAGTACTAAAAATCTGTTAAAGAGAAGCAATTCTCTATTGCATTATTATCACCTTCAAATATCTACACACATTATAAGGTTCCCTTCCCTTACTCATCACTCTTCAGTTTTGCAGCAGCAAAGACAGCCCAGAATTCCATTCCCAAATGAAAGTACATTACTTAGCACGTGTCACTACTTACCCTGTACAACTTAAGAATTACTTTTATGCATTCATGCACGAACTTGGTCTGTCGTTGCAGGCTACCACCATACAATGCAACCAACTCCTCATTAAAGTTGACACTGAAGAAATTAAAATGATACTTGAAATCAACATCTTCTGCTTTTCTAAGTGCAATGGAGCCAAGAGAACGTACTAGAAAAAGAAACCACATCAGTTAGAAAGTCCAACAGTCACTGCTTAGCACCATTTTAGCAGAAAAACACAAATACATAATCAATTAAGAAACAAATACATTAAATCCATTTTTCACCTCAAACCATTTATAAAAGACATTCAAAACCAAACCATCTCTTTTCAACTTACTGCTGATTACAGAGATATTTTATGTCAAGAACAAATTTATAAGCATCAAGGATTATGTTCCTCCACTTTAGGGTTGGTTTTCTCATCTCATTTGTACCTTCTTACTCCACCAGGAAAAGAAGGCATTCTTGATTTCACTTGTAGAGGCATTCTACTGGTAGGCTTTCCTAAAACTCCTTTGAAGGCCATCAACTCTACAACATTCCCAAATACTACTGAGTATGGGAGATTGCAAAGCCAAACCCTACAGGACACTTGTCCATCTAAAACCTTGAGTGAAAAAATGTTCACTTTCCAAGATCTTGCTTCTGACCTGCCTAACCCTGGCTATTTAATACAGCCTTTTGTGTGCAGAATTGTCTCCAAGTTTCCAGGGAGACAATGCAGGATGGGAACAATAAAGCTGCAAATAGGAAGGCACAATAGCAGAAGAAGAAAAATAAGAGAAAGTCCGAAAAATGCCATATAAAATAACAAATTATGGTCACAGAGGTCTGCCCAAATCCAGCACACAGGAGCAAGATTTTCCTAGAGTACAACAGGTTGAGAGAACTGCAGAACTCCCCTTCTCACATCATCTTTTACTCAAAATCTGAATATTGTACGTTTTACAAATTTCATTTTAGTGTCCATGAAAGATGAAGAATTAACGTTTCGAAATTGCCTGCAACACATCAAAAACGCCTGTAGGTGGGTCGTGAGTGAACCTCTTCTTCCAAGTGAAAGGACAAGAGGAAATGGCCTCAAGTTGCAGCAGGGGACATTCATACTGGATCTTAGGAAATGTTTCTTCCCCAGAAGGGTGATCACACATCGGAACTTGCTACCCAAGGTAGTGGTGGAGTTGCTATCTCTGGAGGCATTTAAAATCTGTCTAGATGTGGCACTCAGGGACATGGCTTAGTGGTGGGCCTGGGAGTGCTGGGTTAGTGCTTTAACAACATTCCATGATGTTAAAGGTCCTTCCCAATCTAAATGGTTCTATGAAAATAACAAGGCCAGCAAAGGCAGCAGCAGCACCAGTCTTCATTGATCAGCAAATATGACTATATCTTAAGCAACTATGAAAATTACAATAGCAACAACTTCTCTGCTCATCTAGGTATCAGAATAAAATTGTGTAATCTCACAATAAATTCTGAACAAAGTATGAATTAATATGGATTAATTTTAACAAAAGTTTTGCAAAACGCACAGACGACATATTGCAAGTCTCCCTAAATAATTTCAAAAATAACATTACTAAAATATTTATTGCTCCTATAGCATGTAGGACTTCTACTCACCTAGTTTGTTTGTTCTTCAGATATTTCCTTTTGATTTCTAAAATGCCCTGAGAGTACCATTCTATTTCCTGCATAGTGATATACTGCCGTGTGTTTAGAGACAGCATTAATTCACAGATTTGCAATATTTGATGCACAATCACAAAAGTCCATATGGCACCTCTCATAATCATTATGTTTGTAATCTTCTTTGGATGCTATTGTGCCTGGAAGTCTGTATGGGTTTTCTGAAAGAACTAATTGGTAAAATATTTTACACTGTTATAAGCTAAGCAAGTACATTTTCAAAAAACCTCAGCTCTCTAAAGGTTCTCTGAAATCAGGTAATTTAATCATCAAGTTTAGTGCTAATATAAGGAAAAATTATCACAGTAAGACAGCAGGTTTCAGACTGTGCTGGTTTTCTCCATACACACACATCCATTTTCTAACATCATGAGAGTGTTATTTACTGTTTCAAAGTACATTTTAGAGAACAAAAATAACAGTCTGACAAAACCCAGACTGGAAGGAATATCAGGTACCAAAGTAAACACTGAAACACAAAACTTCATGTACCATTAGCCTTGATAGTCAGAATGAAAAGCAGAAATGCTTTAAAACTATTACTGCTTTTCATTTGGAGTCTAGAAATGTAAGAGGGAAAAGAAAGAGGCTGTGTGTAAAGTGGGAAGATGATGTTAAAGAAAAAACACCACTATATAAAGCTGTAGGGAATAATGAAACTAGCGGGCAAGCCTAGATGATGCTGACTTCCATAACATGTAATTCCTTTACATCACAGATGACAGATGGTTCAGTTTCTCCCAGTCAAATTCAGGTCATGTTTTATTTGGCATTAACTACACTAAACATTGTCCAAATCAAAATCAACTAGATGTTTGCAATCAAAATTACAGCAAGGGTGCAGTGCTGCCAGAGGACAGCATAAACTGTACTGCTGCTGCCTTTCAAAAAGCTTGCTCCAGATTACAGCTTAACCATTCGACTGATTTCAAACAAAAATCATGTCTCTTGCCTCCTTGAAATTAAACAGACTAATATAGTCAACCATTATGACTCTGGTATTATTTCAAACAGAAAACTACCTAATGCACAAATCTGAGAGCTTTTTTGTAACAAAACTATAACTCAGCTGAACACTTACCCTGTTTGTAACTGCCAGCATTCCCCGGAAGAAAGAGAACTGGAATTCCTGTCAATAGGAGATTTTTGTTTTCTTCAGCATAGTTCCCTTCCCCATAGAGATACAGCTCATATGCTGGGTATCGTCTAGCTGTTTTCTTGGGTAATTTTATTTTCTATTGCAAAAGTTAAAAAGAAAACAAACACCTTGTTTATAATGTTACAAAGAGGAAAATACAGTGGCTATCCAGCCATTTAAATGATCTGGCTTATGTGGTTTTATTTTTATGGTTGCAAATTACAGCCTAAAGAATGTGGATGAAAAACTGGATTTGGCTTTTAAAAAAACTAATTAAAAATGGAATATCAAACAAACTGTTTAAGTAAGTATATTATGAATTGCTGCAGTTACACTGAACCGAGATTACCTTCAACTAGCTTGGAAACGCACTGCAAATGAATGTAATTATAATGAATGTATCTATCAAAGCTGCACACTCATAAAGTAAATCCAGCTTTATAATACAGGGGCAGAAAGGGAAAAAAAAGGGCATGTCAAAATCCCACCAATTCTCCAGGAGAGGAGACGCTGAGACCAGAAACTGAGGCATGTGAGTGATGCTAACTTCCTGATGCACTGGAACGGCTCTGGAATCCTTCCCATGGATCCCAGAACAAGGACAGGACAGCTAAACCTCAAGAGCAGTGTGATGTGGGGACTGCCAGATGACACCTGTTAACCTCTGGGGAAATACAGATGCCATGGGAATTCTCTTAGCTCATTTTTACAGAGATGTCACCTGCCGTGGTTTAAACAGCAGTAACCACCTCAATACGGCTCAGCAAAAAAAAAAAAGAAAAAAAACAAACCCATGGTACTTGGTACTTTTTCTGTTTCATTTTCAGAGCTGGGTTTGTGGTCTGACAACCCACCTGGTTCTGCAACAACTCAAAGTCTAACGTAGATGTCAGTTCTCACTTTAAAGAAGGCTGTATTTCTTGTGCTAAAGGCAAAAACAACTAACCCCCCTAACCTAGTACACATCTGATTCACAGGATTAGGATTCCCAAAGAGAAAACAACAAGATCTCTTTGAACCCAAGGGCTAGGTGAGGATTAATCTTACACCAGTAAGTCAATCTCTTAGAGTCAGATGGCACTGTCTTAATTAAATGTGTTCTTGTTTAGCACTATTTTGGTTTAACATCTGCATAGAGGTTGGTTGGTTTGTAACTCTGAGTTTCTAAGATACAGATTTCTAAAACTCTGATGACTGCAAATACACTTGTTCCAATGCCTGAATAATTATGTTACAACAATTTAGAGAAAAATAAGATAATACAAAAAGAAATGTATTAAAGCGTAATTTATATTTAAAGAAAACTCTTACAGAATAAGGTCAAGACTAAACTCAGTTTTGTACCAGAAATCTCTGATAAAGTCTCTCTTAATTGCTTCCCTGAAATAGAAGCATCTTTAATTCAAATTATTGTTTTCCCTCAGCTACATCTACCATAAAGGTGATTTAGCTTTAATTCTGTGCCCTCACACCCTTTCCCTTCCCCTGTTCTTCTCTATCTGTCCTCAGCTAATGATTATTTTCTTTTCCCCTTGGCCTTCAATTTTTTTGGTATATTGGTTATTTGCAAACTGTTTTCATTATATATACATATATATAGATACATTTAAAAAAAATCTCTCTTCTATGAGATATATGTGTGTATTATTTACAGTATTTTAGTTATCTTGATTCACTAACACAATAGAGAGTGTGAGTTAAATTCTTCCACTGACAACAAGAAAATTGAAGCTTCATTCAGGGCTTAGGTCTTCAGATCATCCTTTGTTCTTTTCCCTTTCTTCATCATCCTGCCTTTCCAGCTTCACAAACCTCACTGTCCCATTCTCATTCCTTTCTGCTGCTCCTCTTGCAAAGGCTTTCAAAATTACATAAAAAAACTTCAGCAGTTCCCATTACTAAACTAAGAGTGCCATCAAGATGTGCTTATATGACTTCCTGACAGATCAAATCAACTCTTCATGCACAGAAACTTCCTGGTTCCTTTTCAAAAACTTTTATGCAAAAAAAAATTAACATGCTGTTTTTCCTTGGGGCAATGTCAAACACAAAAACCCACACAACCCATGAGAATTGTACTGTCAAAATACTGGGGAGTTGGAGGTTTTTTTTGTAAATCACAGTATTTAAATATTATAACAAAATGGCAATGTATAACTGCAAAGGAAAAGAGATATTCATGTTCCATGACAGCAGGTTTAAACTGTGAATTCCCAAGACATCGCTTATGTAATCAGTTGTAGCAAGCTACAGCAACTTTTTATAATGTCAGTGCAGGCTTCGTTCTTCAGCCTGGTTGGTAAGAAATCGGGTTTATGTGAACAAGTCCTCATTACTAACTTCTGAATCTCTTGTCAAGAACAGCTGAGCAGGACAAGGGCAGGTTAAATTCAAACACTGCAATTCTAAAACTCATGCAAAAAAAGATGACCAGTTAATAGGCTGGCTGAGCTAACCCACACTGATAGACACACAAGAAATTAAACTTCTTGTTCAATTGCTCAAGCAGTTGTTTTGTAATGTGATACCAGTCTGGATGCAAGTACAGGTACCTCCCACCTGAAACTGCTACCCTGGCATTTCCTAGTGAAGGCAGCACTGCACAGATACCTCCAACAATAAACAGCTGCCTGTAAAGGACAATACCTTAGCAAACCCAAACAAATTCACAATTTTCCCCCCCAGCCCAAAGTACTATTTTCTGCAAGCTAAAAGTGACTACTCATGAAAGAGAAACTCCAGAGGGGAATACAGCAATTTGTAACTTGCATCTCCTGCATGGAACTACCTTTAAGCCTGGCATCCCGCCTAAATAAAGATGCTTGGAGTTTAAACCCTTACATAATGAGTAAATACAAAAGACGTGTGGCAGACAAGAGTTTCAGGCACCCGCCAATAACATCACACAAATTTTGCCAGTAACTTCCTGTTGGTTGGCTTCAGATTGAAGCTGAAGTAGGTTCTGGCTGCCAGGAGATCCGAAAACTTGCTGCGTAGTATTGAAGCATTTATGACTGCTTAAATGAATTTGTTCTACAGCACTGACAAAACAATCCCTGTAGCCACACCAAATTCCTCTTTTGATGGCTAAGATAGAGATATCAAAGTTAGTAAATGAAGGTTAATAGATCCAAAAATTAACTTTCTGCTTCATTACGAATTTAGACACTTTAGTTTTGCTATTAGATCTTCTTCACTGTGCAAGCCAGCTTGCAACCTACTTCTGAACAGTTATTTAGAATAATTACTATTAGATCTCAGATAATGAAAAATGAATGTTCAGAAGTCGACCAATTATGCTTTTAATAAGAGAGAAAATGCTGTAAGATATTAAGAACTACTATCAAAAAGAGAAATTATTTTCTAACAACTGCATGGTGCAGCATTAGCAGCAAACTTGAAAATATGCATTAGCATCCTTCCACTACTAAGCCAGAATAGCTTGTGGAAAACATCAGTTCCAGGAGCAGTCCCCTCTCTCATACTGATCCCAGCTTCTCAAAGAGACTTCTACAAGGCTCTGTTAGCAAAACAAGAGGGACTCGGACGGATTTACAAGCTCTCCCGTGTACATTGTGGGACATGCCACCTCCAAAGTGCTCACCGAGAAGACTTTGCACCACTGTTTACCACCTTGAGAAATACACTAATAAAACTCAGTTATGCGCTGTTTTGACACATTGGTTACTTCACACCACCAAGTCATGAAAAGGGCCGTGAAGTGCGAGGCTCGGCCTCCTGGGCACGGGCAGTGCTGGGAGCGCTGTCGGAGGAGCTGGCCCAGCCTCTTCCTCCGCCAACACCTGCGTGAGCTCCGGGGTTTCGCAGAGCCACAAGTAACTCCAGGCACTGACAGCGTCGATCGCGGGCAGGTTTTGCACCGGTGGAGCACGAACCGCCCCGCTGGGTTACAGGTGGGCAGCTCTTCACCACTCTCTCCCCGAGGGAGGGGCACCCCACACGATGCGGACACAGCAGCGCGTCCTGCCCGCCCCGGCCCCGCTCACGCCCCAGCTGCCCGGGCCCCATTTACCGCTCTCCGCTCCCGCACGGCCGCGATACCCAAGTGAGGGGCTGCTCTCCCTCCCCGGGGGAGCTGCGCCTCAGGCTCCCGGCTCCGGGCTCCGGCCGCGGTGGGGCGAGCGGCAACGCCCCGGGAGCGGCAGGTCCCACCTGTTACATCCCGCCGCACTCACCAGGTACTCGGGGTACTCGTACATGTAGGTCATGCTGCACCGGTTCTCCTCGTAGAGGAACATCACGTCCCGCACGCCCAGCAGCACCAGGGCCGCCAGCGCCCCGTAGAAGAGCGCTGCCAGCACGGGCAGCCGGCT
>VXBI01000143.1:135042-201703 GCA_013397375.1 Toxostoma redivivum | reverse complement strand
TGTCGCGGCTGGCGGGGGAGGCGTGTCCGCCATGATGGGGAGGGCGCGGCGCCGCGGCCGTGAGGGAGCGCGGCTGCTCGGCCCCGCAGCGCTCCGGCGGCAGAGCCAACCCTGCCCAAAACAGACCCGCACACCGCGCTGGGCACGGACCCTGCCCTGAGGGGAGCGGTTCAGAGAGAAACGTCCATAAAGCTGCGTGCACTTACCACCTAAAAAGCGCTGGGGATTTGGTTTGGTTGTTTTTTGGGTTTGGTTTGTGTGGTTTTTTTTTGGTTTTTTTGCGTTTTGTTTGTTTGCTTTAATTCGGGTACTTTTAACACCTCTTTAAGCTCTCTGCTGCATTTTAGTCCTTGTGGCACTGCTGCCCCAGCCCGCTGCAGGGCACACCCAGCAGTTCGGGTGGTGCTCACCAGGAAAAACAGTAAAATACTTAATGACAGAGGAAAAAAAAAAATTTACTGTGGTGGTTTATTTTGTTCTCCCACCTTCCCCGAATCTACATAGAAAGCAAAATCAGCTTTCTAGGGCAAGGGCTATTTACATATAAGGGAAGTACGAAATACTTGCATTTTCATATTTAAGCCTCCCCGGCTCCCCCAAAAGAAACAAAATTTACTCGGTTTTCCACTGTATTTGTACCATTTTTATTTGTAAAAATAACCATCTGAATGCATTGCAATAGTAGTTTACAGTTAGGGTTCTTTATTACATTAATACAGCATTCAGTAGTTTAAAAAGTTACTAAACTGTGCTTGAGAAGATTCAGGTTGAATTCCAAGTCATTCAATGAATTAAGTTTTTTTTTTCCTCATTTCATATGTGACATTTATCCACGTCCTTAAACTTCAATTTACAAAAGCAAACAATACCAACAAAACCCCACTGAAACCATCAAACAACGTTTTATATAGTTTATTACAAATGTTATGCAAAATATAACACTGGCACCAGATGCGTATCACCATGGTTTGTAAAGATATATTGCACATGCTAAAGCATAAAATATGAGACAAAACCTACAAAACATAAGATATTGGCTTTTAATATGTAGATCACTGCATAAGAAATGCATAAAAGTACATTTTATACACACACTCAAGATTGTCACTAGTTTAAAACGCCCTTTCCTATAACACTGACCTAAGTTTACTTTTTGTGTAATAAGAAAGCATTTTCAGCACTGCAAAAATTATACATTATTCCTATAGAAATTTAGCATATTAATTTTCATTTCAATGCAGGTAGAACATATGAAAAGAAGAAACACTTTATACATTCAAAGAAGGTCTGAAATGAAAATTTACTGGTAATATATTGCTTTTATAACACTCAAATGAAAAAAAAAAAAAGACAAGTTTCACAAAACATTTCCATTATACACAAATATAAAAAGGCACTCTAATATTTCTTACATGACTAAGAATAAAAATCACAATATTTTTTTAAATCATCCTCAAATACATAACCAAGTTTCTCAACAGTACAATGGATAAACAATTAATTTCATGTGTTTGTTCTAATTCAATAACCTGGCAGTTGTTGACTGCATAAAAGTACCAAACACATTATGGTGCCCTTTTAGTAGCGATGAACAGAAATCCCCTGAGCTATTTCACAGCAATTTCAGGCAGTCCAGAGGTTGTAACTCAGTATTTATGAGAGAGACTTGGGAGCCCATCCTGCTCTGGATTCCACCTGCAGCTGTGGTTAAAATACAGGCTGAAACGATCCTGCCAATACACCTGGGCAGGGAGGGGAGCTGTCCCTCCCCAAGTGCCCTCTGCTGGGTGCAGACACAGAAGTTGCCCATGTGCTGTAAATTGTGGGATCCAGGGTTAAGTGCAACAATTCTGTATGATTACTCTTGTAAAAATACACAGAAAGGCAAGGAGATTATTTACAAGAGTAACATTACTCCCATGCCTAAACACCTGCCCTAAACTACACACTTATTTCTACATGTGATAAATTACAGACTAATGTGCTAGCATACAAAAAAAAAAGATTCTGGTAACTCATGCGAGATGTGGGACAGGCCAACACTGAGCACTTCCAAGTGTCTCACTCGTGGCGGTTTTCCTCCTAAATCCAGCACCCTCAAACACAACCTGTGCAGTGCCCTGGAGGTGCAAGCACAGCATATGTCCCTGTGTTTTTTGGAGTGCTGCAGCCTGACAGCATTGTAGGGTTTCGTGGGTGAAGGTTCATTTGGCTCCTGGATGGACCAGCGTGATTCAGAAATAAAACACCTCTGCTGCTGGGATGCACTAAGAGGCAGCAGCTGTTGCACTACACAGTTACCAGTGTTAGGAGGTATTTGGTCACTGTATGGTAGTTGGTAAAAATACTGAAACTTTTTAAATGGCTGCTTAAAATAATATAACAACTTTTTATAAAGAGGGCTGGTTTTCTCTTAATGAAGCACTGTCATGTAGGATAGCGTAATTTTCTGTATTTCAGGGTGAGACAACTAATCCTGCCAAGGAGCCTGCCTACATTTCTGCTTAAAATAAGATTAAAATGCTGATTCTGCTGTTAGACAGATGGCAGCTATTTCCCATATGTTTCTTTTCAATGCCATCCTTCCACATAAAAAACCCCAAAATTTGGGATTACTATTCATTTTGGAACAGGCACCACTGAAAATTTTAACAACTGGTCTCTCCTCTTACTTTCAGTATTTTAAGTAAGGTGGTTATTGCTATTCTGCAACTTTTAAAAGCAAAAATGCTGAGAAAAAACAATTCAAATGCTATTTGGTGCTATTTCTGAGGAGAAAACCAAGGTTTCAGGTTCTCTGTCATTCTACTGTAGAAACTACAGAGTTGAGAAAAAAGATGGGAGTTTTTCATTATAAACTTTGGAAAATTGCTAACTTTCAAGGAAAACATACTCAATTTTAGTAAGGCAAAATAAACTTCATAGATAAATATTTTTTCCTAATTAAAGAACTGAGATCTGCCAATAGATTTTTAACAATTCAGCAGAACAGGGCTAAAAACTGCCACTAAAATTCAAATCCTTACTTTTCCTTTACCCTGCCAAAAGCAAGCACTGAGGAAGCACATGTCACCCTCCCAGCACAGACACAGGCCTGAGACAAGCTGAGTGTGAATGCCAGGAACAGAACACCTGACTCCATGCTCTGCCACCTTCTCTCCCACAGCTACCTGGGTTTTCTCACCTGTCTGGCAAGAGGCTGGATCCCTTTCTTAAGCTCTTAAACAAAGGAAGGTGTTTTGTTTTCTGTTTTTTCCCACCACAGCCAGTGGACCTTTGCATTCCACACAAGATGGGCACTCTCCCAGAATGCAGCCACCCTTCCTTTTGCTCCTCAGGCCCTCAGTCTGGCCAGATTCACATTTCATTTCAGTATGCATGAATGCTAACTAGGAGAACAAGCCATAGTTATTTTTCCTGGGCATTTGTTTCATTTCAAATAAATAGAAACACATTTACATTAAAAGTATATGAACATATTCTTAAGTTTGGAAAAAAAAACCCAGCTGTGGTCAACACATCATCAGTTAAAAATGTCAACTTGAAACTTGTGTCGTAAAATGTAAAATTCAGCCAAGACTACTATCACCTCAAAAGTTTATATTTTTATCATTTAGAAAAAACTACTTCATTATGTCACATTTAAAAAAAAATAAAAGTAGCAAAGTCTTCAATTTAATTACTGAAGTATTTTGGTCCTCTTGGTACGGCTGGTTAGTTCATGATAGTTTTTTGTGTTTTTTGTTTTTGTTTACAAAGTCTCATTCTTCCTTTTGTACATCTGTTGCAGAGGAGGGTCGGGGTCCATTTGACCTAGAAACTTTGGCAGAAGGAGTAAACATATTCACAAAGTTGACACTGCTTTAAAAGCTGGTGACAAAAGGCTTTTTAGCATTTATCTCTGGTCCCCTGCATGGTACACTGCTATGTTTCTGGTGTTTGGTATTTCAACTTTTGGTGTTACGCTTTCACTGCTTTACCTTTGCTCTGTTAATCCAAACACTGGCAAAAGTATTTTAAAATTCAATAGTTTTTACAGTAAAAATAAATTATTTAACCATAGAAAAGGAAAAGAGCGCCATTTAAGTTGGCAAATCATTATAAACTTGTACATACACCTTTGTCTACAACTGATTTCTCCCCCTCTCCCCATTTTTTTTTTTCTGGTACTGGATTCATGATTAATGGCTCAGGTGACAGAAACATCTAATGACCCTAATTCTGTAGTGCAAATAACCATACACATTTGTGCTGAATCCAAAAAAAAATAAGGGCCAAGTGATAAGCATTTTACAGAAGATATATTCATGGGAAAATATGGTGAGATGAGCAGAATTTGGCCTTAAGAGTTAACAACTACATTTTTCTAATTGTGTACTGCAACTAAGAACTATAAAAAGTGCCTTCTGTACGTTTAAGTGCTTAATACAGGCAGAATGTAAAAGGTTTCATTTCCTGTAGAAAAGTAATACAGGCAGTTTTAAGATTACAACTTTACCTTTGGTTTGTGTAAAAAAATTATCTAATTAAGAGAGCCCCTGGAAGCAGGAAACAGACAAACGTAGGAAAGGGGTGGTGCTCGAATCTGTGAAGGCTATGCTGGAAATAGGATTGTGTACTAAAGGTGCAGCTAAAACATGAAAGAATTCTTTACAAACAGTCCCTGTTTATTTGTGCTGTCAAAAAGAAAAAAGGCATTTTCTCTTTTTCTACTTAAAATAAGAGGTAGAGACTTTCCACAGGGGCACTTTGGGCCTAAAGAAAACATCAGGAAACTGAAAAGCTGAAGAACTCTAATAGGAGTATGTTCCAGTAAATCCCTCTAATTTTGTTATTTATAGGCTTGATTCTCATCAACACTACAAATCTTTCAATACCTACTTGTCAAGAATAATAGTTAAGAACATAACTGTGGGATTTAAGCTGTTTAAAAAGACAAAAACTAAAGCTGAAATGAAATAATAACGAAAAAAGTTTTCGAATACCAATGAGTCAGAATGTTTCAGAATCCGAATCATTTTCATTGTACCCATCCTCTGTTCCTATGTTATTACTCAAGGGCTTATTGTAAGAGTTAATGCTACCCATAGTGGAGCCATCGCAGAGGTGTGTCCTGCCCAAATTGTCTTTTTTAAAACAAGTGAAGTTGAAAGCCGTCACTGAACTGGAGGGAGAAAAAGGCATCATGGTAGCCAAAATGAGTGCCAGGCAGTCAGCCACGTCTTTGTTAGGAGCACAAGCCAGGGCTGGCGTATGACCTGGGCACAAACGCAGACAAGGCAATGGTTAGTACTGAGGGCACCTGGGGCACCCAGCATTCCTCAGGTACATCTCTAGGGACACCGTGGGGACACGGATGGGGTTACACATGCCAGGCAACGGGCGTGTTACTCACTCACACACACGGGACATGCTGGGAGAGACACTGGGGGCACTGCAGTCACCGGGACCACAACAAGCACTGCTTGTCTGAAACCAGGCAGCAAACACTGCACCAGTTCAATCAAAGCACTCGCTAAACACAGTTCTACAGCACACACAGCATGGCCAGTACAGAACACAGGGACTACAGCAACAGGGACAGAAACTGGCATCGGTTTCTGTCCGTATGAACGAGTCTCATTCTGAGAACAACTTCCATCAAACGTGAAAGATATTAGTTTAAAATTTTTTTGATTTAATAAGCAAACAATTTTAAAGATTGATCAGTTGAGTATCTATTCAACTTGGCAAGCAGTTTATTTAGGTATTAAATTATAAAATAATTAGACCAGTACAGGAGGTACATAGATAGCAGGTGTGACTACATGGATGTTTAGTTACCCAAATGTACATTGTGTTAGAAGAATAATAGCTGTATTCAGAAAGCACGGCATACACTTCAAATACAGAGCTAATATGACTTCAGTGTCAGTCAAAGGAAGGACTGGGGAGCTATTAGAAGCTTGTCTTCACTGCAGTTTAACTTGGCTTCTGTCCAAGCACTGCCCTAAAGCAGCTCTTCACCTACAGGAACCCTGGAAGTCAGTGTGCTCATTACATTCACTGTCTGTATATTTTACAGGCTGCTGTGCAGAACTCCAGCACTTTCCAAGGAATGCTCCTTTTATGCTAAGAGCTAAAAAATTCTTCTCAGATGGTTAAATCTTCAGCACTGCAGCAATAGTAATGTGAGGCAGTGGCCACTTCGTGTACCTACTGCCTCGAGTAAGCCAGGATGTGCAGCACAGATTAATTTGGTGGGCAAAAAGTGAATACAGTTTTGTTGCAAAATGCCCACATTTAAGCAGTGACTGCAGTCAGTCCATTTCCTCTTCCATGTTAGTTCCATGTGTTCTAAGTGTTAATATTCTTTAGATCTGTAAGTATGCTAAGATTCTACTTGAACATCTTTCCTCTTTTAAACTGTGCACGCTGTTCCTAGAAAAACTAAATGTGTATAAAATTTAAACTTAATTGTCATTTGTTACATGCAAATTAGCTGGACCTGTATGTACTATTTTAAGGATAAAATCTGTGGTTAGAAGCTAGTCTGGTTCAATTTTCTGTCCTCTATCTCTAAGAGGTTAGGGTCAGATGACTTCTGTGGAACTCATTCATGCAAGTATATTATTAATATACTTGTGTATTATACAATTATTACATTAACAGTTTGAAGTGGTTAGTATTGTAAGAAAGACCAACTTATTTCAGGAAAATATTTCTAAAAATAATATAATTGTAGAATCGCACCCCTCTATGGTTCCTTCTGATTTTTAGGGAAGGACTTCATTGAAGTCTGAAACAAAATTATTTAATTTAATAACCAATTATGTATTTTATGAGACAACAGTAATTTAACTGCATGTTGGATTAGGCTAGATAATTGGCAAGCACAAGGTTTGATCTCAGAATGAGCTGGGACACAACCAAACATATGTTGATGGTTTTCTTCCTACCCATTAAAACATGCGCTGATTGAATGCAAAATCCTTAATTCTTCTGCAAGGCGTCAGAATTATCCGGTGCCACTTGCATGTTTAGGAAATTCAAGTTACCACTGCACTCAGGCATTAAAAAAGACTAGCTGTTGACAGTACATGCAAAATGAACAGTAAAAGGGACCACTGTGATGTTTAAAGTAGATTTTTATACTAAAGAAAGTGTATTTCAAATTTTTTTTAATAGGTACTCACACAACTCATTGTTCTTGGAAGGATAAAAGCATCAATGAAGTCTATCATCTCCTTTTAAGTCTACTGCTTCGGTCTGTTGTAAAATTACCTGTTGGGTCCTACTGAAGACTGTCAAAGTGTATCATTTACTTACCATTTTCATCTACTGCCAGGACACAGGCCCCTTTGGCCAGCAACTCTTCAACCACCATCTTTAGGCCATTTCGTGCAGCAATATGAAGAGGTCTACAAAAACATAACAACTAAATTAAACTTCAGTTTACAACAGATTTTCTAAACAAAGTTAGGCAATGCTTAAAGCATACCCAGCATCTGAAAGAGAATGGTTTCCTTCTTGGATCATAAGATTTATATCGTAGGCACTAAATTTTATTGCAGTCTTTGAAATAATCGTCATGTTCCACATCTATAAAACAAGAATTTTTTTGTGCAAGCACACAGAGATCACTTAATACTTTCCAGGCTAAAGACTTTCTTTAAAAGGTTCTAATTTTTGCACTGTTTGCAGCACACAACTGATGTTTAAAAGGAGAAGGAATCCAAGACTGAAGAAACGGCTGTCCTTAATTCCGGCTGCTACAGGCTGTTCAATATCATTGTATTGCCTTTTTATCCTTGAATACTCAATTGCTAATGTCTGTTACTGCAGAGCAGCTGGAAATTAAAAATAGCCATTGGTTTGCTCCTTTCTTGGCCCAACACCCAATATTCCAATTTGCGGATAGCTAGCAGGACAAGAAAAACATTTTCATATTGGAAGAGGGGAATAAAGGTCTAAGATGGAATGAATTCTTCTGCATCTAGATGATCTGAACCAGATCTAGGTGATCTGACCACCTGAACTCATGGTTGGGTCTCCTACGATGGGATTACCCCATGCCAACAAACAGTTGCAGCTGATAACATATGCAATGGGCAGAAGCTGCACATAAAATATCATCTGAAAAACCTTCTGAGAACTAAATGTATCACCTTAAGTCTAAGTAAGTGTAGATAAATTATTTAAATTTAAGGTGAAGCTCAAAAAGCTAGAAAATGACAGATGCATACTTATACATTCACATGATTAATAGACATTTTGTCTTCAAAGAAATTACCTCATACAATTTTTCCACCAGATCATGCATAGAAATGCTATCAACAGAATCAAAGTTAAAAGTGAGAATTCAATACAATTTGGGTCTTTTTCGAGGGAAAGCATTCCAAAATATCAGCAATTAACTTTACTGTTCTATGAAGTAATCTGAGACATGAACTTGAAATGGTAAACTGGAATATTCAAATCAACTGAACTTTGGAGGATCAGGCTATACTTACGTCTGCAACGCATTATTTTTTGCATTAATAAGGCTCTGTTCTTGGATCTTGTCAAGTATTAACAAGGCACATTTTTCATGACCCTGTAGTCAGGGAAAAAAAACCAGAAGTGTTAATTTGCTGAGGAGTTTGAAACTGAGGCAAAAGAAATGTTGCGTAATAAAAGTGAAATTTAATAACTCAACATGAAATAAAAAACATGCTGCTCAGTAAGACTGTGTAGAAGGTGAACTAAGCAAGTCTTAAAATACCATTTGTGAACCACCACTGCTGGATGTTTTAGCACATTTAGAAATGCAGACATTCACCTGTCTTTCAACCCTGCATTCATTAAATATGAATTCACTTCCTTAGCTTTCAGAGAATGCTGTGTTTTCTCTTGAGTGAGCGTTCAGTGGATGATTTATCAGAACTACACAGTGATAGAGAATGCTTTCATCTCAGAAACGAACACCTGACTTTGTAGGTCTTTAAATGTCTTTCTGTATTATTAATAAGCTACTACAAAACCTCTTCAGTGTCAGAGAGCTCTAACAATGGAACTTTGGGAATAATACAGATCTGGGCCTTATTTCTGATCCTGTTTCAGCACAGCAAGTTGCAGATGCTGAGCCTACAGTCCTGGCAGGTGAACAGCTGCCTGAAGGACCTTGAGAATTCAGCAAGGCTCATGTGTCTGCAGAAACTGGAGTAATATGATCACACTGGAATCCAATCTGTGGACAGATGGAAAAGAAAAGGCCCAGGAGAGGGAATCCTGTGGGCATTTTTTCTTGCACAAATAGTAGTAAAAATTGGAATTAAGAGGAAGAAGAGTTAGGAAATGACACCATTACCCATCTAATCAATACCTCTGGTTTCACTCCTGCTTCGTTAAGGGAAGATTTTGGGCTCCTTTCACAGGAATTGGAGATTAATGAAAAATAATTTTATTTCTTCTTTGTTACTGAAGCTGTTAAGCTGTTTTGCAGTGAGATTATCTGGTAAAACCTTAAAGGGTTTCCTTTACTTCTCTTAGTGTCACTTACTTATGTTTCATGTCGTAAGAGACATCTCTATTTCTCAGAGTACATTATTTTAAAACAGACTAGAGAAAAAGCTTGGAACAACTTTCCCTTCCTCACCACAACTTTGACCACCACACTTTCATTGCAGAAAAAAGCTTGGGAGCATAAACACACACATATATTCATACAGACCGAGGAGAATAAAAGCACAGAGAGGTCTTCAACTTACTTTACTGCTAGCCAAGTGCAAAGATGTATTCAACTCCTTATCTTTCAATGTCAGGTCAGCCTTGGCAATGTTCACCAAAAAGTCTGAGGTATAGAGTAGAAATCAATGAATAAACCCAATGGGCAGATGTACATGTCAAAAGAGAGTAAAAAAAAGACTATTGCAATATACATGTGCACAGATGCTAATCAATTAAGTCTTTATATGATGTAAGCCTTACAATAATGAAATTAGTGAATGAGAACAGACTGATCTTGTGCAGTTAACCAGCAAGAAAATGCAGAGCTAACAGCTCGTTTGTGGTGCCCCAGACTGTCAAACATATATCGATCCTAATTTATTTATGAACTTCCCTATTTGCAGATCAGCAATTTTTGCCTGATTCACCTCTGCCTGACTACTGTAAATCCTGCTTTGAGAGGACTAAGAGGATAAAAAGAACTTGGGGTGCAGCCTGTACTGTTGACACTAGACAAAAGTGAATTCTGCAAAGTCCTTAAGGTCCCCAAGGTCTGTGTGCCTGTAGCACATAGCCCAGCCTGGAATAAGCAGCTGCTGATTGCTGCCTTTTCAAGAATGGGGCTTCCTATAAGACAAGACAGAAAAAGGTTACATAATCTTTTTCACACATGCAGTTTTACTGCTCCTTTAAATCAAGGAAGTAAACAGGAGAATAGAATTATTACTGCCCTCATGCTCTTTACAGTGTGCTCTTGGGAGGAAGGAAGACTCAAATTTGTTATTGCAAATGTTCACCAAGACTGCTGAGAAGAAGCAGCAGTATTTTTTAATGGATGAAAAGCCATCTTTGTACAGAAGGGCATTATCCCCACCATGTATTCTCCTTGCTCCGCTTGCCCCGTGGGGCAGGGCTGCACTCACCGACGGCGCCCACGTGCCCGCCGTGCGCTGCCATCATGAGCGGCGTTCTGCCCGCGCCATCGGCCGCGTTCACCTGCGCGCTGTGGCTCAGCAGCAGCTGCAGGCACTCCACGTGGTCGGCAAAGGCTGCGGCGTGCAGGGGCGTCCTGGGGGAGCAACACCCACACAGCTGGGGTTAAAGAAGGGCAATAGCCCCACCTCCCCCCAAAAACCTCAAAGTGCAAGACATTTTATTTTTTTCCTATCAAATTCAAGTTATCACCATAAGAAGGTTGTAATAGCAGCAGCTGAAGTAAGTCAAATAATATTTCCAGTCTCCAAAGGTGAATATGATAGTATGGAGATATGATACTGTGAAGAATCTTGTATTAGCAGCCTATTTATTTTAACACAGCATATTGTGCAACATGAAAAGTAGTACAGTCCCTCATCCTTTAATCCGATTTTACATTTTTTTTAGCAAGCCTCAGTTGGGAAGAACTATCCAGCAAGAATAGATCCATTATTTAAAAAAATTTAAATATTTTGAATTGTAGTCAGATACTGGAGCAAAAAGCCACAAGTAACTGCAGTACTGTAAGAAGGAATTCAAGCCACTTTGAAGGTTATCAGTCTCTACAAGACATAGACACTGGAATTCATTCGCTGTGGCTCTGGCATTGTGGGTCTGAAGGGTGACTACTAGAGATGAAAGATGGTTGGTACACAGCACAGCTCAGTGCTGCTTCTGTTTTGTTTATCAGCAAAGATGAGGTGGTCTTTACCCTCATAAAATTAAATAATGACTGTTACTGAGGCTATTAAATTTGTTTTAATAAAAGAAAACAATGAGTGTTCAGTTTTTTTAAATTTCAGCAGTTTTAATTAAATATATACATATATGGTGAGGAGATTCTCAATGTGACAAATGAAGGATTGGGCTGAATGCCCATCTCTTGCTGTAATAATTTTATTTTGATGCATAGATATTCTCAGTTGTGTGCCCTGAGAATGCCAAGGTAACATGAAAACTATTAATGAAACACTTTTCTGTATGTACATAGTATCATTCCATTTAGCAAAGATAAATGTGTTTAAACATTTAACAAAGAAAACAGGTCCAGGGAAACAGCCATAGCCGTTCTACACAAACAAAATACTATTCATTTTATATTTGTTTCTTATGCACTCTGACATTGAATACTTCATATTCTTGCTTCAATTGAGACACCCATTTGTGTGAACTGCTATCCAAAAGAGTCAGCATGACAAGTCTTAGCTCAACCATAACAGATAAGGATTAATGCCAGAGGTTCAGAAAGAGCTATGAAAAAACCTAAATGGAGTCATGAAATGAAATTTATTAAAGAACTATTACCTTCCTTTGTCATCTTCACAATTGACAATGCTGGCGTCGATGGCTCCGATGAGTAGTGATGCACAGTTTTCATGATCATTGATTCTGCCAAAGAAAATACATTTTTGAAAAGGTCATGTCTACATCTTTTTCCACTTTCCAATATTAGTTTACTTCACTTCCCATTAATATTCCTTAGTGGTTATTTCTAAGTTACCCTAATATGCCTTTGTCTTAAGGCTTTTAGTCACACTTCTGCATATTCACCCATTTAACCCAATTGCATTTGCTACGATGGATTTCAATATATAAAACAAAGCTGGTCCTTAATTCACTATGCACAAAGGTAATTTCAAAGTCCAGAACAAAGCTAGGATTAAAACCTTAATATCTTAAAATCCTTAGTCTGTATGTCAAACACACCTGGGCCTGGAAAGCACTCAGTCATAGACACTTACATGAAGAGAGATTTATTCTAATGTTTAAGGTACTGAAACCCACATCTCTTCCAACTCACACATTTTGTACTTTGATTTGATGGATATGTTCAACTAATACTTTTTCTGTGTTTTGTTAATTTGTCTCATTTCTTTATGAAAATTAGCAGTATTTAGTAACAGTAATGACACAAAGTCTAGCTAACACACATCCACATTGGATTAAAAGCTATTTTCATTTTAAATTTGCACACGTTTAAATTGCACACATTTTAATAGGCTTGAGAATTGCATACTTATTTAAAATACTGTGAATACTGACTTTTTTTCGAAGCTGTTACTAGAAATTCAGATTTAAAATGTCTCAGCCAAAAAAATTTATTTCAAGTGATCAGCTTTAAAATCATTTGCTCATGCAAATAATTTCCAAAAAACTTGATTTATTCACATACTGCTACTTTCTGTGGACATATCCTAAAGCAACATGTAGTTGTTACTGGAGATTTCTACTTACACGGCACAGTGCAATGGAGAGAAGCTATTACCATAGAACTTGTGGAAAAGTTTTTGTTCCAATAGTACCTCTATGCAGTTTTCATGTCCTGTGAGAGAGCAGATATTTCAGAGTGTTGCACAAAGCAGGTAGCTCACTTAATCCATATTAGGCTTACACAGGTTGGAATTGAATACTTTTAAGTTCAAAGTTGAACATGATGTGTATGTAAGCTCTTATGTGATAAATCAGAGGATTTTTTAAATTTTATGGCAGCAGCAAGAGAGATCTGGGTTAATATTAGCATTTATTAAGAAAAAAGGAAAGAAAAAAAGCTCTCTTTAATGTGATGTCATGTATGTTGCATTACATCCAAAGCTTAAATGTCAATACTGAGAAGTTTTATCCTTATATTAAGCAACGAGTTCAGATTATCCAGTTTAGAATAATCAGTTCAGTTCAGAATACCCATCTATTCACATGGTCTCTTGCACCAAGCTCAAAGAAGCATTCCTGGTCACACAGAAATCAATTTCAGCACGGACATGAATAAAACCAGAATTTCAGCCTGGCTTCTTGTGACTTGGAGCAAACGAGCCACAAAGTCCCTAGGAGGTACTGCTGGAATTTCCCTGGCCTCTGAACTGAAGAGTGCACACAGCAAATGTTAACTGCAGACAGCAAGCAGGGATCATTTCCCTCTTCATTTCAAGCTCCTCCACCACATTTCCCCAGAGCTGAGGCCACCCCTGGCCCGGGCAGTAGCCCCAGGAGAGCCTTACCATTGTAAGAAGCCCAGTGCAGGGGCGTGTAGCCCTGGTTGTCCTTGAGGCTGCAGTCCTCCTCGGAAAGGGCCACCTGCAGTAACTCGCTCAGCCACGTGGCGTGACCCCGAGCTGCTGCAAAGTGCAGGGGTGTCCTGCCTCTGGCATCTTTACACAAAATAGACACTTCTTTCTCTAACAGCATCTGAACACATTCTTCATGCCCAGTCATGATCTGGTAACAGAGAGATGAGTGAAGAGGTTGACATAACAGATTCTTGCCCCGGAAATACGGAATGTGATCAATGCCTGTGAACATGACATGGTGTGGATGGGATTCAGCAAGCAGAGATGAGAGCCCCTTGGCTCAATGCAGTTATCATAAAGTTCTGTATAAGTATCATCCCTTGCATCAGCTCCACATTGGGTAAGAAGCTAGACTTAGCTAGGAAAATCAAGCTTAGTCAAGCTGGACTAGAAAAGATTAGATCTGCCTCAAGTTTCACCACCTCTAGAAAAAACTTACATAACTTGCACCATCCCAAGAAAAATGAAATCAGCTACTGGCCAGTTCTTTCAAATAAATTATTTTCAGAATTCTTAAGCTGCTCAGTTATAAGAATAATGATTGCTATTACAAATCGTCTAGAGAAAAAAAAAAAAAAAGTAGTCTAATCATTCTTTTGGCTGATTAATTAATGCACATGTGAAATAAAAGCAAAGCATTATTAAGAAGCAGATCTGTCTTGCTTTGTATATCATTGATCATTCTTGATTATGTTTCCAATCATTTACAGTGTTCTCTAGATTTAAATATCCTTGTACTTATAAGTGAGTTGTAGTCACAGCAAAACAAATAATAAAGGAATAGAAAAATGTAATCACCCCTCTATGTAAAGCTGTGCATCCCAGGAGATCAGCTGCATCTACAGATGCTTCCTTTTCAAGTAATAAAGAAACAGCATCAACGTGCCCATATGCCACTGCAAGCATTAGTGGAGTTCTGGGAAAAAAAAAAAGAAAACCAGAGCAGTCACAGCTATAAAATGGCATGCTATTTGTCCCTGCTAACTTACACAGAGAAACCAGCCCTGCATTTCTTGCCACTCCTGCCCACGAACCTGGTTCTTTTCCCCATACTCATGTATGACACCTGAGTGAAGACCTTTCGTATGAAATTATTAAGATGTTTAATAACCAACTGCCATGACTGAAATACTAAAAAACCCACCTGTAAGCAGTTTACAGAGCAACACCATTCAAGACAATCTGATCTCTTAATAACCTACAATTACTGTCACTTCCAGTGATACAATACCAAGTCTTGTGAATGCATGTCCCTGGTAGTTACCAAGATGACAACGACCCAAAGTATTTCTTTTGCAAATGCTGCACAGTTGCTTAAAGGGGATGGATGAAGGGACATGAGGAAAATATTCAAGCTAAAATTTGGTCTAACATATCTTTAATTTGTTTCTGAAAGAGATCTATTCTCCATCTATTTTTAGGCAGACTAATACCAGTTAAAATTAAATGTGCAGACATTATATGTACAACATTATATGTTCCAGACACCCCAAATGAGTTTCTTAAACCATTCACATTTTCACTTTAAAAATATATCTTATTCTCCCTCTATAACTGCCATTTAACAAGCAGTAAAGTTTTTGTAAGAACATCTCAGATGCATGTGTCACCTCAAATAAACACTGTGTCCTGCTGCACCAGTCTAATGTACCAAATAAACCCTAAAAAAACAATGTTTTAGGAAGAAGACTCTACAGAAACATCTCAGGAGCTTGTTCATTTTTTATTGAATCTGGCCCTCAACATTTATAAAAGATTGTTTAAAGTATGAAGCAGAGGCTAAGATTAATGATTAGTCCTTTCCACATGGCTTACGTCAACTGAATATGCACTTTGTAATCACTGCCAAATTCTATGAGGAGAAGAGCAGGAAATACAGTATTTCAAGTAAGTATTTTTTTGATGAGAAATATGAGATGCTATTTGAATTACAGAGCTGAAAAAAAAGACCACAAAGAAAACTTACTGTCCTTTGGCATCTGTCACATCAGGGCTGTCTGCAACTTCCAGCAACAACCGTAAACAAGGTGTATGGCCATTAATGACTACAAAGGAAAAAAAACTATGTTTAATTTCAGATACTTTTCCACATGTCCTTATAAACAAGGAAAATACTCCACCATATAAGAGATCAACATTCCCCCAATTTTCATTGAACTTGTGCCAGTGAAATGGTGAGTTGTTTTTTCCTTGACCTCACAAAGATGAGTATTAGTTCTCTCAGATACAAAAATCCCAAATGAATAAAACAAAATTGTGATATTCACTACTGAGAAGATTTCTAGTAAAGCAGACAGCATTTCAAAATCCCCCAGACTGAGCAGGCAGGCAAGGCTTTCTGCACTCAAGATTGGAACACAGTAGGAAGTACATTGTCAAGGCTCCTTAACTTTATGTGCACTGTACAAGTGAGTACTTCAGTGCTGCTATGAAAAAAAAATTGCAAAGAATGACCAATGATACAAATGTTATATTCATAAAAACACATAACATCAGAGACTAAAATTCCCTTCAAGTTTATCCATTTTATCAAAAATAAGACTTACAAAAACATTCGGGTTTGTTGGTGTTTGGGTATTTATTGCTGGGGGGTATATTTTGGGTGTTTCTTGGGTTTTGTTGTTTTGGATTTTTTATGTAACCCACTGCTGCTAGGAAACAGCTTTGAGATAGATACTACATTCTGCAGAGCCTGACACTGAACCCCATCTGTGTGTCAGCTGGCTTTAAGGCTTCAGACTTTCATGGGATGAAGAGACAGATATTTTCTTCTTTGAAAAACAATTCCTGTGCTCAGTAGATACGTGTTGTGTTCTTATTACAGCAAGTCATGCATTCACACTGCCTACACCCTGTGGGCTGAGGCAAAACCCTTGGACACCACCTATGTCACATCATGCTGGCAGAGAAACCAGTGCACATCATCACATTTAAATTCCTTGTCCAAAAATAATCTTAGTTAATTTACCAAGAAAAATAAAAGGCATTTTTAGTTATTTACAACTAAGTAATGACATGTACATAACATGTAAACAATTCTGCAGGGTTGATGACTCACTGGCTTGGGGTGGGGGAGAGATAAAGGTCTGTTCTTTCCTCCCAGCAGGAGGAAGAGAAATCATAACTTGTTCACAAAGATGTGTGAAAATGATTTTGGTAAACGAGTTTTAGAACAGATGCTCCCAGAAACTCCTAGGAGCTGACCCAGTGATTGCTAAGCATTACAGACCCTGCAGGGAATGTTAGTTTTGCCAATAGACCCACAACACTAACACTAGGGGAACATTTGCAATGGATTCCCCAGGCTAGCCAGAGGAGAAGCCGGTGGTAATAAAATTACACAGGGAACATATAATTTAGGCAAAGGAAACTGAGGTCAGAGGAAGTCCGTTCCTTCATGGGGACTGATAGAAAAAAGAAACACTGCCTTAGGTGAGTTCTATACTCAAGTCACAAATTCCTTTATTGACACAGATGTGTAGAATCCTATCATCCAATCCGCCACTTGAAGCCTCCTGAGCTCTGTGTTCAGCAATTGTGCCAGTGAATTAGAAGGAATGAGGGCAAACAAGTTAAAGGGGATGGGCACACATCGCCTGCTTGTTTCTTCTCAGTGCACAGTGCTGCACGTGCAAGTGCTCCCTTTTGTGTGTACAAATGCACACAGGCACTCAAGGGAGTAATTCAGCAAGAATTCTGTTTGATTTCTCAAAACACACCTCTTGTCGTCCCTCGCAGACTTGTAGCACAAAGCCAGGGATGTGCAGCAGCTGCAGGCTGAGTTCCCAGCAGGTGGCACCAAGCCTTGCTGAAACACTGCTCACCAAAGCGCTTCCCTATGGAACAGCTGCATGGAAACTGGCACATGGCAAGGGGCTCTCCGGAGGAGCTGCTGGTAGAAGCTTCACTCCAGAGATAATTTCCACAGAGCTCTACAGAGTTCTTGAGTGCAAGGTTCTAAACCTTGTCTTAATGGATATTTACCTGAAGTGCACCTAACTCACATTTGAAAGCTTTCAAGTTCATGACAGTGGTGAATTTGCTTTACTAAGGAGTTCAAATACTCAACCCATCTGTGCATTACTTTCCCTTCTGCTCAAAGTACATGTTCCCTTTTGTGTCTCATTCCTGGTGTAGGATTTTTTTGCTTTTTTTTCTTGGTTGGGCTTACACATACCTGACTTATTTTACTTCACTGCAAATTTGAAGAACAATTTATTTGCATGCCTGGGAATGTTTTTTAGTCTGAGAAGCAAAAAGCATCATGGACCAGAAAAGTCTGTAATGAATCTTCCTACTGGCTTCACATGGAAGGCACTCAATATCACGGTGATGGAGGTGATTAAAAAACAAATAAAAAGGGGAAAGGAGGGAACAGAGTCTGAACTTATATGAAAGTAAGAAAGGTGTGTATTAAAATAATATCTTCTATTCAACAAATTTACCCAATTTACTCAACAGATTTATTCAACAGTTTCTATTTTAAGTCAGAACTGCTAAGAAAAATATGGCTTTGTTATCATTCACTTTTCTCAGTACTGAAGAACCTTTACAGGTCAGTTGTGACAACTAGAAACTTATGTCGCTATAACCACATTTTAAAATAAATGCAAATCTTTGTTATAGTGATGACATATCAGACAAAGTCACAACTTGTTCACATTGGATCCCAAGATATGTTTGAAATAACTACAGGGAAAGCTCTTGCCCAACATAGCTCAGTTTTTTGGTAGCACTAATTTTGATTTCAGTTAATTAAACCATCAGTATTTATCATGGGGAAAAATATGCTGAGTTCTGATGCAAAGTTTAAGCAGACAGGAAGCATTTTTAGTAACCAGTGTGGATCTGTTACGAGCATTTCCTTCAGTACTGCAGACAAAATTGATGAATCTATTTGACCTCTTGCTTCTAGGTTGCACTTACATGATCACACACGGAGAATAAACTGATACTACAAAATATATATGCATTTCAGCAAGATTAAAAGATAAGCAGAAAGACAACTATATGCATTTCAGCAAGATTAAAAGATAAGCAGAAAGACAACTAAGTCTGGTCCTGAATTAATTATCCACGTGGTATTAATTTTCCTTCCCACTAGAGGCCACTGCTACCCTTACGGAGCCCCTCCTGGAGCAGCAGAGGAGACACATTCCCTTTGGCATCTCTGCACATTTACCTGACAGGTACATGTCAAATAATAATCTTCAAATAAATGACAAAGTCTTCATTTCCCAGCTAATTTTGCATGTTACATAATTAACACCCCACACATGAGGAAAGGAGCAGGCTGGCTCAGGAGGAGGAAGAGGCCTGAAAGAGGGGAGTGAATTTCTGTGGTGTTGCCACTGCAAATGATTGCAAGTTTTCAACACCAGAATAATTCCATTGCCAATCAGAGCCCACATCTATTTTTCAACCTTTCTTTCAAAGGAGAAGCAGTGAGGCCCAGTGTTCCCTCCTCCCCTGATTATTTGGCTGAAGAACCAGCAAGAGAAGGTGTCATGAGGGGAAACATCACACCTCCTGAAGAGTAGGTGGTAACACAGAGAGGCAAGCAGGTAAGGGCAGATCAGTAGTGGTGTACAAAAATATGGGATTTTGTATGAGGGAGGACTGAACCACAGGGACAGAGGGGGAAAAAAAATGAATGAAACAGAAGAAAAAGTGTTTATATGTAAGAATGTTCTTGCCTTTAGAAAAATGTGCATAGCAACAGCAGGTAAGTAAAGGTACCTGCTTCGGTGTGGGAGGGTTTATGCCACAAGGGCAGCACAGGATCACTCACCAGAGGCATGGAGGGGGGTCCTTTTGGTGACATTGTCCTTTACAGTGACAGAAGCACCCTGGCTGATGAGAGCTTCCACACACTCTGCATGTCCTCTGAATGCAGCCAAGTCCAAAGCAGTGCGTCCCTTCTCATCCTTAATATCCAGATCGACCAGAGACTGGAGAAGTACCTCCAGAGCTTGATGATGACCATTATAGGCCTGGAATTATGAAATGTGTCATGTAAAGAACACAACTCCTGTCTTTCAAAGACCTTTCCCATAAGCTGTTAATAAAATCCATCCCTTTCAGTGTCTCCTAAACACAGCAGAAATCACTGTTTTCTTGATTCCTTATGACTCTCTCTTCAACCTGAAAGGATTTTTCCAAATTACACTGTACCCAAGAAACTAAAAAAATTTCTAGTGTTTAGGAAAAGAAATTACGATTCTTGATTTGCTCTAACCTTCTAGTACCACCCAAAGTGAGGAAATTTCAGGCAATAATTTGCCAAGCCAGCACAGGTCAATCAGCAATTAATTTTTTTTCACATGCTACAGTATCTGACAAGGAAATGTTTCCATCAGAAAACAGATTCACTAGAGGGATCCATAGATTATCACCTAACTGGTGCTGAATTCAACACATGTGCTGGTCTCCAACTAAACAAAAGCGATTCTCACAGCAGATTTTTGTGCAAATATAAACATAAACTTGACCTGCTGTTTACAGCTGATGCTTCATAAAGAATTCCTGCCAGGAGGATAATTTGGTAGAAAAACTGCAGTGGACAAGCAGATGCATTTCCAGACCTACAGCCACACTGGGGCCAGCAGCACAAACTGAGGTGGCATTGCAAAAACCCAGTGGACAGTACCAGAAACTGGAAATGTTGTGTTCAGCTTTGTAGGGCCTGCCCTCCTCTCCTCACTGTCATACTCAGATCATCCTTTTTATTTACACACAGTTGTATAGTTAGTATTATCAGAGTTGAAGCTGTGAACTCTCCATGCCTAAAGACATTCAAAATGTGACGGGGCACAGCCCTGAAAAAATCTGCTTTAGCTGATTCTGCTTTTACCACAGAGGTGGGACTCGATCTCCAGAGGTCCATGTCAACCTCAGATATTCTGTGACGCTGCGCAAGAAAACTGGGAAGAGGAATCATGAATCTTGAGCTCATGGGAGAGGGGAGCAATTGTTATCTCTGAGGCCGCCTCTGCTGGATCCTGTTGTAATATGCCAGTCTCCATAGCATTCTCACAGGGGACTGCTGGGCTTTAAATGCTCTGCCACACCCTGCTATGTACCAAACCTCTCCACTGCACCTCTCCCCACCAGAACACCATGATCAAATCGTAGGCTCAAGCTTTGGCCCCATATTTATAAATTAGTTCTAAATACAAGTGTGAATTTCCATTTAATTTCACTTCAGTGTCTGTGTCATCTTCTTACCCAAGTGTTAGAGCAGGAAGAGCCAAGAGCTTCAGCTGCCTAAAACTTAATTAACAATTCCAGCCCAGAACCTGGCTTTGTTACATCTAGGCCTACATCCCTTCCCACCTTTTTCAAAACAAGTCAACAGTTAAACTTGCTTCAAAGACAGAGATTAAGAAACTCTTCTAGGAGATACTGATCAAATGCTCTACACATCTCATACTTACAGCTAAATGCAAAGGACTTTTTGTAGCTGCAGAATCAGATTCCTCAAACACATTGTTTGTTTTCTCCAGAAGCTGGGAAGAAAAAAATGAAGTCTTAAAACATTTTTACAAGAGATAGGATAAATGTTCATGGACTATAAACCTATAAATCAGCAAATATGTATTTTGGCCACAGTAATTACTGAGGGATTGCAAAGTATTTTCAAGCTTTTCTGCACAGGGTAAAGCTATAAAACCAGTTTAAAAGCTTGTCATGAACATCCTTATTCTGATTAATTAGTTTCCATTAAATCCTGGGCCCTGCCTGGATGAGAAAGGAGCCCTTAAAACAATGGATTTCTGGAATAGAGCCCTCAGTAAATTTACATTGGAGAAAGCTCAGTTTCATGATTACACAGCATATGCAAGCCATGTCTGATACAGTGTTTTGGGTAATTCTGACACATAATTAGCACTGGGAATAATTATAACTGAGCTGTGAGTCACTGATAAATTACAAAATTGACGGAAAGAACAATCTGCTCCTACAATGACAGTCTTCCAAAATGCAACGTCCCTGAACTCTTACAAGCATCCAGTAATATCTAGTAACAAATTCATACAATCCTCTTCATTTTACGGCTTAAACCCAAGGACACTTCCATCCATCTAGAAGGAGGAGCTAAGGAAAAGCACCACTCCACAACAGGACACGAACCCTGACAACTTATCCAGCTGAGGCTGCAAAGAAAATCGTACACAGTGTCAACAATGCTATTGACAATGCAACAATTGTTGAGTGGCACTGCTCATGTGCATGGCCTTCTGCTTAATAATGACTCAGAGTTAGTCTCCAAAAGCCTTTGCGACTGGAAATTAGCATTTTACAGAAAATCAGCAATGGGAGACTCTATAGAAGAAAGAAATGCATGACAGTCAACTAAAATTGACTTGTAATGTTTCTAAGGCTACAAGCAAATTTTTCAGTCTTTTTCAAGGTTTTTTTCATTTGGTTGGTTGCCTGGTTTGTTTGTTTAGTTTTTTATAAAGACAGTAAAGAATTAATTAAAAGAAGAAAGGAACTAAGCTTTTGTAACAATCTGGAAAATTTTAGGCTATGATAACATGGAAAATTCTTCAAAAAGACCATGAAAGGCTACAGGGGGCTTGCCTGAGCTGCAAGATGATGGCATATTCCTAAACACTGATGTAGTCCTGAACTTTTTGGTATAACAGCTTAGTCTGCAAGAGACCTCTATCAATGACAAATTTATGCAAAAATCAAACTGGAATACAAATTAGCCTTAATAATGGATAAGGTTACAAATCTCTTATTCAACAAGGACAGTAATCTGAATCCTATGGAAAAGCTAGAAAATTAAGCAGTAATTTAATTTACTTGTGTATTTTATGCCTAGCAATATGTCAAGACTATGTGTTGATAAAAATACCAGTCATAAACAAGTACATGTGTGTATTAACAGGTAATGCAAATTTTAACACTTCCCTAGAGCTAAGGGGAAGGAAAAAAAATCACATCTCCCACCAGTTTCTTGGTAGGTTTGGGGCAGAATTAAAAAATGCATTTGGTGTTGCCATGTGGAACCACCTCCAGTTAAAATACTGTTCTCTTATATAAGAGAGCTGTGAACATGATGAAGCAGTAGCCAGCTCTGAATACACAAATGCATCTGATTTTCTCAAGTGAGTAAACAAGCTAAAAAATTCCACCAAACCCAAGCACTAAGCCTGTCCCCCTGCCTACCTGATACTGGCTTTAGTCTGTGTCCATGAGGCCAGCACAGCAGACTAATAATTTTTAATTACATTTATCATCACATGTTGAAATTCCAGGATCAAAATCATAGCAAGTAAATACTTCCCTTCACCTGTCAGAAGGCTCCAAAAGTCTCCTGGAACAAGGCAGATAATTGCCTTTCAAATAGATGAAAAAAACCACACAGAAAATTGACAAAATTAAGGCTCTAAAGGCACAAATTGTGGGATTGGAGAGCCCCTCACAAAAGGCATCTCCATGGCTTAGAGTCAAAGCAGCTTAGGCTGGTGCAGACCAGGCTTAATGAGCTTATTAGTCATAAGGCTGAATATCTCCATCATAAAGTCAAGTGCAAACACGAATTTGATGGCAAACTTGGTAGCTCTCAGAAACAGTCATACACTGCAAGAGGAGAAATTATAAAGGAGAACAAGAAGAAGATAAAAGAGAGCACTAATAATTTTTTGGCATTCCTTGTCAAGTATTGTTTTCTGACAATTAAGTCACTTGAATGATAAGCATAATGTACAAAGAGATAAAAAATACCAAGTCCAAGTCACCAAGAAATTCCCCAGTTTTACCAGTGTTTCTATGGTTCTATGGATGCATTTATAGTAAATTACATGTACTTCCTAAATAACATAGAACAGTGTGTCCTTGGTGGACTCTAGTTCCATTATACTTGGAAGAAGCTATCCATAGTTGCATCTGTTTTTAAAAAGGTAAATTTATCATTCAGAATCATTTGTCCTGGCAGCCATGGAGGCTTAAATCCCACAGAGCTCACAGAGCAATCCAAGAGTGTCTGCTGTGCTGCAATCCATACCTGCCTGTGAAGCTGCATTCCACCAAGGACAGACAAGCATCAATTACCAACAGTTTATGGTTACTGGTGGCTGACTGGAGAAGGTCTCAGCACATGGCATTTCTTATTTTTTAGGACTTTAAAGTTTGCCTTGTAGCAGATTGCATTTCTCAGTATTGACTGCTGCAGATTTTAGGTGGATGTCAGAAGTGTGCAAAGACCCTGCATGTGAAACTGAGGGGCACTCTTCCCTGTGGGCAAATCAGAACCGTTCTAAAGGCAAGGGTACACTTCTCTCTCTGTCTCTTGGGAATGCCCAGCATGACCCTTTCACTTCCCATGACAGCACCATTTAACACTGTAAGTAATTATTTTGTGAAGTCTTCTTCAGACTCAGAAACAGGAACGTGAATGCTTTGGGAGATGCACATTAAGATAAAGCATCAATTATTCAGTTCTAGTCTAACAAACTAACAGCACTACAAGGTTGCTATTATAAACTCTCTTCCCCAGTTCAGCATGAAGATAACTTTTTTTTCCACAGTTCTCACAATTTCATTTGTGCAGTAAGGGTCTTTACAGGCATAAGAGGATTTACTGCTTGTTGTTATTTTGTGGGTATAATAAATGACTATACAGCGGGATACAGTGTGGGTTTCTCCCTTCATTTTTGGGGCATTCAGATATGCCAGTAAGTGAGTCAGGATACTTCCTATGACTGTCCTCATAGACTACAATATATTCTAAAATTCAGCTCTGGTTTAAAAAAGAAAAAAAAAAAAGAAAGAAAAAGAAAAATTAAAAAAAAAAAAAGAAAAAAAAGAAAAAAGCAGCTTCATGGAGCATGTCAGTAATTTTAAATTACCATTAAGCAGAAAAAGAGATCATACTTTCATCATGCATAAAAGGTTTAAGGTACACTTTTCAAAGCAAGAGTCAAAAGAAACTTCAAACCATAGACAGTGAAACGATGGGCACTATCTCAAAGCCTGAAAGAGAATAGAATGTGTGATCCTGTCCAAGCCATCATGCACAGGCACCTCCAGACACAGCCATTTCAGTGCACTCCCAATAGTTACATCCCAGGTTTGTGCTAACTGGCACTGCAGTTAAAGAGACTTTTCTTGGAGAATTTTAGTGTTTTATTAAGGCAGCTTTGACATTCCAACACACACACTGCCAGCACTGCTGGTGAACCCCTGCAGTTTGGTGCTATTCATGCTAATTGTAAAATGGCAAAGCATTAGATTGCCTGTGAATATTCTAAAAATGGCCTTTACTCTGAAAAGTTAATAATGTCACAGTGTTCAGAAATGTCCACACATGTGAAGAGCTGATTAAAAGGCAATAAAGACAAAAGAAATAGTTGGACACTGCTCTTCTGCAACAATTATGCAGTGATGCTGCTGATCACTTACAAGGTCATTTCAGAAGTGGCAATTAGTCACGATTTTTAACGTCACTTTCAGAGCTGAATACAAATATATGAGCTAGATATCACTTTGCATCTCACATTTCCTGATAAATTGCAACAGATAATTGTCTCTCCTCTGGGAAAATATGCCCCCAGCAGCTTCTTTTAAATAAAGGCTTTTCCAGCAAGTAGCCAGCACAAGATTGAAAACCTCATCAGCTGTTTCTGATGATATAGAAAAGAGCAGTAAAATGAACCTCTGTACTACTTTATCTCAAACAGGAAAGCACATTTTAAAATCTCAGAATTGTTCCTGACTGATGAAAAACTCAAAGGTCAAGTGGCACAAACATATCCTGTAATCCTGTAAGCTCTCTCCATATTCGTAAACACACATGATCAAATTATTTTAATCTGATCGGGTTAAAACCAATACACCTCTTAACCTAGTGCTGATGTTTTCCAAAAATCAGGCTTTAAAAGTCCAATTCATCAATATTGACATCAGTTTCACTCACATGCACAGATATGGGTGAAGTTAAATTAACTTAAGCAAGAAGTATTTTCACAAGAGCTTAGGCTGACTGAGCCTGAAGAGATGTATTAGTAGCTCTGTGCAACTCCTCCAGTACAAAGTTTAAGTATCCAATACCCACCAGAACAGTCACCACCATGCAAACAGGACACTTACCTGGCATGTCAGAGAACAATGTTCAGGTCTTTAAACATATTTAAATCAAACTCGAGCAGGCCCTGGGCTGTTCTCAGCTGGAGCACTGATCTGTTGGAGCCCTTCCACTCCATACAAAATCACTTCAGGTTAAGCCACAGGAGTGCCATATTCAGTGGGTCATAGACACAGGTGACTGTCACTCAGTGAGTATTTAAACAGTGCAGAACAGCTCCAAATGAGAGTGAGAGATCACCCCCAGTACCAGCCTGCATAATATATTGGTTACTCCTTGGAATGTAGAAGTCCAATTCCTTTGTCAGGCAAAGAGAGATTTGAACCTAGGACTTTCACGCTCAAATCACATATACCATGAGTCCTTCTGGCCAGAAATTCTACCTCAGAGGTTCTGTAAAACCTCATACTTTGCTTTAAGGACTGTCTTAGCCAAAGAAACTTCTGCAAATCATACAGGTGTGAAAAAGGTATAGGAAGGCTTATATTTAGAGAAACTATTATCCTTAGAAGTTTCCTCTTTAGATAGAAAACTTGAGGACTGGTGAAATACAGTGACAGTCGATTTTTAAAATGTGCATTTCAGTGTTATTTTTGCTACTCTCCTCTCATTTGAGCCTCTACTCTGAAACACACACAAGTACGTTTTAAATTCAAGCTCACTTGAAGCCACATAATTTACATTTCTTCTCAGAAACACTTTAAAATTGGCCACAAACTTCGAGAAAACAGACAAGTGTGGTTCCATTTCACATTACCAAATGCAAAGTTACTTTAACATCCAGGGAAGTGTCATGCCAGCCAGGTACGTGCACTGGACCCACAGCTCCTAAGACTGACTGAGGAGAAGCAACAGCCTTGAGCAAAGCTGGAGCCTGCAAGCAGCAGGAAGAAGGAATTCCAATGGAAGCAGAAGCAGCACACATGCAATTGCTTCAGGTACAAGGCATGCTGGTTAAGAGTTGTGATTCTTCTTCCTCAGGCTTTACCAGAGTGAATACAAGGATTTGCAAAATACTAAGAAGTTTAAATAAAAATACACAACATGCAATTGCTTTTCATTTACTCACTATATCCAATGGAGTTTTGCTTCCAATCTAATTAAAAATGTCAATTAGAATTAAAATAATTAAAGACAGAAACACTCAAGTGTAATGGTAATCTGAAAATGTTTCTTGGTTTATTTTTCCTGTACAATAACTGCATTGCAAGCAGTGCATGAACAGAATCACGGATCTGACCCTGCGTGCCCCACCCCTGCACTGTCCACACCCAGAGGAAATATTCCTGAAGCAATGACAGCACAGCCACTGCAGATAGATTTCAGTTACTTTACTTCATACGGAGGAAGGAAGAGAGGACAATAATGGGAATGTTTAAGATCAATCTCCTCAATTGACAAAACACAGATCAACAGATATGTAATACACACACACGCTGTGGGAGGCTTTGCTTAATGAAGTCAGATCGCTTTGTAAACCGACAAATACCAATAAACCAGTGGCAGTTTTTTTTTAAAGTCTGCTCATGCAGGCAAACATCTTGCCTTGGATAAATAAAGCTGACTGCATCCCTAAAATCCCAGTGACCACAGCTCTAAGAGCCTAATACTCTAGTGCAATGCAATATGCCATGATCAAATGTCCTTTTCTTTGGATTCAGTAGATTTGAGGGAGCCAGATATTCTTCACACATAACACTTAAACACCACACACACAGATACACCAAAAGGTATTTAAGGCAACAGCAGAAGTCCGTGATGTCTTTCCTAACTGAAGGAAAAATGTCTCCTGAAGTGGCCTTGTTTTTCTCTGTCAGAAGAAAGCAGATTTAAGTGTCTTGTTTCTCCACCGCAGGAAAATAAAAATACAGACTAAAAAAGACAAAATGTGTCAGAGAGACAGAAAATAAACCCCAGAGATGCTAAGCAATTCTCTATCCTACAAGGCAAAGTGCCAGCAGAGTGCCAGGGCAAAAGGTAAATTCCTGCCCTCATTGATTTCCTAAGCAGCATTAGGTTTTTAGAGAACATTTTTAGAATCCAAATTATCTAATTTCCAAAACATAAAATCTAAGCCAGATTGCACTTCTATATCAGTGTATCTAGCATATACAAGCTCCCATTGATTATTTAAACAGTGTGTACATATTGCACAAATGCTAACATCAAAACAAATTAAATCAGTCTACCATGATCTGGGGGATTCTACAACTGACAGATATATTAGGTGTATTAAAATTACTTTTGAGCATTAAGTTGCTAAGTTCTTCTTCTTTTTAGAACCACTTATGTTAATGACTTTGTGCTCCTCTGGTCCATGTGGGAAAAGCTCTCATAGACACAGGTACAAGGTAATTCATCACACAAGACACTGCTGCCCCTCAGACAAAATGCTCCCTTTAAGAAAGAGGGTGTTGGTTGTGGAGACAAACAGACAATTAATGAAGGAGAAAACACAGGCTGTATGCCCCAAATAAAGACATCTGGGTCAGAGAGAGGCCATGGGGCTGCCACTGGACAAGCATCCAAGCCAGATCCCCATGTGGAAAAAAGATTTTTAACACCTATCCCAGCCACTGCTGTGATTCAGTCAGCAGTAATTACAAGTGTCCTGCACTCAGAAGGATGAATGAACACATTTGTGTTGATAGGAGACAGGTAATTAGCAGCAGCCACATCGAAGATTTATGGAGTCTGTGATTTCAATTTCTCCATGGAACCAAATGTCTGAAGGCATGGCTTATCTGCCTTGCAGTGCAGAGCTGCTCTGATCAAAAGTGTTCCCCAGCCTCTCCATTCCCAGCATGGCCTTGTGCTGGCCAGACACCTCCCTCTGCCCCTGCTCCCCAACACACACAAAAGGATTTATTTGCCTTTTCTTCTGGGCACAGCTTCTGGTTAAACCATGTTCTCCTCTCTTCCTCAAATGATTTAGCCCCTGTGACCATTCAATTTCTATTAGTCAAAGAGGGAATTACATTTGCTGATGGAATAAAGAGAGGAGCAGATTAAAAGAAAAAGTATCCATCAATTCTTAGAGAAGAGATTTCACTAGAGGAAACAGGCATTTAATTCTGTTTGGCCTAGCATTGTACAGAAACCTGTTTTTATCAGCACAAAGTGCTTGACTGTCTCTCCGGATAGAATTTTAATGCGAAATTACAATTTAAATTCCACTCCTTTCACACCAATAAAGATCTTGTGATAAGAGATCATTTCAATGTAAAAAAAATCCACAACAGTTTTCTTTTTTCAAAGGAGTTTGGTGGTGTGATCAGCTCTAAAATACCAGGTTGCAATCATGACTGGTATCGCTGACTACCAACAGCAAAGCCAGTCCCAGCCTAAACAAACCTGAAGTTATTTCTAGAAGCAGGAAGGCAGGTGGGAGTTTCAGTGGCTTGCAAGCACACATGCCCACCGTTCAGCCTTCATGAATGGCTCCCTTCAGATGGAGAAACAACTGAGGAATCAGCTTCCACTCTTCTCTTTTTAGCAACATCACATCATTCATTGCAGGGCAACTACTTCACTAATGTTCCAGACAACCTAAAGGTCCTCCAGGAAAAAAAGCTGCTCTTGTTGAGTGATTGAACACACAAAACAATTTTTTTGGGGGTCAAAGATATGATCTTTTCACTCTTAATCCTTATTCTTCCTAATACCTCTCCACAAAGAAATGTAGCTAAGTTCCAGCCAAGGTATTGAGCTCACAGTAAACATAAGTCAAAGAATGAAAATATGTTTCCACAGATAAACCAGCCTTTCCCTAAACTGCATTCAGACATGCAAATATTTTATAATGCTGAGAAATTGTGGTGCTTAAAGCACAGACCAAATTGCCCAGTGAAGGAAAACCCACTGAATACTACAACTTTTTCTTTGGAGTTACTTTTTAAAGTGAACATTTATTTAGAAATAAGCTCTCTTAGATATCTGCTAGAAAGAAAAAAAGAGGGGGGGGCACAAATAAAAAATAATCTTACAAGGTCTTTTATAAACTTGACATATTCTGGAACACCAAAATAATTCCCTAACATTTTGCTGAAGTTTGGTACTGTGCATGTAAGGAAATACTAATATTCACAGAAAAACAAGATAATTGTTGCACCCACCTTGACTTAGTTTTGACTAGAATTAAAGCTCCATAATCCATATGAACTCCTTCCTCTAACAAGTTTTAGGCCCACAAAGAACTGTCTTGTTCTAGGTAAGATAATTCCTAAGTATTTTCATTTATCAGCTATCAATAATAAACAAAAAATATTTACCCAGGTGATAAAATAGTAAAATAACAGCTAATATGGCACTGAAAAATAATAGTTTATTTACATAATCCTGCCTGACTTTGCTTTCAGCCCTTCTGCCATCCTGAATCCCAGCACTGCAAAGAAATCAGTGTAATGGTGATGCCTGTACCAACTAGTTTAGAGTTATCAAATGTAAAGCTGTTAAACTCAGGACTTGGTAACTCATGACAAAAATACTGAGTCAGCTTCTTCTGACACTGGGAGCAAAGATGAACCTGGTCACTGTTGGATGAGCACAAATGCTTTCTGACACATTTAGCCTTTGTATTCCAGAGAGAAAATGACATGTCTGCTAACCTCCAAACACATCTGGAAATATCCCCACAAAACTTTCAGGCTGGCACCCTAGCACACAACAGTGGTCCTGTGCATGCAGAGGACTAACATTCATTGCAGTTGTTTTTCACCACTGTACACAGAAGAACTGTGTCACTCTAACTCTGTAAATGATGCTTGACCTTGGGTTTCCATACTGCAGCTATAGTCACAAGTACAGGAAGACTGACAGGGAAAAACATGGAGTTTTTCTGCTGAATATAGACCACTTGCTGCACTGCTCTGGCCCACAGTTTGCATTTCACCCCTCCAGATTAAAAGAAAACCCAACACCTCTGGCATGCACTGCATTCCCAGCTCTTCCTTTTCTCTGCCCAGCCTAGGCAATGCCAGGATTCGACAACAGGTCATTGCCTGCAACTGATGATGCAATCATTGCCTGATGTGTGCAGAAAATGTGCCCAGCAGCAAGTACAGAAAAGACAGGGGACCTTGCTCCATGCCCAACCCGTGCCTCACAGCACACAGGACTAGGATACAGAGGTTGAAAGAGAATCCCCAGTGAAGATGCTCCCCCTCCATCCCCACGGGCAGAGTCACCAGAGATCAGTGCTAGGAGAAGGCAAGGCCAAACTCACTGCCACAAGCAACAAAGGAGCAGTGCTATTTTAACTGTCCTAAATATACATGCTTGCAGGTGGGAGCTAAAAATGCTTAACACCCCATCTGAAATTCTGCCCCAGCCTGCCCTGGAGGAGTTACTGCCCCAGGTTTCCAAGCTGCTGGAACCAGCTGCAGCATTTTCCTGTTGTGACACATGCGGCGTGACAGCAGCATGTGCTGTGCAGAGCTCCTTCTCAATAACTAAATATTTGACTCTTCAACACAGAAAGGAAGAACCAAACAACATGTAACACTAGACAGCACACAGTGTTCTCACTAAAGCATGAATATCTGTACAATTTTCCGACTGGAGGTTATTTTTTAGAAGCAATTAAAGTCAACTTATATGTAATATATACTATATATATTATATAGTGTATATATAATGTATATAGTAATAATACATATTATATATATATAATTTTGGATCACTCTGTATATCAAGCAGTTAATACTCACCCCTGTGACACTTTAACAAGTCACACACATCTATAAATCCATTCTATACCTCTCCCAAATCCAATGTTTGGCTAAAAATTTTTGGCTTCTTAGAAGATGCAATCACTAATCACTCAGACCCAGAATATTAAAAAAGGAATAACCAAAAAAAAAAAAACCAAAAACACAAACCCAAAAANAGAAACAACTGAGGAATCAGCTTCCACTCTTCTCTTTTTAGCAACATCACATCATTCATTGCAGGGCAACTACTTCACTAATGTTCCAGACAACCTAAAGGTCCTCCAGGAAAAAAAGCTGCTCTTGTTGAGTGATTGAACACACAAAACAATTTTTTTGGGGGTCAAAGATATGATCTTTTCACTCTTAATCCTTATTCTTCCTAATACCTCTCCACAAAGAAATGTAGCTAAGTTCCAGCCAAGGTATTGAGCTCACAGTAAACATAAGTCAAAGAATGAAAATATGTTTCCACAGATAAACCAGCCTTTCCCTAAACTGCATTCAGACATGCAAATATTTTATAATGCTGAGAAATTGTGGTGCTTAAAGCACAGACCAAATTGCCAAGTGAAGGAAAACCCACTGAATACTACAACTTTTTCTTTGGAGTTACTTTTTAAAGTGAACATTTATTTAGAAATAAGCTCTCTTAGATATCTGCTAGAAAGAAAAAAAGGGGGGGGGCACAAATAAAAAATAATCTTACAAGGTCTTTTATAAACTTGACATATTCTGGAACACCAAAATAATTCCCTAACATTTTGCTGAAGTTTGGTACTGTGCATGTAAGGAAATACTAATATTCACAGAAAAACAAGATAATTGTTGCACCCACCTTGACTTAGTTTTGACTAGAATTAAAGCTCCATAATCCATATGAACTCCTTCCTCTAACAAGTTTTAGGCCCATAAAGAACTGTCTTGTTCTAGGTAAGATAATTCCTAAGTATTTTCATTTATCAGCTATCAATAATAAACAAAAAATATTTACCCAGGTGATAAAATAGTAAAATAACAGCTAATATGGCACTGAAAAATAATAGTTTATTTACATAATCCTGCCTGACTTTGCTTTCAGCCCTTCTGCCATCCTGAATCCCAGCACTGCAAAGAAATCAGTGTAATGGTGATGCCTGTACCAACTAGTTTAGAGTTATCAAATGTAAAGCTGTTAAACTCAGGACTTGGTAACTCATGACAAAAATACTGAGTCAGCTTCTTCTGACACTGGGAGCAAAGATGAACCTGGTCACTGTTGGATGAGCACAAATGCTTTCTGACACATTTAGCCTTTGTATTCCAGAGAGAAAATGACATGTCTGCTAACCTCCAAACACATCTGGAAATATCCCCACAAAACTTTCAGGCTGGCACCCTAGCACACAACAGTGGTCCTGTGCATGCAGAGGACTAACGTTCATTGCAGTTGTTTTTCACCACTGTACACAGAAGAACTGTGTCACTCTAACTCTGTAAATGATGCTTGACCTTGGGTTTCCATACTGCAGCTATAGTCACAAGTACAGGAAGACTGACAGGGAAAAACATGGAGTTTTTCTGCTGAATATAGACCACTTGCTGCACTGCTCTGGCCCACAGTTTGCATTTCACCCCTCCAGATTAAAAGAAAACCCAACACCTCTGGCATGCACTGCATTCCCAGCTCTTCCTTTTCTCTGCCCAGCCTAGGCAATGCCAGGATTCGACAACAGGTCATTGCCTGCAACTGATGATGCAATCATTGCCTGATGTGTGCAGAAAATGTGCCCAGCAGCAAGTACAGAAAAGACAGGGGACCTTGCTCCATGCCCAACCCGTGCCTCACAGCACACAGGACTAGGATACAGAGGTTGAAAGAGAATCCCCAGTGAAGATGCTCCCCCTCCATCCCCACGGGCAGAGTCACCAGAGATCAGTGCTAGGAGAAGGCAAGGCCAAACTCACTGCCACAAGCAACAAAGGAGCAGTGCTATTTTAACTGTCCTAAATATACATGCTTGCAGGTGGGAGCTAAAAATGCTTAACACCCCATCTGAAATTCTGCCCCAGCCTGCCCTGGAGGAGTTACTGCCCCAGGTTTCCAAGCTGCTGGAACCAGCTGCAGCATTTTCCTGTTGTGACACATGCGGCGTGACAGCAGCATGTGCTGTGCAGAGCTCCTTCTCAATAACTAAATATTTGACTCTTCAACACAGAAAGGAAGAACCAAACAACATGTAACACTAGACAGCACACAGTGTTCTCACTAAAGCATGAATATCTGTACAATTTTCCGACTGGAGGTTATTTTTTAGAAGCAATTAAAGTCAACTTATATGTAATATATACTATATATATTATATAGTGTATATATAATGTATATAGTAATAATACATATTATATATATATAATTTTGGATCACTCTGTATATCAAGCAGTTAATACTCACCCCTGTGACACTTTAACAAGTCACACACATCTATAAATCCATTCTATACCTCTCCCAAATCCAATGTTTGGCTAAAAATTTTTGGCTTCTTAGAAGATGCAATCACTAATCACTCAGACCCAGAATATTAAAAAAGGAATAACCAAAAAAAAGAAAACCAAAAACACCAACCCAAAAATTCTCAACTGCTTTCCATATAAGGTAACTTTATCAATGTTGCTATTGTTTTGCCAGAGACAAAAAAGAAACTGCAGGTATGAAGCAAAAGTTATTTACTCCCTCAGTATGCAAGTCAGTTAAGTGTCAGGTGAACCAGGCACATTCACTGTCATTTACCAGGAGCTGTCCCTTACTCCTGGCACTTAGGTATACACTGGAAATACTTTGATCACACTTAAAATTAATTTGTGCATACATGAACTCATACAAGACAACCCTTCAGCACCAGGTTGTTGAATAAGGACTTGATTAGCAAGATAAACATATTTTTAAGATACATCTGGGTGCAAATATTTACTTTCCCATGTTGCAGGTTTTCACAGATTTCTTATTATCCAATGAACTCCAACAGTAGCCATGAGGGGAGCTGATATTCCTGGCACAGGCACATTCAATACCAGCAGGCAGAGACTCACCAGTTCCAAGCACTGGCGGTGCCCGTAGGCAGCAGCGTAATGCACAGTGTTGTACCCTTCCTTGTCCTGGATGGATGGGTTGGCATCATTCTGGAGAAGGAACTCGAGACACCTGTGGACAATTCACTGGGGTAAATGTTGGCTCACAGTATTCAACAGGCTCATCCCTCACTGCAGCTGGAAGTGGCACTGAAAACTGGCAGTGAATCCTGCATTTCGAGCAGCACCTCGAATCACTTTTCACAAATAGCTCCTCACATTCACCGTGTTTTCAAACAGAAAATCCCCACTCATCTTTGAAGATCAACTTCATGAAAAAAATCTTCAACCTAACTCTTATGACTGCTTTAGATTACAAAATTGATTTGCTATTACAAAGCCTGAAAGATTCTGTACACATGACATAAACAGAACTGCTACTCCTCACATACAAACTCAGATATCAAAGCATCAGCCTCCAAATATGCACTAAGGCAGGCTGGAGAAAAAAGATTTAACTGAATTACATTAATATATTCTCTTCTTTGTTGGCTTTTTTTTTTTTATCATGTTTTTCAAAAGATCCCTTTTGCTCTTTCTAGCTGTGGCCACTTTCTCCTATACTATCAAGATACTGTCATTTTGTTATTAGTACTTTCTTGCCTGGCCTGTAATCTGGAGTGAATGTAAGGCCATTATATGATAAAGTAGACTTTTTTAAAAATCATTTAATAGATAGATGAAAATGTTAATCCAAGTGAATGCATTGAGAAAGCCATTGACTACTTTTTGCAACATACAGACTATGCTGTGCATGACACCAAAGACATTGCATGATACTCAAGCAACAATATAGAGAGTTATAAAATCAGTGAAGCTGTACATTTTCCATTAAGAAATGGCAACAAGCACAGAAACAGAAATATCAGGGAATATGTGCACAGAGAAGAGTGTGGAGCCTTTTTCTTTAGGTTAGCCCTCATTGAAGCCAAGCATTGTTTTTAGCAGAGCACAGAACAAGCAAGAGCAGAGTGTAAGGCTGCAAGCCAAAGCTGTGGCATTCTCCAGAAGTGAAGTCTAATTGCTTTTGTGACACCAAACTTACAATGCAGCTTCTTTTTCCTTCATCTCAGTGGCTCTTTCAAGTTCTTCAGCATTTTCATGGGAGTTACCTAAAATATTCTTTCTTCTTAGCACAGAGGACAGAAAAATGCAACTTATTCTCAAAATACCACACTGGTGATTTTGATGCAGTCTGCTACCCACCCCCAATCTCCTCTTCAAGGAGCTGACTTACTCCAGCCAACAATGAGGATTATACAAGTTAACTGAGTGCACTGCATGGGTCTGCAGATAATAAGTTTTGAAAGCTATGGAGACAACCATAATGTGGTAGTTTATTGGCCCACACATCAATAAAAATTTTTAAATTCTGGTTTCTATCAGATACAGTTTAACCAACACTTTCTAGAATCCTTCTGTTTCAACCACAGCAATGTTGTGCACATTTTTCCTTTCCAGAGAGTAACTCAGGATTACTACACCTTTCTTCCTCCTGCAGTAAGCTGCTAGTTTCTTCTCTAGCATTTAGGATTTAGATCAATTTAATCACTGATACTAAATCACTCTATCTCAAGTCTGCATTAGCTGACTCGCCTCACTTTCTGTCAAGTATCTTGGCAACACTGTGTGATCTCTTGGTCAGGTTCTTCTCCCTGCTCATTAACTACCACATCCAGAGTTAATGATGAATATTCTTTGGAATGAGATTGCCTGACTTGGAAGATTTTTGACATTCAGCAGGAAAAAAAAAATAAACTGCTGACCTAAAAAATCATGGTCTGCAAATAGCATTTCATCTATGTAATAAGGCTTCTTCCAGAATATCTCATATTGAAAAATTTAATAAGAAGACAGCATCACCACATCAGAATCAATTTAGGTTTGGATTGTGAGGACAAATTAAAGCCATATACTTCTTCCAAAGTTCAGGACGGGACTAAAATAAACTTTTTAATTTTTTTTTTTTTAAATGAGGGATAAAAGTAGATACATCCTGAAGTTAGCCAAGAGCTTGTTTAAATGCAGGAACTTCACCTACCAAGAACCAAAAGCTGAAAAACACACACTGAATCATCATTCCCAACCTCCCCCCAAGCAACACCTCACCCTGGTAAGACAGAATTAGAAACAGGCAGTGGTGAAAGCCTTCCTACAAGCCTACGCTGGTTTTCATGCCAAGCACAGACTTCTGATGACCCTGCCTCCTTCCCAGCATTGTTCAGATTGGAGGGTGATGGGGAAGGCATTCTTTATATCAGTTATTATCATAGCAAATGGTGAAGAAGCTCTCGAGGCTCTGATGTGGCATTCAGAACACTGCCATAAAGTTAAACCCAGTTTTCCCTGCTGTGGCATTGAGGTGGTGCTCTGCTGGGAGATGCAGCTGAACTTTACCTGACCTCACTATACAAGAAACCAAAAACTAGATCCTTAATGTCTAGAGACACTGTGAAACAGAAAAGCATAGGATGATCTAAAATAATACCAGTGGCTAACAGTTTTAAGGGAGAATAACAGGCTAATTGAGTCTGGTTTATTCCGTATAAGGAAGAGATTGCCAGAATGTTCAACTATCTGGGAATTAAAATTGCAGTCAGTAACCACAGCATTTCTAAGTTTTGCCACTGTTTTTCCCCTTTCTCATGAAAACAACACTGTGCTCTGATAAAGGCTGTTCCTCAGACCTCCCTCTAAAAAGGCAACCTGTTTAGACAGGGTGAGCATTTTTATTTGCTCTGACAGTGGAGTGAGACTGATGGTTAGATCTATGCCACCTTTCCCACAAATCTGCCAAAATGTTCAAATGTCTGTCACTGCAGTCCAGAAAACCTCCCCTTCTGCTGCCTCTTGCTCTATCCCTTCTGATGGACTTGCAAAGCAAATGCAGAAAATTCTCTGAGCTTAATCTTGTGAGGAAACCACACAGAGGAAAACAGAAGACATAACGCTGTGAAAATAGTTCTGTAGGGCAGGGTGGCTGCAAAACTTCAGAGGTAAACCGTGGAGCTGAAATGCCACATCATCTGGGGATTTGGCTTCCAGTCACAGCAACTCACTGAGGAGTTATGCATAATCTGAGAGAAATTCCTGTGCTAGTGGCATCGTTTTTTTGGCTCGAATGGCACAGCATCATGAAGAGACTGAAATGACATTGATTTAGCAAAACACTCAAAGCAGGAATTCCTCAGAGCTCTCTTACTTTCGGTCCATGTCAGAAGCAGCAGCATAGTGCAAAGGGGTGCGTCCCCAGTCATCTGTCTCATTGATATTGGCTCCTGTTGTTACCAGTGTCTCGATGCAGTGGAAATGACAATTTGCAGCTGCATAGTGCAAAGGTGTCCTGGAATATAAGTGGCAATTTGTTACCTCATATTCCAACATGTACTGAGGAGGATAAAGATAAATCTTAATTGCTGCGTTCCTACAGATTTCCAGCAGTCCATATCAGCACTTACTTAACAAAATATTGTGTCAATAGGAAGTTCTGGTACTGCTATGAAGCCTGATAGGATACAGAGCATCAATTTGTATCTTGCAAACAAACAGCCTAATGCCTGTGAGAGCCTCTGCTGTGGCTCTGCAGACACGCTACTCTCCCAGCTAGGAGGCAGAGCAAAGCACAGTGTCCATCACAGCACCTTGTTTAGCTGGCATAGCAACACACCCACAGCAACACTTTCTGGGGGGGAAATCCTCTAGGAACCACATGCAATAGCAGCTATCCTACCATCACAACCCAGGTGTTGTCTTGTGCACACCAGCACAAGAACTTCGGAAAAAAACTAAGGAAAAAAGAAAAGCTGCGATATTTTAAAAACAGAAGACTCAAGAGGGTGGGGTGGCTTTAATGTATTTAATGAAGCCTGCATCTTTCTGGCTGACAAGTAACTGCAGCAGCAAGGGTTCTGCAGAAAAGGCCAAACTACCTGATTTTGCTGCCATTTTTCATAGAACATATGATTTTCAGTCTGAAGTGGCCTTTCTTCCTTGCCTGATAGATTCTTTCTTTTTAAAAAGAGCTTAGTAATTTACCTACCTTCCACATTTGTCCTTCTTATTAAAATCTGCTCCACTGCTTTGCAAGAGTTTTATACATTCTACATTACTGGAAAGAGAAGTAAAGAAAACAAAACATTAATAAAACAGAAGCTTACACCTGCATTGCCCCCTGGAAATGGAAGAGGTTACTCTAGTTATTTTTGTGTTATTTGCTGTGCAAAAACAGGGTACAGCCAACTATAATGTGAAATTCAATCAAACAGAAAGTGAATCTCTAAAAGTAAACTTTTTTTTTTTTTTTAGTTAGAAAACCTCAAACTTCTCTTCTACAGAAAAAAAATATTAACGTTCCAAAGAGAGCACAGTAAATGTGATCAGTGTGTTTGGAAATTTTCAAAGGCAGCTGTACTGTAGTGCTTCCAATTCTGACATGGTATTTTATAAAGGAACTTTAAAAGTAAGTTGTTGCTAGCTTATAAAATGCCAGTCTAATAATGAAGAGGTGACATTTAACGAAATCCACCCCCATTCAGCAAAGCATCCAACAGCAAGCACTTTGCTCAAATCCTATTTATTTAATGAAATATAATCACAGGAGTCACTTTTAGGTTTATTCTGGTACTATTTGTAGACTATTGATAGATTTAAGCCCATCTCCAAGTGCTTTGTTAAAAAAGGTGTGTGGCTATTATAGGGATTGTCACATCAAGACTGCACTTATAGAAGTGGAGGAAAATTTACCACATCCTGGTTGTTTCTTCATCTTGTATAAAGCCAGGTAATTTTTAACAGAAAACAAACCAGCTGCATTCTGACATCTTTTGTAATTCAAGCAAATAAATGCAGGATTCCAAGCCAGAAAATGACATAAAGAAGTGCAGCACTTTCCAAGACTGCTTGTCATTCACAGGGGTAATAAATCCATCACTTGTGCTCACAATCAGATGAGCAGACCTTTGAAATTCTTTTCCTAGCACCCATGCAACTCCCATTAATGTAATGGCAGTAACAGGCCTGTTACAGGAAATAATCTGACGGCTTTTGTAGATCTCCAGCTACAGAAAAAAAAAGGGACTGGCTGCAATAATGCAATGTTTTGGTGTACGTCGATCCCAATTCTAAATTGCTGTTGCATAAAATAACTACAGAACACTCACCACAATGCACTAAAAATAAAAACGCTTGCTAGTGATGACAATCATAGTAAACCACTGGGAAAATATGGTTTATTTTCATGAGTCACTTTTGCTTCTTATTGAAGCCTCTCCTTCTCCTTAGGACTTCCAGGATGCTTTTATCCTCCTTCTGGGGTGCAGCCTTATCAAAGAGGCAGCATCTGAACTATATTATAATAATCTCTATCCAAATAACTGTCATACCTCTTATATTAATGTGAGAGAAGTATCAAGATGAGCAATATCAAAACAAGAATAAGACCAATATTTGGATCAATTTTATTAGGGTTTGGGAGTTTTTTTCCCCCAAGAACAAAAACTTTGTGATACAGATTTTGGTCCACTGAGAAGAAAAAGCAACTTCCAGAAGGACTGCCAAGTATTCACTGTGGATGAGCATTTCTGCTTGCTATAACCACAGAGAATCCAAGGCCTGTAGCCAAGGCTCCATTTCAGCTGTTTTCTGGGCCATAAAGTACTCCAACAGAAGAGTCAAAACTCAGTGCTTGCCAAACGTTGTGTCCTTTTGCTAGATTAACTTCATAGCACTTCACTGACAATTATCTGGAAATATTTAAAATAACTGGATGCTGCATTTATATCTTAAATTGAAGCATTTCAATTTTTACTTCAATTTCCCTTTTCCGCCCTCCCACCACTTTTCAGGAATGCATCACTCAGAGAGGGGCAGCCTTCACATTTTCTAATTTGCACCTGAAAAATGGGAGAGAGGGAGATGAACTACATTTGGACTTCAAGGCTGCAATCTCATGGGCACTCCTGCACAGCTGCATTTTTGGACATGGACAGGTCCGGAGATGGAGGCCAGGAATAACTCCCCTGCCAGCAGCATCCCAGAAGCTACATCTCCTGCTCCTCACTGGGTGTTCCCTAGAGACTGATGCTTTCCTGGAGACTGTTGTGGCCCTCAGGGAGGCCTGGGCAAGTGTAGCTCCCCTCTGAAAGCTGAAACAGCCTTCTCAGGGGCATGAAGAGTTTTCCCCTCTGCCTGAAACCCATGCTTCAAATCAACCCAGCTCATCCTACACAAGGGCAGTGGCAAAAGAGAGCCCAAAGTGACCCAAATGATGGCATCAGTCTGCCTTGCACAGCAATAAATTCCTCTCTGTGGGTAGCACAGCCAGGTTGGCTGGCCCCAAATGTGCCCCGAGATGCCCTGGAGCAGCCCCAGTGCAGGTACTCACCCTCCGGCAGCAGCCGCGTGCAGGCACGTTCTTCCGAAGCTGTCGGGGGTGTCTATGTCAAAGCCTGCAGACAGCACGTGCTCATTACTAAACAAGGACACTATGCTATACTTTTGTCCTAGTTAAACCACAAGAAACATCGCAGAGACAGAAAAATCAGTTAGTCTGGGAAAAAAACAGCACGCAAGCAGAACTACAGTCAGATAGAGGTTGTCACGGGAACAGCGAGCAGCTCCGCTTTGGCGGCTCTATAAAAAGAGCTGCGAAGTTGACAAGCGTCTATTTCCACATCCAGCTCCTCCACATCCCTGTCTGCAGCCATGTGACAGCATTTAGGAGGCAGAGACTTGTCAAGAGGACTGCGACAGCAGGACAGGAAGACACAAAACATGGAGACATGAGGAAGAACCATGGAGCCAGCCTAAACACGAATTGGGGCTGTTTTCATTGAGTGTGGCTGTCAGATTGGGAAGAGGCTTCCAGCAGCATGTGGGGATATTCATCAAGATGCACAAGGCCAAAGGTAGCAGCCTGACAGTGCTCACTCTGGTCACCCAGAGTGTTTTCTCTTCCTATCTAGTGGTCAAGGCCAGAAAACACCAAGTTGTAATATAATAGGGTATGAAATTACCATATTCACATTTCTTTTACACCCTACAGGACTCAAAGGGAAAAAGTAGTCGTAGAACATTTTACATTTAAGTAACAAAGGAGTTTTCTAGAAAACTCATATGATCTGGGTCGGGATGTTTTAACTCATAGGAACTCTTGCCTGGAAAAAGAAGAATTTGGGATTTGGCCACTGATTACTGAGTGTCTTGAAATGGCTGCATAAGCAAGCTCTGGTTTCTTCTGCTTTGGGCTCTGGTGAGGATCCCAAGCCTGTTCTCTTGACACTACACTTCCACTCATTTTCCCTCTCATGCCCCCAGAGCTGTGGGCAGCCTAACTCCTTAACTACAGATTCAGAAACACACTTTAGCTACATCATCATCATCAGTGAGATGTAAATACCTGTGCCAGTGCAGATCCCAAGGAGATAATTTCAGAATTACTCCTTTGGTGGGCAGCGGGGGAGAATCCCCAAAACAAAACAGGATCTCACATTCTGACAGTTTGGAAAGGGGTCTAAATTCCCTTCCTCCCCCAGTGAATTACTCTAAACTCTCTGAACCTGCCGAGAGAAAAGAGCTTTGGGCATGAACAATGCAGGAACTATCAGCATGGCTTTGGGAAAGCCTCGCATGCTCTGGTGCACCACCTCACACAGCCCAACATAGCAGCACTTTCATTAGAATAATTCACAACAAAGAGCAGAAAAAGGCTGCAAGCAGTAGAGACAAAGACTACTTGAGTTCCAGGGACACTGGGGGGTTTACTCACCCGATGACAACAATTTCCTGCAGCAGTCCGAGTGGGCATTCAGCGCTGCTAAGTGCAAAGGGAACATGTTGTGGATCCCACACCTGAAAGGGACAGCAGCCTCGTGAGAAAATGCAGGTTACATACATACACAGCACAGCAAAAGCTCCTTCCAGAAGAGCAACATTTTCTCATGCTTTTCTAGGAAAATTCTTTCTTGATGCCTGCCATTATTTTTATCTGTATTTCCTTAACAGCCTTGTTGAGAGTTAAAAATATTCTGATGCAGCAAAATCTTGGCATTTATGCTTTGAACAGAATATGGCAGGATGGTTTGCAAAATTCCAGGCAAAGCCAAGGTAAGGGAAGAAGTAAGAGAGCAGATACTGCTTGGAGTCAAGTGCCCAGTGAGCCATAAATTTCTGCACCAGCTACACATACAGCAACTGCCATTCTGAGGGAAATGTAAAAGCCAAAATCTTCTCTGTATTATTTCTGAATCCTTTTTTTTTTCTTTTTTTTTTTTTTTGCAGATGACTCTTCACACTTTCCTTTAGGCTGCCATGTCACAGTTTTCCTCCACAGCCTAAGAACTAATAATCTAGTTTTCCTATTTGCTCCAGCTACTCTCCTCACCTCCCGTTTCACTTTTTCCTCCCTTTAACACATGACCCTCTTTTCAATCACACAATAAACTTTTAAGAGAAGACATGATGGGTAAGAAAAGAAAGGCAGCAATTAGATTGAACCTATCATTAGTCTAAGTCTGTATTGGGCAAATATGTAGTTTTTAAATAAGCTGAGCACTCAGCAACTTTAATTAATATCAGGAAACCATGCCAGTTCAGTCCCTAGGCATGCCGCTGCTGACTGTCTTAGAATACATTTGGGTCTGGACATCTTGGTGTCTTTCATTCAGCATTGTTTTGTGTGAAGCATCTTGTTATTCTAGAAATATTATCCTACTGGCAGTTCTCCAAGTGCACATAAACACAGAGCCTCTGAAACCAACTAGCTTGACAAGATTATCATCTACTGCCTGCTCCAGCAGATTTTTTTTTAAATTACAAACTCCAGAACAATAGCAGATGGATTCATATCAGTCCTTCATTTCTGCGAGACAATTGGTGGATGGGAGAGTAGGGTCATCTTCCAAGAGGATTTCAGATACAGACCCAAACACAAAGGATCCTGTCTTTCTACCACCATAGATCATAATTACTTAGGAAGCTTAAGACAATTATTAATGTGGATGTTTATAAAGGCATCTTGCTTTCTCCAAGATTTTATATATAAATGTATTTAACTAATTTTGGTTTGTTTTCAAAAAATGTATTCTTCCCAGAATCGACAGGCCCTTACTTTCTCTGTCTTCACATTAAATGTGTCCTCCTTGCTGCTTCACTACACTGACTTATGCTGCTGTACAGATTTTAATTTTGCTATTAGTAGCATCTATATCTTAGAGTAAATCTACTAAGAGATGGTCTGGCAGCCTGTTCTTTGAAGAAAATATTGCAAGCTCCACTGAGCTGCTGCATCTGTACTAACAGGTTGCATTTTCTAGCCATGGATTCATTTATTTAAGATAACATTGGACATTCCGTATTACTGTGCTTCTTCCTACACCCATTTCCCCCTGTCTCCTCCTCCACCTAGTTATCTAATGCAATATTATTCATCTTTCTGGTCAAGATTTCCACCCAGCAGATGTTTTGGCTGGTTTCCACCGAAACCAGCACATTTGCTAGCCAGTGTCCCACTTTCTGCAGTGCTGTTCACACCGGTTCCTCCCATCACTTGCACACTTTCCCTTCCAGTTCATTGCCTCAAAGACTGGCCAAGCTGTCTGCACTTGTTGTGAACAATGCTGCAGAGTTATCTTTCCTAAACCTGTTTGGAGAGCTCACCTAGAGTTATTTACATGCAGCACATATTGAAAGCACATTTAGCACAGGCAGTAGCATCGTTTCCATCTGCCCAATACCTCTGAGCCAACTTCTTATTTCACTTATTTCTGCTGCTGGAAAAAGTATTTTTATTTGATCAATGTTCCAGTCACCCAACTGTGAAATAGAAATTTCTAACTGGATAACCCTGATTCCAAGAGTGGAGTGGGCTATCCCAGTGCATCTCATTTTCCTGTAAAACCTCAAGATAACAGATAGCAACTGACTGTACTGGAGAAAGAGAGAGGAAAAACCTACACCTCTATTAAGATCTTCATGCTGGCTGTATTAATAAAATCCAGTGACACTAGCTGAAGCCTGTGGAATTGCATTATCCATGCCAATTGAAGATCTGTTCCACCTTCTGAGCTTGCAGGGTGACAGTTGTACTCAGCAAAGGAGAATGGGCAAATGTGTCACTTGCATGAGCACCATCAAGCAAATAAACAAAATACTGAGAGCTGCTATTCTCTCCCAAATTCAAACCAGTCATTTGCATTTGAAAGCAGGGTTTCCTAACTAGGTATGTCAAGAAAAGTCCCTGATTTCTATGGCAGGTTCTATGCAGAAGACAAATTATAATTTGGAGACATGTGGAGGTAATTGCCAAAACCTTACATTAATGAAGTCAGATGGCTGCTCTGAAACACCTAGTACAGATATCCCTCATGGCACTGCATTACCCTGATCTCATACCCCTGGTGTTTATGTCCAGGTTTGCTATTTCCTTTTGACAGACCCTAGGAACCTGACCGTAACCAAACAATACTCAAGTACTCTCTCTGTATATATATATACATATATATACACCCCTACTTCATGTACATTAACACCACTGTCCCCCATCAATGCTTCAGGGAAAAGAAGCAGTACTTGTACAACTTGTAATCATGCAAGTGGGCACAGCAGGAACTTAGCAGAGTTTGCTTCCCCTCCACACTTCCCAGCTGTTCATATTTTAGTCTCGTGTCACCCAATGAAGTACAGTACAATTATGCTTGTCAGTTTTAACCTTCCCACTTCAGAAGGTGAGGAGCAGCTGTTTTTCCAGGCATTGGACACAACACTTGATCCTTACAAACAGCTCCCTCCACTTGAGGCACCTACTTGGCAGTATCGGCTCCGCTGGTTATGAGGGTGTTGATCAAAAGCTCGTGTCCGTATCTTGCAGCCACGTGCAGAGGGGTGTTACCATCCTTATCAACACAGTCGATTTCCCCTCCTGCAGAAGAGATTTTCATATAGTTTTAAACTGAAAAATTCAGCACGAACCAGGGACCACAAGTGCTATTTGTCTCTAGTGACAGCACCATCAGCAGCACAGAGCTGCTCTCTTAAGTCACAGGGACACTAAATTTCCCAGAGCAAGGACCAGCACACAGCAAGTTCTCAGCTGTCAGCCATGGTCTGGCAGCAGCACTTGCACCTCCCTCTCTACCTGAAGTGCTGGGGAAGAGTGGTAGGAATGGGATGACGTACAAGGGTCAAATACATGATTTGGATTTGCTGCCTATCTAAAGGTACAAACAGCTGCCCTGAAATAAATTACAAAATAATCTGCTGAAACTGTACCCTAATTTATAAAGCATTGCCACTCAGCCTTATCTGTACAACAATGTTAAATAGAGCTCACTCCAGAGGCCATCAGCAACACATTGTAAACAAACGAGTTGTGTGCTTTTTGCATGTCTTACCAAAGAACAACCAAACAGTGCTTATGTAGAACTTTTCCTCTTGCAATTTAAACCTGGCATCCTGTGTTTTATTCACATAAGCAGGAAAAATGGATTATTTCTTTAGACAGATTACAGACAAGTCCCTGTTTTCTTTTTGGACCAAGAACTGTAACTTTTTCAGTCTCTCCTTGCCAGTCAGGTTTACTGCGCTCCAACTATTCTCTCCTTCCCCCAGTCCTCTCCAGCTGGCCTGCATCCTTGTGGAAGCAAAAGCCAAAACCAGTACTACAGCTGACATCTCCCAATGCTGAGCTGAGCAAACAAGATTACTTCATGCCTGCTGGCTACACTCCTATCTGTGCACTCCTGGACATTGCACAGCACCATGGACATCCATGATCCATTTCTTTAAGCACCACAACACTGCTGACTTGTGGTCAACAACCTTTTGGATCCTCTCCAAGACCCAGATCCCTCCTTGAGGGACTGCCACCCATCTGGCTGTTGCCATTCTGCACTGGTCCAGCTGATACTCCTGCCTCTGTGTGTGATTTTTCTTTTGCTTCACTTGCATTATAGCTTCTGTATCCAGTTCTACAGGATCATTTTTCATTCTGACTCCACCTTCTGCCAACTAACAGTCTCTCCCAACTACATTTTTTTTCTCCAAATGTTAAAAACACATTTTCTATTCCACTATCCAAGCTTTTAATGAAAATACTGGATAGTTCCAGACCCAGAAGGGAAACTGAAAACTCCCTCGCTACACCTTCCATTTCAACAACAATTCATTTATTACTAATCTCTGAGTGTAGTTTTACAACCAGTTATGCACCAGCACTGTAGTATTTTAATATTCTGCTGGTTTGCTGTGAGAATACTTCCTAAAAGCATGTAAAGAGTCTTGCTAACATTAGGATATGGTAATACTTACTATATGTCCACTATTCACAGGTGATAACAGGGCTTAATTACAAATTAACTAGAACAGGAAGAGTTCTAGTAAAGCACTAGACAACATGCCCTGAGAAGCTGTGGATTCCCCATTCCTGGAAGTGTTCAAGGCAGGCTGGATGAGGCTCTGAGAAACCTGATCTAGTGCAAGGCATGCCCTCTCCATGGCAGATGGGTTACAACTAGATGATATTTAAGGTCCCTTCCAACCTTTGTAATTTCTAAGTTTTTACTGGTAAATGAAGGTCATTGAAATTCTTGAACAGGTTCCCTGGGGCAGAGCATCCACCAATGGAGGTCTCCACAAAGAGAAACTGCACAAGAAAAGTCAGAGGACTGTGCTGTGTTCATAAAGCCTATTAAGCTGCTGTAGAAGAGAATTGTGATGCTCCAGCTTCTTTTACTCTTGAGAAATCTATGCAAGAATTGCCCACTTCAGCTGACCTATGTAACGTTCCCCAGCATTTCTTTTTCCTCATTTTTAAAGAAAGGTATCATACTTGTAGTTTTCCAGTTTAAGGTAATCCATTCTTCCTCTACAAGTTGCTAGAGACAGCAACCAGAAATTGAGACATCATTAGTCAACTCATTAAGTACTGCAGAATGAAACTCCATTGCTTTAAATCATTGACATTTCCCTCTTCCCCAAGATCCTGTGGCAATGAGGCATAAAGTCACTTGCAATGAGCTCTGTGTACAATACTAAAATTAGAGGGGCAGAAAATGAAGAAAGAAGTGAAACCCAAGTAAGTGGAAGAAGATTAGAAAGGCATGAAGGACAGATGAAGAAGTGCCAGTCCCTTCTCACTCAAATCCAACAGCAAGCAAACAATGGCTCTAAGCCTGAGCATATTAGACTAAACAATTAAAAACTGCAGTAAAGCAGTTTCTTGCATTTTGCCCCAACTCCCTTTCATTATTGCCACTTTATTTATCCCAGGAGAGAGATAATTTGTATGATGACCTGAAAGAAGCATTGTCTACTGGAGAGCTCCATTTTAAAACACAGTCTTGTTTAAATGTGTCATTACATTTAAAGCACAATTGTTCAGTCATGTCGCTCCAACATGTCACACTTCCGTTCCAAGTCTGGGATTTTGGAAAACAAAAAATACCCCAACCAATGAACAAAGCCCAGACCATCCCATCTCAGGTAGTGGCCCAAACTTGGAAGCTTAAGTAAAGAATCAGCAATAGCAACCTCTGTCATTCAGAAACAGCCTTTGCCAGATCTCCAATAAGAATAATTGCTATATTCTATAGTACTCTTGGACAAAAAAGATGTCTGAAAAATGACTGATAATCAGGAATCATGGCTATGCCAGAACAAACAGGGTAGGGCTGCTCCTCCCTCCTGAGTACATATTCAACACTTCATGAAGACAGTGGTAAGGGATGAGTTAAGAGAGGTGAGAAAAGCACAGCTGCTGAGTGCAGAGTAGAAAAAATGGTTTGAGCTCTTAGAACACCAGGGCTTTCAAAGGAGGACAACTAGAAAACTGTGCATCCTTCTCAGCAGAAAAAAAGACCTAAATACACCTCTGAACTCTTGTTTCCAGATTAAAAATCTGAATAGATCATCTGGACCTCTGTCAGCTGGAAGATTACGGAAATTTATTAACAACAAAATGTCAGGTTGTGATGGCGCAATGGAACGACAGCTGTCAGTTCAGCTCCAAGCCAGAAGTTCATGGAGCTGCCCTCTGGGTCAGAACAACTGAAAATTGCAACAGTGGACACACCTGATCTCTTGGAGAGCCACTCCAGAGGCACAGAAACTCACCGTTCTGGATGAGGGTCTGCGACCGCGTGAACCTCCCATGGACAGCTGTCATGTGCAGGGGGCTCTTCCCATCCTTACTCTGGCAGGAGTGAAACAGAGCAGCAGTTTAGCATGTGAAGGCTCATGAAAGCAAAGGTACAATGAGTACAGAGCAATGTTTTGGGTTTTACAGAAAGAAACTGAGACCAGGAAAGCCGAGCAATGAGAAAATAGCATGGGAGTGGTACTAGTCTCCACTCACATCACTTCATGTTTATTGGCACAGGGTTTCACCTTCAATGGCAAGCACAATCCCTAACTTCTTAATTCTGAGTTTAAGTAGTGCACTGACTATTCACTGATCTTAAGGGACTTGCCAGAGGTGTTAAATGCCAGTTTCACAGATGGGAAACTTAAGAACAGAGTTTTAACTAAAGTAGTCCAAATCTTATATGAACTCAGAAGACCTCACACCTTCTGATACTTAGACCAGTACTTTCTGTTGGATAATAGCAAGTTCCTTTCAGCTTCATCAAGATGTGTAAGTTGCGCCTTCAAGAATATCCAGATATCTTAAGCAGAATCAGACTTTGTAAGCTGGGGCTCTAAAGTAAGTAACAAGCAATCCTGGAAAGGGAACTTTTTGGAATCAGGTTTAATTATATCCATATTATATAGGGAAGAAAAACACTAAAAAGGAATAGTTCTTTGACTTAGCACCATTCCCTGAGATAATATCTTGACAGAGCTCCTGGGACTATATTTTAGTACTTTTTCGTGCCTTCATGAAAGCGGCTGGCCTAGAATTTAGAGTTCTCATTGTATTTATCATGGCACTGAGAGCTCCCCTGCTGGGATGTAATCTCACCCAAACAGTTTCATGATCAACATTCTCAGCATCACTCCAATTCCATCAAGGATTTAAAGCCATGCTGTACTTGTTGTTAGTTTCCTCCTGAGATATGCAAAACAGGATAAAGTAAAATTGTAAAGCTGGTATTCAAGTTTTACCTGAATATTAACATCTGCCCCATTATTCACTAGTAGTTCAAGACACAGTGCTCCATGAGTGGAGGCAGCAGCAAAATGCAAGGGGGTGAATCCATTGTTATTAGGCTGATTTACATTAGCACCATAGTCAATCAGCTCATTAACAACAGAATCCTGACCGTTGTAACAGGCAATGTGAAGTGCAGTATTTCCATAGATGTTCATCTCATCAATCTAAAATGAGACAAGGAGACATAGTTAAAATTACAGACATCAGCTTAGCGTTTTACGTAATGCATCACACACTGCAAATGGAAATAGCTGGAGGCCTGAACTGTCATAGGGCATAGTTCTCACCAGCACATTTCATCGACAGATTATACTCCCAGACAGCTTCACTTGGAATGCTTTACCTTTCCTATTATTAACTTTTTATCCTCCTGACAATTTCTAACACCAGTGTGAAGCTTAAAGCTGATAGCAGGACTATGACAATAATGATGACAAAAGTACTAACAAGCTGGAAAGTTTTTCCATGTAAGTGGAAAAGCAGGATGAATAAAATCCTCACCATCTTTGTATTTAAAAGATTACAACAGTGAGTATTGAGTTTTTGTGAACAAAACCAGGCATAAGAACTCTTCCCACAGTTTTATTTTGGATTGGGAGTGAAGGTTTCTGAGTGAAACCAATGCGAAAGTGCACAGACATTTACACTTCAATAAGAAACCACTTTCAGTAGCTCAGTATTATAAAGATGTAATTAAGATTATGTTACTTCTTGATGACCAACTTACTATTCAACTGCTGTTCTGTAAAACAGGACAAGACAGATTGCACAAAAGACTCGGGAACAGCATGAAGAGCCTTCCATGAAATACAGGCATCTCAAAGACCATATCCCCAGTAGTGGAGAATGTGGAACTTAAAGGGACTTATTAGCATAGCACTGTTAATAACAGGAAACAGCTATTCCCCTTCAACTTCACAATCAACAGCCTGTGAACATGAATTTCTGGCAGGTCAAGTCAACTGAAAATGCCATGGCAAAAGCAATGGCTTTATTTGGCGTCTCTGATTAACTGTCTGATTAGGCTCCTCTGGCCATCTCACCACTGCTTTGAGTGGTTGACAATAACAAGAAGTCTGTGCCCTGAAAAAAAATTACTTTCCAAAGTGAAAACAATCTATCAGCCACAGACAAAATACAGGTCTGTAAACTGAAACAGCCTGAACTGCTGTTTAGTAAAGTACACAGTGCATATGTTGAGAACAGCCACTCATCATATCAAAGGAAATGCTGACTCAAGAAAAATTTCATTACTCCACCTTCTTCTGCAGGAACAGGATATATCTCCTGATTCCTTCAGCAAGGTGGCCTGGAATTCACTGTCTATATCAGACTTTCTTTAATACAGGATGCGTCCTGACTCTTGAACCAATAAACCACATGAAGCATGATGCAGTCTGGAAAACGGGACCCCTTTTCTTTAGAAGTCATTGTCTTTAGCAGCATCCATAAGAAAGAAGAAAAGACCATCTCTAAATAGAGAGAAATACAGTGCACATTACCACATACCTCCACCCCCAGGTTAAGGAGTTGTTTCACAATGTTAATCTGCCCATTGGATGCAGCTGCATGAAGTGGGGTGTAACCCTTCTTGTCTTTACAAGTCACTTCTGCACCATGATTAATCAGTAAGGCAACAACTTCCAGGTGACCTTCAAAAGATAAAAGACAGTTATCAATGAGTAGACCATCCTACAGCATCACTTCTCCCAGATTACTGCTTTCTCGCTAACACACTGCCCTTTCACTGTTGTTTCAAAGTGCTTCCACAGTTTTACAAAGGAAGAAAAGGCATTTTCAGAAATGTTTCTAATCCTAGCTCCAGGCCTTGTGAAGAAATCCACACATTCACCTTCTCCAAATATGTCAAATTTGTCTTTACTGAATTGATTTTCCACTTGTCAAAAGAACAAAACCACACCTCTATTCAATTTATTTCTCTCAAGCTAACAGAGTGTGTTTTATTCTCCCTCTTACAGAGGATAGTGATACATGCACAGGAGCATGCCAATGCAAGTCTCCCAAAGCAGCATCCTATTGATGTCACCTGCAAACATAACTGCTAACACTTCTTGGGTTTTGTTACAGATAAAAAATAACCTTAATAAATTATAAAATTAAGAGGAACAGTCTTTTGCTTCATGCTGAGACAGAGCTGTCTGTCTTAGAATTAAACATTTATTTGTCAAACACCACACAAAGCTGTGCTCCATCTGAGTTGCACAGCACTTTCATGTCAGGGGCAGCTCTGGTCATGTGCAGGACCTAGGAAACCATATGTACAAAGTCCACAGATAATTAGTGTCCAAAAACAATTAAATATTCCAGAAACTCTGTGAGGGCTCTCATCTCATTATCTAACTTCTGTCTAAATTGCGCTACAGACTCCGCTGCTAATTTAGACCTTAGATGTTATCTAAATACTTTTTTTAAGTACATCATGAATTTCTGAAAGCATTTAAGTGGAAAAGAGGCATGGAATTGCATAGTACCATGTAAAAGCCTTGCAAATCTAGAGAGTGAAGTTCAAAGCTCGTTATCTCAAAAGCCACATCACAGTTGTTGGCAAGAGTCTTTCCATCTGTGTCTGTGTATATCAAAAAACCACACAATATGCTTTTCTCACAGTTGGAAATCTCCTACTGTCTCATTTCTAAAAGTGGCAGGATTAAAATCAAGATTTCAGGTCAAATTAAAGAGTTCCTGGCTGAGGGCACACAACTCCCTACAAATTGTAACCTAAAATATACAGCTTGGCCAATAAAAGCTCTTGAACAAGCATGATCACTATCACAAGCAATCCTGTATTTTTAAATTATAATGTCCCATTGTAAGAAATTTGCCTTTAATTTGAAATGAATGGTCAGGGAAACTGAATTAAGCAGTATTTGGTAACACCACTTATTTTTTGAACAGACATTCAGGTGCACTTGTCTACTCTGGAATAAAAGGTAACAATTTGCTTCTAACAGGAAGAAAGTGCCTATTGTGCATTCCCTAAGAATATCATAACCTAGCTACTTAGAAACTTCAATAAACAGCAAAATTTATGATCACAGTTACCCGTATTTCATCGAAAGTACTTTTTAGCAAAAACTGAAACAAATATAACCTGGTTTTTTTTTCTAGCAAAAACATCGTTCAGGCTTGACTTAGAGTCAGGATAAAAAGACCAAAATGAAAAAGCAACACAAAAAGCCCACAATTAACTGTCTTAAAAAGGAAATCACAGCCAAGATCTCCCTAGCTGCAAACCCATAAATGGACAGTGTTTATTTAGATCAGCTGAACCCTTTCCTCTTCAGGGTAATTACAACACTCTCTTTCCATGGCCAGGTCTGTTCTTGTCCATTTTAAGACATGCTATCCATTTGTGAATAGGAAATTTAAAAAAAGAGGAAGCAGCCCAAGGCTTACCCATGTACGCTGCCCAGTGAAGAGCTCTTCTGTCCTTTTTGTCAAAAGCATTGATGTTTGCCCCCTTGGCTAAGAGCAAGTTCACCATCTAGAAGTAACAAGAGCAGGTAAACCAACCCTCCAGATCACACCCTCAAAGGTTTATAACAAATCAATCTTGCAATAAAGCTGGGATCCCAAAATGCTCCATTTGAATGATATTTTCTGATATTCTCTATCAAAAAGATTTACATTATGACACTTAGACACAGGCATTACTATCTGTTTCCTTTGGAAAAGTGTGTCCACTGGACACCTCCCAAAATGTCCAGTGTTTTAAAGGCCAAACACCATCACCATTTTATAGGAACTACCATTCCTCTTTCTTCTTTCAATTAAAGTACAATTCATCAACTTTCACTGACAGAAGCTTACTGTTCCAGTCTAGGAGTTTTTATTCCATATCCATATCCATATCCATATAGATCTTCAGGTGTGGAATGGGAAAATGAAGATCCTTAAACCCGGATCTAAAGACTAGCAAAACCTAGGAGGCAAAAATCTAGGGGCTTTATTTATGTAAGTTTTTTCCTATAGTTAAAGGATAATACTAGAAAGGTTTGCTTATATAAGTAGGGAAAAACAGAAGCACATTTTCTAGAAGGCCAGTTAGAAAAGCAGAGTGACTGGATCTTGCAGAGCTGCATGTTTCTTCAGTATGGAATAAATCCAATTTTCCCTTCTTTCCATTCTGCCACTCTTATTTTCACAAGCAGTCCAGCTCCAAAGAAGCAAAAAGATCCCAGAGCTGCTGAAAGTGGTGGCACAGCCAGCTCAGCAGGAGTGCATGCACACCTCGCTCATACCCTGGCTCTACACAGGGACCTTCCAGCCTGTTATAAGTACATATTATATTATATTATTGGCTTTTTGCAAAGATTAAAATTAATGCTATATGTATAATGTTGGAAAACGTTGCGAAATTAATATAGTTTCTTCTAGTTCTGCTAATAACAAAGCTAAAAATAGTAGTGTAATAAATATATTTTTTGGACTATAACATGGTAAAATAAAAAATTTTTATTCCTGTAACTAACTCAAAGAATAGTAAAAAAATAATCAAGAAATTCTTCCCATTCTTAAATTATCCTATCTGGATAAAAAAAAGTACTCACTGAGAGGTACCAGACCTACAAGAAAAATATTTATTAATCTCCGCTATCAGAGAGTGCACCGACAAGAAAGAGCCACAAGGGAAAAAAAAAAAAATTTAAAAAGCAAAAATGTAAATTTACAGGTTGGGGGGATGATTTTATATTATGCATAAAGGCCTATAAATATGCAAGAAATTACTGCATTTAACGAAGTGTTTTCTAAGCTAAAGTGTGAGAGCAGGGTGAGGGAGGCGGGGCGCAGCCCAGGCCCAGCCGCAGCAGGCCGGCGGTGCTGAATGAGGCGGGAGGGAGCGCGGGGACAGGCCGGGCTCACCTCGGCGTGGCCGTTGAGGGCGGCGTGGTGCAGCGCCGTGCGCCCGCCGCGGTCCGACACGTTCACGCTGCTCAGCAGGGGGATCAGGATCTCGGCGCACTTCACCGCCTTGTTGGCGGCCGCCACGTGCAGCGGCGTCTGCCAGTTCTTGTCCCGGGCGTTGACATCGGCCGAGTGCTTGATCAGCACCTGCACGGCTTCCTGCAATGGCAGCATGGCCACAGCCGTCACCCACGGCTCCAGCGAACAGCCCTGCTCCTGCCAGCTCTGGCTGACTAACCATCAGCTCCTCATAGCTGTGCTCTCAGTGAAGAAACGAGCTCCCCTGAGCCATTACTGCCATCCCTGATGGGCTCAGCTGTGTGGCACTGGCTCTGGGACGTGAGAAGATTCCGGCAGTTTCTCACAGAAGATGCCCCCAGTGCCAGGCCCTTGCCACACCAACCCAACACACACTGCTACAGGAATCCTTTACGAAATGAAAAGCATGTCACAGTAACGGCAAAGCGCTGCACGTTTTGTTTATAAACAGGAAAAAGGAGAAAATAAAGAGGAACGTGTGAAAACAAAATTTTAGCTTTGCAATAACATGAGAATGCTGGTGTCTCCAGCTTAGCATTAGCATTCCTTTCCTCCCCAAGGCCTCAGCATAGGCCAAGGGTCTTGACTGCAATATCCATTCTGTCAGCCTGAGACCAGACAACATCTTTTAAGGTTAATTTTGTTGGTTAAAAGTAAATATTTCCCAGTGAGAAAATGTACTGTTCTCTCTTGAGAGTCCCTCTTGCTGGAGAATTCACAATCAGTTCATTTCTGCTTCTACTCATGCATCTGCCATTAAGAAGTCAGATAAAAACCACAAATTTTTCTCAAAATTGCCTTTCTAGAGCCCTAGTCCTACAAGTACCTTATTCTTCTTCTGTAAACTGCAAAGTTTTCTGTTAAGCCCAGCCAAAATTTTATTAATGAATAACAAATGTATAAAGTATGTTTACATAGTACTTTTATATCTAGAAGGGCCCAGGAGAGTGCTTGCAGTCTGTATCAACGCTACATACATACTGGGAATTTTATGTCTTTGTCCTCAACTGATTTTAGCAGTTTCATTTTCTACATCCATCTCACAAACTGTCCTCTAACAGATTTGCTCAGTGAGTAACACTGCATTTGCTAGAGTACCAGTAATGATACGTGACTGTTGATATGTCAATAGGATTTTGTTTTTTAAACTACAGGCCTACTATTTTAAGAGTCATTTAAATGTAACTCACTGGAGACCTACCCAGCTGGGACATGAAGTCAGCAGGAAAATTCATGCACTCTTAATGAAAGAAAGAAAAAGTTAAACGAGAATTTTTAGAAGTAAATAATAAGGACTGAATACCTGAAGCTAAAAATACTTAGATTTTAAAGAAAAACACTTACACATTTTTGTTTACTTCTGCAGTCTGCTACTCTTTCAGATTTGGGATCAAAAGTTAAAATCCTTACGGAAAAGTTTTCATTATATTGTTTTTGAGAGCATGAGCTTTACACTTTTATTATAGTTTCTCCATATGCATGCAGTGCCCTGCTATGGTGTAAGCCTCTGCAGTCAGTGTGTTGAACTATCCCAGGTTATCACAATGAAATCTCTTAACTTTTCAAACTGTTTAGGGTTGTAAAAGCTGATACATCCATTAACAATCCTATACAGACACTCTAAGGGTTGCTGATTTGTAAATAAACATTTAGATTCCCAAAGCCCCTGACAAATCATTAAGACATAAGTAAAGAAGTGTCCATTCTTTTCATCAACATATAAAAGGATTCAAAGATATAACTTCTGAATCCTCTGAAATCTTCATAGTAAAAGATTGATAATAGAACTTAAAATTTGTCAGTGATCATTCTTTAAAAAACTGTGCTCACAAGAACTTCCAAAACTACACCAAGTCCTACTAGTCAGCTTCTGGTCCACTAATTCATCTTATTCTGTCGCTGGGAACTCTGAATTCACCTACTTCTATTACTATCACCATCAAAGCTGCACATTTGTTCACTTATGTAAGAAGGTAAAAAAAGCAGCACTGAAAGAGCCTCAAAAATAATAAATCCTGTTTCCAAATTTTTACTAAAAGTAGCAATTATAGTAAAAATAATGAGGAAAAACTGCCAGGAGAAGAAAGCTGAATACATTTATGAAATATACCATGGAAAAGGACGCCTTCCCCTGCTGCCTCACTAATGCATCTGGGTACTCACTGAAAGGTACCAGAGCTGCCAGTACACTTTCTCATTGTGCTTCAGCTGACCAAGAGTTAAAGATGAGACACAAGGCCACAGAAAGATACATATTTTGTGTTAGGACTGTCACTGACGATAAAAATCACGTACTCTGACACATCCAAAACCAGAAACTAAGCACACTGCAATTCCCGTATCAGAAAGACTGTGGCTGTTTTTCAAGGTTTAAGTCTGATCTTTGTTTTCCAACATGGCTTTTTGTGTTTTGCCTCATTACAGCATTCATGGTGTATCAGATATTCCTTTCAGAGGGTTTCAGAAGATGCCAGCAGCTGGGAAGCTCAGCCAGCAGCCAAACAATGCCTGAGTTCAGAAGCAAGCCCGGGATTCCTGCCTCCAGGCTTGGCAAGCACTGGACTGTTACGGAGGTGATTCAAGTCCATCAGGCTCTGGAAGACAGCCACCCTCTGTCTCTTTTACAGCCCCTCCCCTCATCCCCAGCAGCCAATTCGGTCTGCAGTTGGGCTCACTGCAAACCAAGTCTTGGGAGGGTAAAAGTAGACAGGGAGGTCCACAATGGAAAGCCAAGAATAATGGTGCAGTTGAAAACAGAGCAACCCCTGAACTGCATTCCCGGTAGTTATTGCTGCTCCTTTTTAAGATAGCAATGGAAGAGGTACAACATGATGCCAGAAGATTTCTACTGGGCAAGTAAAAGAAACATGGGCAAATCCTCCCTTCTGCATGAATCAAATGCATTAACAGAAAACCTAATGGATGCCTTGAAATGTAATTAACCAAAACAAATTATGTGGTAATGCATGTTGGATCACATCCACATCCACTCCCTTCTTGAACACACACACCAGGCACACACCTACAGGGATTTATTCCTCTTTTTCCACCACCTGAAGATGATGTGGGCACTGTAGACCACTGTGGACTCTATCCCATGTGAGTCCTGCTCACTACTCGCTGTGACTTGCTATGGTAATGTAAAGCAAGGTGGAAATCCAGCACATGAAGGCTCAAGAACAGCTACAGGTAAACACTGGTCTCCAGCTGCAACGTCCTGCAGGAAATGCCTTCCCTCTTTGCATGCCCATGCCACCCACCATGGCTCTCCAGGGTGTGCTTTTCCCCCAGCATGTTGGTTATGTGTAAAAGCAGGCTAATCAAATCTTACTCACTTCACTTCTGGAAGCAACTGCTCGATGGAGAGGAGTCAGCCACATATTGTCCTTGGCATTGACACGAGCGCCTGCAAAGAAATAGCAGAGGTTACATGCATGCCTTGGGTGTGCCACTGAGAGCCTTGCCCAGCTGTTTCCCAGTGACCAGAGCTGAGTGCATGGTACACTCAGTGCCCCCAAGACTCTCCTGGCACCATGTTCACCTTGAAAATGCATTTCTAGATGTTAGATAGATAAAGTGGGATTCGGAAAGAAGGGAACCGGATAGATAGGACTACTATTAGGAATTGCCTTGTTACAGGACACAAAAGAAGCAAGATTTGTTGGAGGGAATCACATATGTATGCATGTACATGTGTGTCTATGTAGATGCATTTTTTTAGATCAACTGATACAGCTGAGGGGAAAGAAAAACACCCTTTGCTCAAAGCATTCTGCTGTCTACAGACGTAATGAAGGGAACTAGCCTCAGCAACAATCTCTTGTTTACAGCTCCATCAGGCAGAACATCAAAAAAATAACCACTTCCCTGCTTTGCAGATCCTGCTGGGATCAAGAAAACAGGGCCAGGAAATGCTCAGGTTGGAGACAAAACTGGGCACTTAGTATATCAGATTCTGTGGGTGTTACTGGGCAAACAGCAGAAGAGCAGGGATGAAGAAGACCAGTCATCTGCCTCCTGTGCAGTTCGGTGCTGACAGGTGCTCTGACAAGGGCAGCTGGGCAAGAGGATGGATTTGGGCTGGCTGGCCAGAAAAAGCAATAAAGGACGAATATTTGACAACTACAGTGGCTCTGGCTGACTGCAGACCCAAATTTTTTTTCTTTTAAATAAAGATATCTTGTACATTCATGTGATCAAAAAGATTTGTTTGCAAGAAATACTAAACTTATTCACTGATGTGATAGCTCAGGAAGGAAATCTAGTGATAAGGACTAGAGAAACTAATTTTTAAAAGGGCTTAACCTGCAAATATTGTACCTCACCAGTTTGCAGGTAGCAGTATTAGTCTGAGAAGGGTAGCACATGCAGAAAAAAATGTAGAGAAGCACAGGTATCATGCACACTGCCTGGGTGAGCCTCTGAACTTCATGAACAAAGGGATGCTTAAGATTCATTTTGCACCATAACTTAAGTGCATTCAAAAGGCTGTAATTAATAAATCCCACTCTCTGAATCACCAGTACTTTCTGAGAGCCGATTCTCAGGAATATTAAGATGCTTGCCTGTGAATCACAATGGTTATTGGGAATTGTGCTAGGTAATCAGAGAAGAAACAAGTTCTTGCATATTTCCACAAGTCAGGATGCAGTTTTTTGACTGCAAGAAAAACAAGGGCACTTTCATAACTACTGCAACAATTAGAGACAATACTCCAAACTCAGCTCAGAACCTGGTACCTTGTGGTACAACCTGCCCTCTGGTAAAACACCCTTTAGAAAAGACTGTCTCAGAGGTTTTTCTCTTTGCAGTGCATCAGTTGAATAAGTTTGTGATTTCTGTTTTTCAGGAGCTACACAATTCAGCTGTTTCCTGTTACAGAACCTGCTCTTGTCCATTTACTGAGATGTACATCTTCTGAAGAGATGTTTCAAAACATTTCCTCTTGTATTGCCACTTCCTTCACCAAAATTCAGCTTCTAGGTTCCCAGCAGTTCTTTTGTAGGCAATGGTTGACAACAGTGAAAAAACTTCACCAGCACTGATGCACTTGTTTGGGGACAGAAAATATCTGTCATTTTAAGGATGATCAAGCAGAGGCACTGGGAGAGCAATGCTCATGTTTCCAAGGGTGCCCTCTACACTCCAGGAACTTGGGGGCCCATCCTGTGACAGCCCTGAGGACAGCTCTTTGAAAGCAGATTAACACAGAAATCCAATTTTAAAGACTAAGTGCTCTACAACATGCTAATACAGCTAAAATGTGCTGTGTACAAATCCCAGAAGCTTAAATTTTCAAGATCATCCCAGAACACATCCTCAAAGTCAACCAGAAATTCAACGTCCCTCTCTTCACTCTGAACCAAGTACCTTAACCATGTTTCAGTGCATTTCCTACAATACTCCATGACTTAATGTGTGTGTCTATAGGACAAAGAGGGCTGAAAACCACTGAGATTGGTGTAAATTGTGTCATTCATAGCACAATCTTCCTTGAAAATGTAAGTTGCTTTAAAGATTTCACTTAAAATGCTTTCAGATAGCCACAACAGCCACCCATCCTATAAAATATCCACTTTGAAAAAGAAGCTCTTCAGAGTAAAGCCTTTTCTCAGCCTCATCTTCTCCACCACGCTCTTCCTGAGCCTGACAGAAACGCTTAGCTGTAGGGATTTGCTTTGAGTCTGAAGTAGACAACATATAATGTTACAGATAAAATCAACAGAGAGGAAACTTTCTGTATTCTACTTTTTTTTAATATGGCTGTTTTGAAATCTTTTCCATTTTTCATGCTCAAAGTTTTCTGCCAGAAGAGGAAATAAATCTGAAACTGCCTCTGTTCTTTTGAGATCTGAAATAAACAACTCGATGCTGGCTTTCAGGAATAAAGTTAACATCTCTTTATGATAACCAAAGTACAGACATCCAGCACATCTGCCAAATCCACATTCCAAATCTCCAATATTAGGGATAGTCAACGGAGGAAGAAAACTGTACTCTTTAGCCTATTAATGTCATTATTTATGTGCAACTTTCCAACTTCTCCAGTAAGACACAGCAACAAGCCACTTCTTCTTGAGAAGAAGCCAGAATCTTCTGAAATAGTAAAGCAAGGTAATATTACCAAGATGGCAAGGGCCTTGCTGGGGAACTGGGGGTAAGAGACTGAGCTCAAATATGATGCCCTCAGGCTCAAAGCCCAGGATGGAGAGAGGCACCAGCACAAGTGGGAACGCAGCTTGTATTTGCCAAGGCAATTGTTCTTGCACATCCACGACTGTGGCATCATACAGAGATTCCTTCTGTGAGATGGTTACCTTGCTCCTCCCTCCTTTCTGACAGAAAGGAGGTGAAGAAGTGCTCAAAGCTCCCTGCTTTCATGTAGCTTGGAAAAACAAAACCACACAGCATCCTTCCCCAGTTTGAACCATATGATTATGGATCAGACCTTGGAGCTGCTGTAAACCTATCTGGCTCTGACATTTAATGGGCCAGGGTGACTCACACCAGCTGAGGAATCTGGCACTCTCTCTCCTGTATCAGGTCCAAACAGACTCCATTTCAGTGGCTACCTAGAAAGCCATTCCTGGTCTGTCTCCAACCACCCAGGCAGAAATTTCATTCATTAGACACTACATTTTATTTGTGCCACCACCAGTTTATGGACCACAAATCTTGGAAGGTGCATATTTAATTTAATTTCTCTCCTGAACACTGTACAAAATGAAATGTGTTGATACTCCTCCTAGCTTCTACTCATGCTGAGAATATTGCTTGACACCAACAGCAAGTGTTTGTGTGCCTTCGCTCTGTGAAAACACCACTTCATTTTAAGTCAGACAATGAAGTTTTTCTGCTTATGTAACTAAATGTTATGTTGAGATTAATATTTTATGATACACTTTTACTACCACCATTTGCTCCAGTTCATGGATAGATCACAGTCACAAAGAGGTGCTCATAACAAGTCATAAACCTGCTCCTCCAAGCCTCAGAAACCTCCACACCTGCTCTTGGATACAAGTACTCATGCTTGTCATGAGTAGTGATACTTCAGATATTAAAGAACAATGAATAAGTAGAATATACAATACAAAATTAATTTTGACTCATGCTGAGCTAGTTGGGAAAGAGCCACACAGTTCCTGCAGACTGAACCCCAGCAGAGTCGAACTGACACAAAGTTCAAATTTTAGAAGCCCACATTTTAAGTTTTTCACACTCACTTGGATATATAAAAACTCCCCAAGATGGATCACCTATACTTTATGCTGTTGATCAGACAAACCCTGTAACCCATGGATGACATTTTGGCAATGAGGTGCTGGAATTAAGTGTCCCAGAAGAGTTCTAGACAGCCTTCTTCCTTCATCAGGAATGTTCACTGGGACATTTCTAGATGCTGTTTGGGAAAAATAAGCGAAACTGTTTCGCCTTTCTCTTTTTGAGGATATTGCCTGTGCTGTTGCTTGCAAAACTTGAAAAAATGCATTGCTCCTGCAATCTCCTCACACCACAATGGAACAGCAGTGCGTGGCAAACAACACACACTGCAAGAACACATGCACACATTAAATTTATTAACTCCTTTCTCCCAAGGAAGAAAATCATACTCGCATTTAGCACATTGAAAACCCACCCAAGCATAACCTCTCAGCAGAGCAGAAAGATCTGATGTATGATGTACGTCCAGCTTGTTACCCTCACTAAAATTAAGCAACTCAAAATTCCCCAAAATGAACAGAGGAAACACATAGCTACAGCAAGCTGAGTTCTCATTTTCTGCCTTCTCCAGGTCTGGCTAGACTGGAGAGCCCAAGAAATATGATTGTGTGGTCTGCACGTACCCATCAACAGCCTGATCTGACTTTGAAATTTGGTGCTTTAAGCAGGAGGCTGGATCAGGTGATCTCTAGAAATACCTTCCAGCATGAATTATTCTAGGATTCAAGGCTGGAAATTAGAAGGTGCCTTGTAATCAAAGGGCTGAGAGTTCTGAAATAACTTTAAAAAAACCCATGGAATTCGTTTGAAGAAGCAGTCTACAAGTTTGTGAAACCAACTGCATAGCAAGGTCGCTTACAAGGGGTTAGAAGTTTGTACCATAAGGTTCCTTTCAGTCCCACATTCTTAAATCCCCATAAACTTCAGTCTTACACTTCTTCAGCTTAGCAAAACACTGCCTTTGAAATCTGCAAGCACATCCAGGAGTTTGCCGTGAATTATGCTCCCTTCTTGAGAGATGACTGCTTTATGCTTGGTTCTGACATATTTTGATCATGTTTTCTGTCACTACAACAGTTGGGAAACACGTTTTTTACTTCTTTTGTTTAGATATGTCCTACTACACAGTTTCTAATATCTAAATAAACTTCCTGACTCTTAGAAACATGGTTCTAATGTACATAGCACTTACAATTCATTTAAGCTAATTTATAACTTTTTTGCTATTATTCCATAATTTTTGCTTAACAGGAATTCTTGGATTGTACTCTAGGATGTAAAGCCACATTTCAAATATGTACTTCAGCAAGTTTTTGAATTACAAATACTGTCAGTTTGAAAGCTTTATAAGTTGTTAAAAGCTAGTTACTTTGCTTATTAATTCTGCTCTGTCAAGGCTGCATTTTATGATTGTATCACCAAATTTAAATATTTTCTAAGCTTGCAAGAAATGCAACCAGCTCTGCTTTGCTGGGTATGCTTTAAAATTAGCTGATTTACTAGTTAATAGTAGTGAGGGACTGTACCTTACCTGACAAAATGAGAAGCTCAATGATGTCTGCATCTCCCAGGAATGATGCAACATGAAGAGGAGTTCTCTTCTCAGCATCCTATAAAACCACAAATTGTCCAGTTATAAAACATGGTCAGTAAGTGCAGGCATTGATGTTAAAGAGCAAAGGATTTGTATGTATTTATTCTTCTGTGTGCATTTCTGTTTGAAAGTAGAAATGCAGTCTCAGCCAGTGAAAGAACAAAATTCAAGACCTCAACAATACACTTCCTCCCAACAATCCTCTATTTTTTATCACTGATTTCCACCAGACCTTGCAGAGACATTACTTTGATACTTTACTCTGATATCCTGTTACAAGTATATGAAATCAAAGCTAAAATCTTTTAGATCTCTTTCAGAAATATTTTCCACTCTTAGGTATCACAGCAACATAATCCAGATGCTTCTGGACATCAGATTTTGTAATGCAGTTTGCATCAACAGTACAACACTAGAGTCTCCAAAAGGGTAACTCAGGAGAATTATTTGGAACCACACAAGGCCAAGATGCAAACTCCTCTTGGTCTACAAAGGCTCTTGTACACCATAGCCTGGATATCTACAGCAGCCCAAGATGGGAATGTACACCTTGATTGACCCTTAAATATAAATAAAGTATTACCAGTCAAATCTGTCTTTAAACTTAGAAGAATTGCTANTATAAAACTTCTGAAGTTATATATATATAGCTTCTGAAATACATCCAAGGTTTTTTTATTTCTGAAATTTTCCAAATTAAGGTGTCCATTTTAAACATTTTTTTTATTTTAATTATTGCTTTATTTAGATAATTCCAGAACACAGGCCTTTAAAAGAAACTGCTAAATGTGGGCAACAACAATCACAAGAACTGCTAATACTGCTCATTGTGCTATTTGATCCCTGTTTCCAGTCCTAAATGCATTTTGTTTTGGTTTCTGAACCACAAAAATGAGTTCTAAGAGACCTTATCAGTCAAACTTACTGCAACTTACTAGCATAAATATTTTAAACTGGTAACAAATTGAACACTTCCTGCACACAATACCAACAGAGAAACCCTACCAATATTTACACTCTGTCCCTGAAAAAGATCTCTGAGCCTGTCATAAAAAATATAACTTTCAACATTAAGCTATTTTAGAATATCTTCTAAGTATGCTGTAAATGTGGACAAATGTGTGTAGCAGAACCATTTGTCATGGGAATATTGAAAATTGTTTTCTGGCTCTGAGAAGCACAGAGCCACTGATCACCAGAACAACTTATGTTTAATTTTTGTGTTTGTAGGGTTTTAAACATACTGGGTTTTTTTAAATATACATTATGTACATAGTCCTCAGATTCTGCTGCATTGGGCACACACATAAAACACTGAGAAGACTGGTTCCACAAAACCCTGTCACAGGTCAGAGGGGAAGATCTCTTACAGGCTTTCACTTTCTCACATGGTAGGCAAATTAAAAGAATATTAAGCAGTGTCCATGCAGCAGTGTTCACTTAGGAACCAATATCACAAGTTACTCTCATATGCTTCATTCCTAACACCACAGAACAGCTTCTACAGGTTACATGAGTGCATGTGAGATTTTCCAGTTTTCATATTCCCTGTCCTAAGGCTACCCATGATCAAGCATATATATAAAAACAGAACCAGGTTTTTTTTTTCTTTGTTTGTTGATATTAATGCACAAAGCTTCTTTAGTACAACACAGTACTTGTAATAGCCATTGTACCTGTCAGTGCAACACAGCCAAGTTTGGCAAGAGCAGAGAAGTTTGGAGTTGAATGCTAATGATACAAGACCAAGCAATTTTCTGTATTGTAGAACCAAGACTACCCAGTGCTTTGTTGATTATAAGCAATTTTCTGTACTAAACTGTAAATCTAATGCAAATTTGATCACTGAGGGAGGAAAGGACGTGAAACAGAAGATTTTACTCTTCTGTAACAGCAATAACCAACTCTGTAAGCTTTCTAAGCTTGCAGTTTTTAAAATCAATACAAAGTCCTATCATATTGAGTGCAAATCAAGTTTTCAGAGAAAGCCTAGTCACAAAACTGAATTTAAGCTTTATTTCTCCAAGAGGAAAAAAATCCTAAAATTTCTTCATTTATCAAAACCAGGCACTTGCACACAGAGCCCTTTAGGCAGCATTTTCAGGTGTCTGGCAGGGAGAAATCCACACCCAACACCTGCCAAGCGTGCGGTTGAACACTGGAGGAGCATCCTCGAGTTCCTGTTCAGCCTGTGCACAGCAGTGGTACCAAACCAGAGGAACTGAGGCTTGTCTGTCTGTGCCACCAGAGTCATTGTGTCCCCCCCAGAGCCATGGCTCCACATCCATACCTCCTGACTCGCCGGCTCGGTGCCCAGCCCGCACCCCAACATTCATTGATTCAGCTCCAGACACCCTTGTCCTGTGCTGCTGGTAACAGGAGCACAAAAGTAAATCAATAATGATCTAAAGACTGCAGGCTATACATAGACACAGGGATAAAAACTGTGGTTTCAAGGAAAGGCTTGGCAGAACCCCAAACCTCAACATACATTATCAAGGCAAGGAAAGTAAGTGGGGGGAAGAGATGATAACAGGATTACAAAAAGCATTAAGAGAAATAATCAAACCTGCTTCAAGTGCACTTCTCAGAAGAACAAAAGGTCAGCAAGAGACAGTAGATAAGCTATAAACAATGGCTAGAAAATCATGCTGAGATGAGATGAGATAAACTCTCTTTCCAGTACCTAAAGGGGGCCTACAAGAGAGCTGGAGAGGGACTTTTCACAAGGGAGTGCAGTGATAGGACAAAGGGAAATGGCTTAAAGGTGAAAGAGGGCAAGTTTAGATTAGATACTGAGAATAAATTTTTACTGTGAAGATAGTGAGGTACTGAGACAGGCTGTCCAGAAAAGTTGTGGATGCCCTGTCCCTGGAAATGTTCAGGACCAGGTTGGATGGAGCTCTGAGCACCCTGGTCAAGAGAAAGGTGAAAGGTGTCCCCCCATGGCAGGAGTTTGGAATGAGACAATCTTTAAAGTCACTTCCAATCCCGAGCAGTCTGTGATTCTATGAAAACTGTATTTGTAGCCTATATTAGTTCACAGAAAAGATGATGCTGCAGGTTAACATTATCTGTACACCTTTTTTTTTTTTT
>VXBI01000143.1:21090-135000 GCA_013397375.1 Toxostoma redivivum | reverse complement strand
TTTTTTTTTTAATTTAAAAAATACAGATAAAAGAAACTAAGAATCTAACAGCCAAGCAATCAGGAACAGAAAGACTCAGCAAGAAAAACACTCAACACATGCTTAAATTGTTCAAGTGATCACAGTGACCCTGATAAGGCCCTCACAGCTTAAAGTTAGACTAGTCCTTAAGTGCTTTATTGGATCAGAGCCTGGGGTACATGAAGATTAGCAGAACAGTGAGCTGAATGAATCATATCAGCACATGTAAAATAATCAGGCACATTAAGGAAAGGGCCTACATTTTCTTCTCAACACAGCCTACATGTCAAAGGAGATAATGGATTTGAATTTTGATATTAACTGCAACAGCTCAGATCAGGTGATGCTTAGGAGAGTTATTTACTATTAAAATGTAAGTGCAACTGCTGCAGAAAATAAATGTGTGTATCCTTTCTTTGTCACCAAACTGACTGAGCAGCTAACAGGAATAGTTGGAGTTTACAGAAGGAGCTTAATCCACCACAGAAACAGAGTTACTGAAGCCTTTGGATCTCCATCACCTTCAAAATGGCCTAGGTGGCAGAATAAAGCACATGAAGGACTATAACTTCCACTGATCAAGTCTAACCAAAATGATGACAGAAACAAACCTCCTGCTCATTCACTCCATTTACAGTTGTTACATATGAGTATACCTCATTTAAATAGCACAACCATTAAACAAATTTTCAGATACAAGTTGACTTCAGAAAAATTAAATATTAGGAGCTACTGAAGAGGCTAAAAGCATATGAGCACCTACTTCTTGGGCTATTTACAACTCTTCAGAGCCAAAAGCTGATGGTGCACCAAGAAAATCTCTGCTGCTTCAAGGATTTCCTCCTCCTCATACATTCTTTTATTAAAGCCTGTAATTCCCAGAGTAAACCAAAATGTTCGACTGTGAGCACCACAGGTGAAGGTGAAAATCAAGTTGTGTAACTTAGGCTTTGTGCTCTTTATTCTGCATGATAACAGAAATTCCCATCTGAAATGCAGATCCTCATTCCAGCACCTCTCATCCCACAATCTTCAGTTTAGCTTCAGACAAAGATTTTTCTGGACTGAGTCTTAAATTGCCAAGTGCTCATGAAGCAGAAGAGGCAAATACTTTGATCTTCTAGAACAAGAAAAATTATCTTCTTCCTCTCACCTCATCTAACAGTTGTCTTCCATGAGGCTGGCAGTGACTTTTATGTTAGAAAAGCATAACTTTAAAAATTATTTACTAATTCCAGATTGAGCCCATAGAAACTGTTATCCTAAAGAATGAAAATATTTTGATGCTTACAGGTATTCACTGTAAGACTCAAAAGATAGACTTAAACAACTCATCCATTTTTAAAAACACAATATTGACTTTGGATGGGAGAGTGTTAAGGCATGGGAGCACACATCACTTAGGATGGGAAAAGATTTAGAAAATTCAAGTATTTCAGGCTGATATTGCAACCTTTGAAGACAAAATGCAGTTACAGCCAAACCCTGCCACAGGACTTTAATGGTCTGTGCATCCTTAACTGCCTCAAACTGATGAGATGAGTCACCAGCACAGATATTTATAACATAGTAACCATTACTACACTACCACGCTGTTGCAATGCAACCCAGGATATTTCAGACTCTCAGTCTCTCCAGCAGAATCTTCTTCACAGTTCAAAAATTTTCTCTATAAAGTACTAAAAAAAATTTTAAGCCAAAAAAATATTTTACCTAAACAGAAGTTATGCTAGTTACCATGCATTGTGAACATCAGTGTAATTCCATATTCAATTCTGCTAAATAATGGAGAATTGTTTATAATTTCTGTAGAAAAAAATTCTTCATCACTTTCTACTTAAATAAACAGCATATTAAACAGCATTACTAGAGGCTAAATACCTACTTCAGCTATCCCAAACATGCAAAGTCTTTTGGACTCACAAACCTAAACGTGTGCCTATTTGTACCCTCAAGCACTTCACAGCACCTCCAAAAACATGCTTGGCAATAGTACAGGAATATATAGAACTTGTGTGCATGTGGGAAGACCAGGATGAAGCCTGAATCCTCCTGACAAAGGCAGTTCTGCAAATCTGTGCCTTTCCAAGCAAGATAAAAGTAATGAACTGCACACATACATGTGCCTCCATAATGGCTTCCTTCCTGCCCTCCATATCTCATAATAAAACACCCCCTAAATACATGGTCCTGCATGTATGGCCCTGCAACCTCTGCTGGTGCTGCTGCCTGTTCCCCTGCAGACACTCTGCAGCTAGAAATAGGGTTCTATCCAAGAGAAAACACAGCATTAGGGGATAAAAAATAAAATCAGAAAGAATGAAATTACTTAACACATCAGTTATGGGAAAGAATGCTGGAAGGTTTTTTGACTTTTTTTTACTTTGGATATTTTTAAGGGAAACTCAACTGGAAGACTAAGATGAAAATGGAAATTTCACAGGAAGAATTTTGCTTTATAACATCTCACACAACAACTGGACTTTGCAGACATAAGGTGCTGCACATCTCATGTATTATGAATCCCAAAAAAGAAGCAACAGCTGGATCCAGATTAGTCCCTAGATTCTGGGGGTCATTCTCTCCCACTCTTCCCTAAGTAAAAACAGCACCCCAAAATACCCCCATCTACATTCACATAGCATGATCACCCTGCTGGTTCTGAGTGTACCAAACAGCAAGTGTAGGAGATGTCTACCTGCAACTAATCTGGCAGTCTGGATTGTCCAAGGGACATCACAAATGTCCTGGGAAAACAGGCAGCTGAATGCTGAGCACACTTCCCACGGATGCAGTGTGTATTCATACCGAGGGGGAGGGAATTGCTCATTGCCAGCTAAATATAACAAGGTCCATGCCCTCAGGATGCACAAGTGGCATCACGTGCCCCCAGAGCACAGGTGGGGACTGAAGAGGTCCAAGTGACGATTAGGGTGGTAGAATGAACTAAAACCACACTTGTAATCTGAACAGATTTCAGTTTGTTGCAAAATAGAAGCCACAATTGCAGCAGTATGCAGAATGAAGCCATTTCCATCAACAAACAAGTCCTTGGCTTGGGAAGTTACTAATTATTTTACCAGAAGAAAAAAAGAGTAATCTTCTAAACTTCTGATTTCCTCCAAACTCTTTCCTGAGATTAATTGTCTCTTGGGATGTCTGCACATGCATTTCTATTTTGTGTTGTTTCTCCATGCACTTTTTCTTCTGTCTTCCAAATACTTCTCTTGATGGAGGTAAGTAAAACCCGATTTTTTAAACTTCAGAATTTCCCAAATCTTGCTGCAAAACCAGACTTTTACTTCGTATCCCAGTCCTACCTATATTAGAACTATTCCAGTGTTAACACAGCCAACCAAAATGATCAACAAAGGACAAATCTCTGCCAAGCAGTGTCAGTTTCCTCTCAAGTGAGTAACCAAACACTAACATGGAAGTAATTAAAAACACCCTTAAAATAGAAACAGAAGCATGCAATGCAAATTGCCAGCTCACAGCACAATGAGGGGAAAATCTTTTCATCTTTCTTCAGTGATATTTTAAGCAATTGACACTTCCCTGTAGAAAGCAACCTTCAGAGTTTGTGTTGACCGGTATCTTTCTAATTACTTCAAAGAACAACTTTGAGTTTTGTTCCTGATGAGGCAAAGCATTCTTGGGTGGATTTTGAGCATTGTGAGTAGCATTTTGGGCAGAACCATTCAATTACTTTTTCTATTAAATACTATGGGACTCATCTGCAAAACACGTATTTTTCATCTAATCTTGCACCTGACAGCTGAGAGCATCTCCCTAGCAACCACCACTAACACAACTTGCAGCCAAGGATAGAAAAACATTGGAGAAACCCACAATAACCTCGTACAGGAAATGCTGTTTTGAAAATCCAGCATGAAACAGAGAGGAAATTCTGGGACTATGGTGTTCACCTACCTTGCTGAGGGGGTTTTGCTTGGCTGGGTTTGGTTTTTTACTTTGGTTTATTAAGATCATCAGCAAAAACAAAGGAGGAGGAAGCTGAAAGGTGATGATTCTTTACGGAAGCACTTTTAGGAACTTGCAGGAAAACAATCAGGTACTGATAATTATGGAGGAAGTTTAACATCAAGGTCCTGGATCAGATTTAAAACAGTGACATGTCTTTCCTTCTACCAGACAGCAAACGGGGTAGAGCCCCAGGCAACCAGATCTATAGGATCACCTCTCCAGCTCCTTTTGGCAGCTCTGAACCAGACAGTTGGACCCCACTACCTGCAAAAGCTGCAGTGCCAAGACCATACCAGACCAACTGCTGGAGTTAGCAATGAATAAACTGATGGTTTTACATCACAGAAAGACATGAAGAAAAGGAAGGTTGATTCAAAAGTCCAGGAAACACCTGGAAATTATCATTCTGCTTCTGCTTTATATTCTCACCACTTTGAGAGGCCATAGATTGTAGTCAGGACTGGCAGGATTTGTTTCTAACAGTCTGGATATAAGTTAAAATCAAAGAGGGGGAAAAAAACCCTCACCAGTTTTTGCAAAAAAGACCAAGTTGACTTGGAGACATTTTTTTCATTGCCAAAGCACTCAACTACTACTTGTTTACAGCCGCTTACCATTCTGGCTGGAATAAGCCAATCTGCAAAACAGTAATTCCTTTGTGGGCAAATTGTGGCCAAGATTCTGCTTCCTTACTCTTACTGCTGAGAATTATAGTGAAGCTTTAGTTCAAGTAGAGTCAAATGCATAACAGCTCCTGATCTGCAAACACTCTTCATAAAAGGAAACCTCACAGAGAGTGAAAATATGCAACTTTCAGCTGTTTTCATTCATTCTCTCAGTAAGAGAAAAAACAATGTCCCTGACTGACCTGCACATTCGGAATAATTACCATACACTTAGAAAATTTCAAGTCATCTGCTGGAGACAATTACATTGACTCCTATGTAGGATACCACTGAAGCCCCAAATCTCTTACTTCCCAATCATTTCCATTCTGTTATATGTTAATTACTTGAGGACACTTTTAATACTGTCATTGCCACAGTCCACAAGCATGGTGCACAACATGCCAAGTCACATACCAAGGCGTTGACATCCTCAGTTTTGTAGATCAACATCCGTATCTCTTCTGGATCACCACTGAAAATGGCCTGGACCAGTGGTGGCTGGAAAAAGAAAACAGAAACAGAAGCATTACAGGTTTGTTTATTTTCTGTTTAAACTGAGAACATTTTACTCCTGCTAACAGTTGCTAAAGCTGCCCAGAGACATGGTGTGACCCCAGTACCAAATCACCAGGAGTATCTCTCATCAAGAGCTACCAGTTTGCTTGAGGATAAACTGAAATCATGAGCATGTTTGTACCTATAATGAGTGTGTGTGTGTGCACAAACAGGGACCCCCATTAGAATGGCAACTTTTGTCTCAACAACATGCAATTAGCCCAGATGTTCTCCCTGGCATGGAAGGGGAAAACTAATTACATCAGATAGTGCTGCATGCTTGCTCTTGGCACAGATTAATGGCCATGAAATACACATTTAGAAACAGAACATTATGCAGATAATGAATTTCTGGGCAATCACTAAACAACTAGTATTTTTTACTGAATAAATACGCAATGAGCGCAGTTAATTTTAACCACCCAAGAAGCGAAATAATTATCTTATTGTCTCAAGTCTGTTATTATGCCATTATGAATGGGAATGCAGAAATAAATAACCAGGCCCACAGGAGAAACAATGTGCCATGCTCGCTCCTCTCCAGAGCTGGGAGGGAGGGAGCTCTGTGTGCGCTCACCGCTCCGACACTCAGCCAGAGCTGCTGACTTCAGTCCTTCCGACCACCTTGGCAGCAAATGTCTGAGTGAGCCACCAAGCTGGCAGCACACTGAGCCAAAAGAAGATAACCCGTGCTGCTGGAGCCTCGGGAAAAGAAGGGGATGATTCACAAAGATCCCTATCCCATAAAGCACGTGAAATGCGCTCCGCTTTCACCAGCGCCCTCCTGAAGGCAGTGTGTGCCCCACAAGTCTCGCTCCTGGTTGCCTCATGGCAAAAAGGAGTTTGTGGTGCCATGCAATCACCAGAATCTAAAATAATCCTGTAAAATAGCAGCATGCATGACTACTTAAGCATATAAAACCACAACGGTTCTTGAGATTCTACAGAATTTAACTGTCTTGTAAACAGGCTACCTCAAAATTCACAAAACAGGCTGAAAGAACAAAGAAAATGCCATTTCCTCCCTATCTTTTCTTATTCAAATGTGGAAAATACATTTCTAAGTTAATGGTGTCTATTTTAAGACATACTAATCCCTTATGTCCTTGAGAAACATTCATACTGGAATTTCATTCTTGCCACTCCTCCAAAAGTGAAAAGGACTAAAGCAACATCTTTCATCACAACTGTCTATGTCTTACATATTGTAGTGGATGTTTAAAAAGAAAGGGGAAAAAATTGCATTTCACTTGAATCATTTAGCATGCTCCCTTCCCAGCCATGGCAGAATGGGCAGAGAATATTCCCCAAGAGAGGATGCAAACACCAGCCCCAAGTCTGTTCCCTTCTCTCCTAAAACTAACAGCTATGAAGAATCAGTGAATGTTTATGAAATTATGATGATCGCACCAAAATATTTGCATTTCCTGTGCATTTATCATAATATTTAAATGAAAAAAAATTAGCAGGAAAGCAGAGAACTCCTCAATTTCAAGCTGAATGGCAACTCAATCCAGTAGCCATGAAATAAATACCTCCAGCATCTTTGATTATTCCCTGAAGCCATTTGCAGGTATGCCCAGCACCCAATGAAAAGTACCAGCCAGACTCTGGTGACATTTAAAGTGAGACCTCAGACAGAGATAATAGAAAAAAAACTCAGAATTCAAACCTATTAGATTAAAAAAACAAACTAACAAACAAACCAAGAACCAAGTTCAAGTGCTGTTACAGGCAATGTTTTGCTTTTAGAAAAGGAGTAAAGTACTGTGCATCATTACATTAAAAAAAAGGAAGGTCTACCATAAGACTTTGACCCTTCTTTCTGCCAGAAATCTGAATCAGACACTTGGTTTTACAGGAAATGTTTGACCTTTCTAATTTGCAGCAGCTACTTAACACAGAAAGCAGACTGAAAATAACAGTGTGTTCTTTAGACATGTAACATACAGAAGATCCTCATCTCCATTTTTGTCCTCCATGCCATGGTTACATCCACCTGCAATTTCTTAGATCAAACCCCAGTGTTTATGATGCCTCTGAAGCAGATTATAACTCCCACCACTGGTACACATAACCTTTGCTGACAGGAGACAGTTGCCATATATCCATTTCAAAGGCCTCATCCTTCAGACCTTTTTCCCCTGTAAGATTTAATTTTTAAAAATTAATTACGATAAAATCTATCTCTGCTAGTTGTAGCAGAAAGAGACAGAGATAATGGAGAATGATCAGAGCCTGCAAACTGGAAAGAGGAGATAAAACCAGTACAGGTTAATAACCATCTTGAGTCACTGCTGTGCAGCCTGCTCCAGCTGGCCATTTTTCTAATTCACTCTGTCATTATTTTACTTTATTTTCAATTTATTAGTTTTGAAATGAGAATATATTATTGTTGTGGCAATTTTATTACATATTGAAACGCGTTCCTGTGTAAGATGCGCAATCAAGTATAATGACCTGTCCAGGAAATACATGTCAGAACTGTGTTGCAGCATTACTGCTCAGTTTGAGGTCAAAGCTGAGAAGATGCATCCACATCCATCAGCACAATGGAAAAAGTATTGCTGCATTCAGCAGCTGACAGGGACGGAATGGGGCTCATGCAGTTACATACACATTAATGATGGATGCCCAATGACCCGAACAGATTACTTTTTTGATCTTCAGTGATAACCATATTCATACATCAATGACTTCAAACAACTTTTTTTAAAATTTTCATTCCTGAAGGGTAGATAATGATCCTTCTTAATTATATTTTTGGAAATAATTTCTGAAATTTGTGACATCATTAATGGGTCATTTCATTAACAGAAATATTTTACTTTAAAAGTCTTCAAATTCAGAAGTTGTTAAACTCTTATAATAAAGAGGAAAAAAGCACAAGCACAGAACAGATTATATATACCTCTTATTAGAATTAAGCAAGGGTGCAGGGTTTTGGAATCATAAACAACTGTTTCATCAGCTTGGCTGTAGCTGATGAATTTCTTAAAGAGAATTTCACTTGGGAGTGTTCACATTTTTTTCTGAAAATAAACTCCAGCAGCTAGCAAATACCTTCCTACATTACTTTTTCTACAGAGTTACTATGACAAGTATGAAACTTACCAAGTTTTATCAGAGGGTTCTTTACTTTGTGCTGCAACAAGCATTTTAGTAAGAATAAAATTCTGTCTGCAGACACCTTCCAGTGTTGCAACATATTCCTATCTTTATTGAATGCAAGGCAATCATAAGATGGACTTCAACACACCAGGTAAAATTAACTTGTTGAACTGAAGGCACAGTGATTTTTTCAGCAACAAAATTTAAACCCACATGGAAGGATGTCCTGTGGCTCAGCTGGATTCTGCAGAGCCAACAAGCCATTCCAAGAGAAAAAGTCCAACACTGGGAAATTCTCCTCCATAGATGTCATTATTGCCAAGTGGCATTGGCAAGTCTCTGACTCCAGAGATGAAGCATTTAAGGGGACTGTCTCAAGTACCATTTTAATTACTATGTCCAAAGCACGTATTGAACCTCCTAGCACTTAGTATTTTTGTTGAGCTAGTAAGTGTGACACATACTGAACATTTTGCCTTGATTTTAGACATCCTGACTCACTAACCGGCACTTATTTAAGCCAGATTTTTGTTTGACAGGAGGTAGAGGCAGATAGGGAAAGGATGATCAACTCCCATGCCCATTTGATCTCACAGAGTACCATTTGTTCCTGCAAGTGAAAAGAAGCTATATTGTGATCCTTCATTAGTTCTAATGGCATTACATCAAGTTCCTGGACTAAGCATTTGGATATACCCATGTAGTCATGTAACTAGCAAGGCAATGTAGCAAGATACACAATCATTTCAAAGTGGTATTGATTCTGATAGTGTTTTGCCAAACACCTTTTTTTTTTTCTGAATGTACTCCCACTAATCAAGATTACAAGGTTGACTGCTATGTCACATCACACACATCTATTTCCTTCCATTGGCCAAAGCAATAAGGATGCTCCTCTTCCTAATTTTAGTTTAGGACTTTCTCTCTCTGTATATACAGCACACGAATATCTGAAATGCTGTTTTAACTTACAAATCTGTATTAGTGAACAGCTATTAACTGGATATCTCTTAATTCTTAGAGTACATTTTCCTGATGCTTAGTATTTATACAGTTCCATGTACAGAAATTACTCAATACTAATAATTTTTAACAGGCTTTGTTGTCTATTTGCCTTGCATCAGGGCTTAGCCTTTTACTGTGGTTTAGGGTAAAAATTGCTGCATAAATACAAAAAAAAGTTTGGTCTTAATTTGTTAATTCAAAGAGTGCAATCCTGTTGTAGTAATTTCTATACACGCTTCTGACAGAAAAGTATTTTCACAGAGCTTTGGAGAAGAATGCACTTGGATGGCAGCTAAGAGGTGTTACATAGCAGTTACAGATTTTTACTAAGCAACTCTTATGGAATACTTGTCCAAGCTACTGAAAAGCCAGTGGACAGAATCAAATCTGTAAATTGGGTGTACTGGTTCCCTGGAAGCACTGTGACAAACTAACAGCATTGTTAAGTGAGCAAATGTACTTAGGACATTTATACAGAGCAGATAGAATTAAATTAATTGAAAAATTTTTTTTCTGCCGTGTTTGAAATGTTGCAGCATACAGGGTATTTATATCTTATTATGTCCTTCCATTTATTGCAGACTAGCCCAGTGATCTAAGGATTGCACACCAGTCTCTGCAGCAAGGACAGCATGCATGCCTATACATTGCTATTTATTTCAATTTTTTCCACTGTGTTTGAATGCTCAAGGACCAACAAACTTGTATGACACACAGAGGTATTCAAAAAAACACAAATCAACATTCCCAAAACTAAAAAAGAACCTCTGTGTGACAGAGGCACTGCCAGGCTGAGAGATCTTTGTGTTGTTTTTAGGTCATTTAAAGGATGTGCTCTGACACTTTCCCTGGACCAATGGCTTTCTAACTTCCTGCCATGCTGTGCTCTAAGTTGCTTAGAGGGATGTAATGGGCATTTAAGTTTTATTGCAAGAAGTGTTGGGTTTTCCTGTAATGGCCCCCATTTCTATCCATGTCATTTATAACAGCTTCTCCAAAGCCTCAGGCTGTGTTTGTCCTTCAGACCATAAAAAGGACTTCACATCAACAGCACAGGCCACACAGGAACAGTGGGGAACTGATCACTGCTTCATTTGCTGTTATGCTCTCCTGAGAACAGGTTAAAAATTATATATAAACTCCAAATAGAACATCTGTTTAGCTTCAAAAGCAACTTTTACCTAACTTTTTTAAGAAAGAAGAGCTGGAAGGGGCTGTCTGCATTTTCCTGCACAATACAAGCCCACAGCTAAAAGCCTCTCCCTCCAATGCCTTCATCAAATCATGAATGGCAACCTCATCAAAACACCAAAAAATGCTCAGTGACCAAATGGAAAACACCCCAGTGCACACCTGTGGCTCCCAGTATGATCTAACCCTAAGAGACACATACTGAATGGCACCCAGGGCATCAGGAGAGGATGTCTGCAAGGACCATCAGCGTGGTACAAACAATGCTCAGTCTGCTTGGTGCTTCTTCCCCTCTCAGGAAGGCAGAAGTGGTTCCTAAGTAATTGTTCACAAATATCTGAATACTTCATGCAATGCAGACATGGTCCAAAGGTAGTTCCACGTAGGCATGCACTCAGCCTTTCCCACAGTGGCTTCCCAAACAAAGACTTGAACATTTACGGAAATATTTGGTGCAGAATTAGTTGGAATGCAGTGATTCTAACATGATCAGCAAATATTGCCATTGCTGGTAACATTAGTAAAACCTGAGATTAATCACTGGTGTACATTGCTAACTACGTGGCAAACACAAACAGCTACAGAAACAGAGAAGCTCCAACCTGACTCTGCTGGACAGCCAGGCAGGTGGTGCAGACTGCAAAGCCTCGGGGCAGCATGGCCCAGGGGAGGACCTGCATCCCACCCCTCCAGCTGAATTCAGCTGGGTGCCTGGTATCCAGTATTGACCAGCTTCACAGGCTGGAATTACAGCCTAGCAAAACACCCTTCTGCATCTTCTGAATGGAAAAAATCACATCCTCAGCTTTAGGTGAACAAATATATTTTCCAAAACTCCAAGTTCCCTAATGATATACAAATAACTGTAAAAAAGGAGGAAGGGAAAAGCAGGATCACTGGAAAAGGGTTGAAATAGTAGCAGCAGAGCTGTCTGAAATAAGATTGTCTGATGATAAGCTGACAAACACCTTCCATTAAGGATCTTGTTTTGAACACTGCTTACACTAGATTTGGAAAAGAACACCCTGAATTGCTCAGAGCATAGCTCAACCCTGCAAAGGGAGCAGGGCTGTCACAACACATCCTGCATCACCTGCCTTTAAATTATTTCCCCTGCAATACAACTAAACCTTTGCAAAAATAAACTGGCTTGGGATTGGAAATCCAGACTGTGCTCCCACAGGTTTCTGGCTCTCTGCTCCCACTCAGCAAGGCCCTGATGGCTTTTGCTTGCACCCCACCCACAAAACTCCCTGCCTCTGGCCAGACAGAGAAAACAATAGATCTGATTCTATAATTAAACATAATCACAAATAATAATTTAGTAAGTGATGTGCAAACCAGACTATACTTCACTACACTTTCCCAGAAGGACACATCTTGTGAAGTAACAAGAATAAACCAGATAAATCCCTGCATCCCCACCACCACCTGCACCCTGGTCCCCTCTGTGCTCAGCCTTTCCTCTCTCTTACTTGCCTTCTCCTAGATTTAAACCTTGCTCTCTCTCTCTGATGCCCCATTTCCATGCTCCTGGAGCAGGGGAGCTGGAGTTCTTGGATGATGCACACTTGAACATTTTTAATCATAAATACACACTATCTAATAAACATTTGCATTTTGAGCAAGTGAGAAAGAAAGAAAACAACATATTGAGACAGCTGAAACTTTAACACAACATTCATTTAGTCAAGCTTCTATGATACTTAAAAAGGAAAATAGTCAGGATTGACCCTGCTTGTGCAATGCTGGACCCAGCCTGGTATTTCTGTTCGCACAATTTGTGATATGCCATTCTAGACAGTGCAAAACAAGCCTCTGGCAGATCTACTTCTGGTGTTAGCTTGGCTCTGGATTTTGGCTGCCTCTCATTTTTCATTAGGACGCCTATCAACTGCCCCAAGAATTGCTTATATTTCCAGGTGAAGTGAAGGTTACATCCTGCCGTTCCTGGAATCCTGAAATTCCTCTGCACACTGAAAAGTGCTGCAAGTTGCCTATGTCTCATTGAACTTATCAATTAAAGACACCAAAATAACTCTTGGCCTGTTAAATTTAGATCACTTCTAAAAAGGAAAAGAGCTCAGACTGTTTAATTCAGCTTGCCCAGTGTCCTTTCCTTCATTCTCATTACTGGAGGCTGCCCACCAGACTTGATTTAAGTGCCAGGGTTTGGTTTTAGTTTTGGCATTCGGGACTGGGGGTGCCTCCAGATCAGATCAGAAAATGAGTTAATAAATACCGTACTGAAGTCACATTAATCAAGTGGAGACAAAGACTCAGCACGATGTAGACTAGTTAAAATAAGAAAGCTTTTTTAAAGGAGACAAAAATAAACATAGTAGCATAACATTTATTATATTCACCAGCATTTGTTACCCATTTTAGTAGAAAAAAAAGTCTGTCACAGACAGCATAATAAAATTTGTTGGAATACCTACAAAGATTGAGGATAATCAATCTAATAGTACCCTGAATTTTTCTTGTCCTCCTGAATTTGTTTGTTCAAAGTTTCTTGGGATTTTGATTTGATACAAACTGTGTGTTGTGTAATATCTCTCAACAGACATATCAGTGACACCATTAAATAACAGTAATGTAATTGTAATGGCAGTACCAAAAAAAAGGATCTAATTCCTCTTATACGTTCTCAGCAGTATGTGCTGCACCACTTATCCATTTGAGCACTTCTTGTCATATCTATATTTTGTTTCCCGGAGCTTTTGTCTTTTTTTTTCCCCCCTCCCCCATAATCCATCAATCATTTAGTCAGAAGCAGGGGAGAAGTCCTGGAACCAAGGCCGTGTTTCTGAACAAGAGCATAGCAGAGAGTAAAATCTCTGGGGGCATAAATTGCAGCTGGTGTAAATCAGCTGAAGCCAGCTCCCAAGTGAGAGGCTCTGTGCCATGTTACACCACCTGCTTTCCAAAGGGCCCTGCACACTGTCCCCAGCAGAAGCACAGCTGAGAGGTGGCCAAGGCAGCGCGAGGTTCTGAACCTCAAGAGAAATGAAACCACCAGGAGCAGAACAGAGCAACAGCAACCCTGGTGACACACTGCTGCTCACTAGAGATTTCAGAATAAAGCAGCTGGGGGAGAAGCTCGCTTGAAAAACATCAACCCTGCCAAAAGATTCATTTCCTGCTCACTTGTCTTCAAACACATTTCAAGCAATTTTTTTAACCAATTGTTTAGGTGTTAAATTCCACAAGAAAGAAAAAAAAAGACAATTACAACCAAATCTGTGTGGAGGGGGGAATGCTCTGAGGGCTGAAGGGGTTCACGCAGCTAGACAATTCAACCTGAGACATCTCCTCCGTTCAGTGGCCCCACGTCCTCTGGAGACCACTGATATCCTGCCCTCACCCAACTCTAGCAGCAGCAATGGCAACCAAGTAGAAAAAGGAAAAAAGAAACGGAAATGCTGCAAGTTTATCTTACTTTGGTTTATCACTTATGAACCCATGACTTACCCCTCTTCCTTGCCAAGGCAAGCGTGTGCAAGGGCTGCTACACACGCTGCAGCTGGCTCAACAAAACCTTTCCATAGTCCTCTTTCAGTGCAGCAGCACAGCAAGACCTGCCTTTCATCTGGCAGCCTGGGCACTCAGCAGGACAAAGTAATAGTCCAGTCCATCTGTAATGAAGTGCTCTAGCTGATGTATGCAGCAGGCATTGATACTCATCACACACGCTAATAAAAACCCTTTCATTTTTAGAAAATTAGTCCTGTTTTAGAGAACTATAAAGGGGCATCTGACCTTGTAACATCTTACTTGGTAAGACCAGGACTTCCGCTGGCTAACAGGGTCTGGTTTATATTACTCTACACACAAAAAAGGCAGCTATGAAACAGAGAGTGCCATAATAAATCTGCACATACTTTGGAACTACAAGAGACTACATAAGGACATTGGAGGGCAAGATCAGAATTTATAACCACCTTGACAAATTATACAAACAGCCAGGCTGGAGGAAGAGTATGACATTGTTCAGAATGGAGGAGAACATAGCCTGCCTGTTAGTGAGAAATCCAGAGTTATTACACAGCAGTTCTGTGTAAGAAAGAATTTGGGACTGTTCAGTTACATTCAGTTCGTAAACTGAATGTAACTGAACAACGTTCTGAAAGAGGAAGAGACTTAAAATAGGATTATGACTTGCAAAGCACACAGTGGTTCTTTCACACTGCTCTGTACTGCTTAGGCTGGCTGGAGTAAGACATTTAGTTTAGGGCACCACTTGACTTGAAGACCAAAACAGAGCTCTAAAAATGATTTACAGGGAAAATCTAAACAAATCAGAGCTGGTCACAATACACAGAAGACAATTTAAAGGAAAATGAGAACTATTTGCAATACATAAAAGGTTGTTATTAAAAGAAATAATCTATTTTCCACATCCAAGATATACAGAGCTTGAATGGCTGCACACAAGGAGGATGCATCCCTGCTCCATTAAGGGCAAAACAAACCAGGTTTGTTGCTGGTTACCAATTTGGCTGAGTTTATTCTGTGAACTGCAGAAGACTGTATTTCAAAAATAGATCTAGTCCAACAATCAGTGAAAGTCAAAGGTGTTCTTTTCTGCAAGCTTCAATAGGCAAAGGATTGAACATATGAAAGCAAAGGAGGCCAAACAAAATTCACACCACACTTACATGAAGATAAAGGTTAATACAAAAAAGGGTAAGCTACAGCAGAAATCAATAAAAATATTTCCAGAAGTTCAAGGGGAGTCTAGTGCCTTTGGGTAGAAGCACACTAACACATGGCAGGACTCCAGCAGAATGTCAGATCCCATCTCATTCACTCGTCAGAAGGTAATTTCAGCTATGGGGTTTATTTCACATAAGCTCATGCACAGAGTTTCTGTTAAGGACAGATACACTTTGCAATCACAATCCCATGTGTTCCTGAACCTCATCTTCCTCTTAGCAGCAACCTGCAACACTTCCAAGGTCCTGCTGTCATGGGTATCTAAATCAAACCTCAGACAACAGCAAACCTCCAGGATCATGAAAACAATCTTAGGGAGGGAGAAGACATTTTAGGGGCTTGAGCAAAACCTGAACTATTTGATTTGTTCAGTCTTACCACTATATTTCAAGTGGATCTTGCTCAGGTTCCCCTTGTGCTGCACATCACACACACAGCCTCACCACTGCCTGTCTCCTATGCACTACAGTGCAGCTCATTCCTCTGGTCAGCAGCTGCCACCCCCACAGCCACCCTCTTGCCAGCTCCAGAAAAACGCAGAAACTCTCCCAACTCACCTTCTCCTACACAACCAGAGTGAAAAAAAAAATATACCTAAAAAAAACCCATTAAAGACTAAAGTTGGTGTTTCCTGATTTCTCTTAGAGATCACGGAGCTCACAGTGCTCTTGAAGAGCACCACAGTCAGTTATTAGCGTTTTCATAAAATACTAAAATCCTTTGCAGATTTTAGTCACTGATATTCGCTTTCTGCATAGCTGATATAAAATTCAGATTAAAAATGTTTAACTACTGAGGCTGATGACAAGGTTACTTCCATTAATAGCAGAGTAACTATGTGTGAACATGAAGATCAGTTCATAACACCACTTCATCTCTTTCTTTACATTAGGCATGCTACAGTTGGCATGGCTCTCTGCTCAACAACCAAAGCAGATGTTTTACCTCTATTTTGAATCTGGAACAGATTAGCAAAGTTAGTTTGATTCAACATATCCTGATAATATCCTCGTTCTCAACCTCAACCAAATTATTGAAGCTGACAGGGTAAAAAAAAAATGAAAAAAAAAATCAAGCTTTGCTGATGAGTGCAATGTCAAACAGCCAGGCCAAAGAAATTAAATGGAAATTTTAAAAGGTTTAAAATTGTCTTCACTTCAGAAAACAATTCAGTATCTTCAGAGCATGATGCATCTGACTGTGACAAATCCAGCAGTGTCAAAGTTACTTTGTACAGACACAAACGGAAAGATGAGCTGGAGAGTTATAATGAGCTATTACAGTCTTTCTTCCAACAAGCTACCACTGCAAGTTATGAATACCCTCTGAAAAGCCTGCAAGATGTCTCTGAGACCACTGTCACAGGTTTGAGAGTCAGCGTGAGCGTTCCCCTCATCTCACTCACTGCCATGCATCGGACACATCTCTGTGCCTGAGAAAAGCTGACCCTGCACGTGCAGCACCAGCCAGAAGGGTAGGTGTGTGCATTCTCATTGGCTGGGGAAGTGGGATGCAAATCTTCCTCACTTCATTTCCTCTGAAATAGCTTCCATTCATGGTCACAATCTCTTGCTGAAACCCTTCAGCATGGAGAAGGAAAGTAAGACAAGGGCTCAGCATCCCAGCTCCCAGCACTAACTGATCTTGCACATGCAACTGTCTGTCCGTGCTTACTTCCAGTTCCTGTCATACAAACCAAGCGGTGAGGTTGGCAGTCAGACACAGCCCAGCTCTGTCAGACACCTTCTCTCTGTCCACATCACGTCTAGACACATGGATCGCTCTGGTCTGGGATAACCATTGCCCAAATGGGGCTTCCTTTTCCAGAGAAAAAGGCTCAGCCTGGGGGAGCTCACCCACAGAGTGAGGGTCCTGGCAAAATCAAGGCAAGCCCCCCTCATTCCTGAGCAGTCTCATTATAGCCTCTTTGCAGCAGAAGAGGGCAAAGAATCATCCACTGAACAAAAGGGAACACAAGAGAGGGACAGAGGGCAGTCCACTTCAAATGGCCCTCTGCAAAACAAAGTGCTCAGAAATATCGGAGAGGAAAAAAACAAGACAATTTTTGCAAATGCCTTTTTAAGTCCACACTATAGGTCCCATCTGTAATCCAAACCCTGTTTTTAATTTTGCTAGACAGGTCCTAGCTTATTAAGGCTGAAAGTTACTTAGACTTGCATAGCTTAACACTGCAGCCTCTCATTTATTTTCTGTGAACAATTCCACGTCCATAGTGAAAAGCTTACTATTCTGTGTTGTTGTCATGCACTATGAGTCTGATACCAAAAGAAATACTTGCAAAAAAAAGCACCTAAGCTTGCTAAAAAATAAATAGTTTGGGCTTTTTTTAAACAGTTTTTATATTAAAAATCAACAAATCTCTATCCTGAGTCCCTAAACACAGCCACTCGGTTCTTTCGTGAATATTCATGTATTAGTCTTGTCAAATTTAGCCCAGTAAATATGCAACCTTACTACAAAACACCCCTGAATCAGCTAACACATGGAACTGCTGCTTGTCAGGTCAGTGGCAATGTGCTTAACACTCATTTTTGTCTGTGCTGTTAAGCAGGGCATTATTCTCTACCTCTCTAATGACAACAGCAGAAAGAGCTGGTGACAGCTTGATCAATTGCCTAATGAGAGCCAGAAAGTTGAATTACAGTAACCTAGCTAAATAATCAAGCCAAAACAAATCAGAGGATTTCCCAATCCAGTCTGACTTTACTGTTCTTTTGCGATTCCTTGGCCACCCACTTTGGCCACACCACTGTGGATGCCTGTGGCATTTGAACACTTCCTTCTGACAGGGAGCTCTTTGAGTAGTTTTGTCCATCAGAGAGGAGGATGTGTGAGGAAGAGCTCAGAGAACACGTCTATACTGCCACTGGATATCCCAGAAGGCCTCTTGGAAAAGGGGATGTCTTTCTGGAATTGTGCTACTGGATATGAACCCCATACATGAACTCAAGAAGAAGCAGGTGTAGACCTTACAGTTTTCATTCTAAATCCCACCTACATTACAAAACAGAGCCTGAAGAACTAAATTAGTAACAATCTCCACTAATTTTCATAGATTTTTACAAGTGACTCAAGTAATGCATGAGAATCTGAGAGCATCTAAGCTAAGCCTAGGCTTAGCCCCTCACTTACTCAACCCTTTTGCAAGGAACTGGTTTGGTAAACCACTGTTCTATTTTGCTGCATGGTTTAACCACTCTCAGGCTACCCCTCTGATCTGCTAAACAAAGCAAATCTCTCAGTGTCTCACAGCATCCTCCTCCTCTTAGCCCTTCAGAAGCTCTCGCCTGTTTTTCATGGTGATGATCCAAATTCAAGAACTGCAGCAGTCTCCTTCTCTGATGTCTTGTTTCACTGGTGGGTGCAGCTCACACCAACACTTCAGAAAAAAGTATAGAAAGCACAGTCTTGCTGTGTCACAGACCTTGGATTTTACAGAACAAGATAAACAAAATGCATTTAAGGGCCACCTAATACTGTTCACATCTAAGTTGAGGGCAAAAACTTTCAAACTAAGCTAAGAGACTGACAGCAATGCTTGGTGCTTTTAAAAATCCCAAACATGAAGCTGCATGAACTTTCTGAGGGATTGAAAAGTTTTCAGAGAGGTGGGAAAGGTTGTGCCATCTCACCATCTTAAGTCACCATGATTGGAAGGAGTTAAAAAAAAAACCGTGAAGAAGGAAACTGAAAAAAGGAAGCAGGCTGTTCCCGAAAGCCTGCCCTGCTGCTTTCACTGAGAGTTTTGCATGGGGAAGTCCAGGACTCTCCTGCTTGCAGTCACTTTATGTAGGGCTCAGAGTCCCTCCCGTTATGGGTTAAGAGGAGTAGATGACAGTTTCTTTACGTTATCTGCAACCTCTCACAGACTAACTGAAACTACACTGCAAATGGGGCCTGCCCAAAGGGAATTCAGCCCCAGTGCATTGAGCTAAAATGATGGCTGGCAGGGAGCTTTGAGCCACGGGGGAAATGGTGATGTTAACAAAAAAGTGAATATTCCTTTCTCCATCCCAGTCATATGCCTATACAGATTATTTCAGGTTCTTTAAACACAGGCAGAATCTTGAGAAAGTAACCAGAGAGATGGGAGGGAAAAGCAGCAAATTCTTCCTGGTGAAGATAAGCCATCCCTGACACCTGCTTCGGATTAGCCAGCTCTGTGGTCTGGACTTCAGATCTGACAGGACCAAAACTGGGACTGCACTGGTCCTGCCCCTCCAGGCTTCAACAAGAAGTTACCTACATGCTTTGAGTAAGGCAACCTGGATTTTTAACAGGCCCATTTATAATCTAATTCCAACTTCGAACTTGTAAGCTAGATATCTTTTAAAATTCAAAAGGTGAAATTCACACAGGCATAAGCAGCAGACAAAACACAGGAAATTTCTCATCCCTATTCATGCCATAGCAGTATGTAGACCAGGGGGCAGACTGCATGTGTCTGATGTATTCTAATTCTAGTTCCTGAACTAGAATTCTCACCATTGAAACTGTTTGGATCCTAAAAGCATTTTAAATAATTTTATTTCTGTCTCTGCAGGAAGAAAAAAAAAATAAAACATCTCCGAGTCATATTAAATATTTGAACAGAATTCTGCAAACGAAGAACAAGACATTTCTAATCTAGGTCATCTTATAAAGACATTAGTGTCACCATGCTAAATTTCTACTCCTCTGAGACAGAGCTGCCACTAGTTAACTGCACTGACACAGATTCTGAGAAAAGCCCCTGGAAGTATTTTAGGCTGATTTCTGCGAAGAAAGAAAAACACAAATCACATTTTTAAATGGCTGAACCCAGCCCCACCAGCCCGCTCAGTTTCAGATAATGGAACCACACAACACAGCTTGCTCTTGTGGGAAGTAACAACTGATAACATGCCAGTCTTTTTGCAGTTTTTCACTGGAGTGCTATGTGACTCCAGCTTTCATTCAGCTTTCATATTAAGAGAGCATAAGTTGGCCACAGTGCACTCAGAGTTTGCTAAGCCGTGTTTAACAAAGATAAGGGGGGAAGTAACTCACAGGGGGACATTGCTCACCAGCCTCCAGCCACACTCCACTCAGGCTGGATATGTGCAGTTACCTTCAATTCCAAGCCAAAACATCCTCTGCTGTGCAAATCCTGTTTTTCCATCTCGACAAACTGCTATGCCTTTCTTATTGACCAAGTTTCTCTTTCTCCCCCAGCAATTAATACAGAATCATAGAATAATAGAATGGTTTGGATTGGAAGGGACCTGAAAGATCATCTTGTTCCAACACCCCTGCCATGGACAGGGACACCTTTCACTAGACCAGGTGCTCAGAGCAACATCTGACCTGGCCCTGAACAGGGGATGCGGCATCCACAGCTTCTTTGTGCCAATGCCTTACCATCCTCATAGTGAAGAATTATTTTACTGGATGTCAAACTCCTTCATGCTAAGCTTCCTGAAGGCTAGGACAGCACAGGAGGGCAAGAGGCCCAGGAAGCTATGATTTTGTGGGAAAAAATCAATGTTGCTCTAAAGATAAGTCAGTAACAGACATTATAGGAATAAACTTTGTGTTCTTCCTCATTTGCTACAAGCGTCAGTGCTAGTAGCTATCCAAACATCCAAGCTGTCTGAGCCCTGCCCTCTGCAGCTTCCCTCCAGGCTACAATCTCAGAGACACAGGCTCCACCTTTTCAGAGCAATGTCACTTGAAAATTATTTGTCCTTTGCATATAATACAACAGCTTTAACTGGCTCACTGCAACAAGTTTGGGTTTTTTAATGATGAAAAATTATATTTGGACAAAAGCAAAATAGTCAGGTTTAAGGCTACTGAAAAGCAAGTCCTGAAGTGCAAGAGTGTAAGGAAAGCTCACCATGTGTACAGACTCAACTCACACTTGTCCTGCCTAGTGAATGTGTACCCATTAATTATTATTTGTGCCAGCAGCACCAATGCACTGTGACTCAGGACTGACAGTGAGATGCTCTCTTGCTGTTATCATGAAACGTGACTCAGTTTGCATGCCTTTGTGAAGAGCTGTCACAAACCTCAGCTTAAAAAAAAAATAATTCATGAAGGTGAAGCAGTTTTCCTAGAATAAGAACAATTCCCAGTACTGTGTCCACAAGTCTCAACTGGCAATTCAGGAAAAACATAATGAAAAAGAGATTAAGAAATTTATATATTAAAGATCACAAAGCTTTAAAATGTAAGCAAACTCTTAGAGCTGTCAAGGATGGATTTACAAAAACAATGGTATCCAGCACCCAGAATGATCACTTCAAACCACATCACAGTGATTTTAAAACTGTGCTTCTAAAAAGTCAAGAATTACACCCTGAATTACAGTCTTCAAGTAATGTCTGTAGCTTGCCCTATGATGGTAGTATCTGCATACCTCTGCTTGGAGGTCATTCTAGAGTCTCTAGTTTGTGCTATTTTCTAAAGAAGTTTAAGAAAATTTGGTAAGAAATTTTATTCTCATAGTCAAAATGCCAGTTCTCACATTCATTTCTCACAGATACTGCTACTCAAACACCCTAACATGTTTAAAATGTAATTAAAATGTTCTGGAGACACGAACAAATGCCAAGTCCATTTGCATGATGAGGGGAAAAACCCCCACTGAACAAGCTGGAGGTTCCTGAAGCCTATGAGGAGTAATTTTGCTGGCTTACAGCAGACTGGAATTGTATTACCTGCAGTCGATTAAAGCTGACAGGCAAGTGAAATTCTGCATTTACAAACTTCCACTAAGGTGATACTGACAATTACAATGAAATCCATAAATCAGAAGAAACAAGCAGATTCATGCTTTGCTTCTGCTATTTTGTTCTGCCAAAGCGATTGCAGGTGTCTCAGACCATGTTTTATACACAATATGTGCTACAGCAGCTGAGCAGAGGAGTTGGGAAGCACTTCCCCCCAAGCTGTCCATTCCCAGGACTTGGCTCATCGAGGCACAGACACATCCTGCTCTTACTTATCTCCACTGCTCATTTTGAAAAGTGACAGAAGTCATATTGGTGCTGGTAAATGTGTCTGGTAAATGTATGTGCCGCTGCCTTCAAACTAAATAAAGCGCTCACTGCCCTTTGTGGGCAAGTTAGACAGGCAGCAGAAAACTGTCAGGCCTGCATGGCACAAAAATACATCTACAAAGAATAGCAAGTTTGCAGTTGCTCTAAACACATCTAACACCAAAAATGACCCATGACTTGTTTCCTCCAAGCCTGGGTAGGTTTGAATACTCACTGCGTACTGAAGACCTCCCTTGTAATAGTTCAGCATCTCAGCAGAAGCCTGAACTCACCTGAACTGCCACATCTCCCTTTTCCAAACTGAGGCTCAGAGCCACCACACTTTGCAGCTGGAGATAAAAACACTTTTGAATCCCTTAAAGCCCTTCATAAGGGTGGATCCCAAATTCACAGACCAAGAAACAAGCACAGAGAAGCATGTATAAAATTGTTATAGGACTCATTCTCCTTTCAGGTATTTTCAGGTTTTATGCTTTCAACCTTTACAAAGCACTGAAGGTATTTCTCCAATATTTTTTGTTGAGTGACAGCATTATTAAATTTCGTAAGTTAATTAGCATTTATAGAAGAAATGGTGATAAGATCTGTAAACGAACTCCCAGCACCTTAACAAATGGAATTACAAGAAGCTAGGAAAAAATGTTTGTGCTCTCCTCATCATCCTGTTCCACCCACAAAAGGCATTACAGAAATAGAGAACCCTGCACTCATAAACCTATATGGGGTCACAGCTGCATTCCCATCATTCATTCAAACAGCAATAATTTCAAAATCTTTGCTTGCACTTGGTCTCTGTGATGACTTCCTCATTCTCATTTCCAGATGTCTTCTTTCTCCTATGGAAGCAAGAGCTGAGGCTGTGAACATCAGTCCCAGTCTCTTTCCAAGGTAGGTGACATAAAATCAAGTCAAGGCTGTATGAAAAATGCCACCTAGCTCTGAATCTGGTTGCAAAAACAAAGATGCAAAGGTACATACTTAAAACAGTTCTCCTCAAAGGCTGTCCATCAGGGCACCAACTGGACACAAAGATTTCCAAAGGGAAAATGCATCAGTGACTGAAAACCACATCCCTACCAATGAAGCAGAATCCAGTATAGGGGAGTTTCACAGCTCAGGCACCGTGGACAGGGTAGAAAAGGAGGATGAGGGACAGAGAACTCCAAGCTGTTCAGGCACCTCATCCTACACAGACACAGAGCATCCTGATTCCAGCATTAGAGGAACCTATGGGAGTTGAGAGCCCAGCTGGGTTAATGACAGCTAATCAAAAGCCAGGAGAGAAGACCCAGGCACTGAGAAAACAAAGATTAATTGTTTCAGGTAATCTTCATGCACACACAGTTTCTACTGCCAAGGTTAACACTTTACTTCTGTCGCCCTAATCTGGACTCCTTGGGCACCACTGCTTGTCCTCACACTGGCCTGTGCTTTGAAAACCCAGCCTGAGGGAGAGCTGAGTAGCCCAGGCACTTGGCTTCCTTTCCTTCCTAAGCAGCTGCTATTAGTCATGAAACAGCTCCAGTAAAAAACTGGATCAGTGATTGTTCCCTTTCTAGCGCTGCTGTTTCATATCACATCAAAAATCCCACCAATGCCCTCAGTCACACAGATGGCACAACAATTAATGTAGTGATAGGGGAAAATTCTCCTCCCTGCCCATTCTCCCCATGGGACTGGTCCAGAAATGACAGCAGAGTGGTGAGGTGGTCTGCATCCCAAGAACCCACACTTTATCACTCAGGTACCAAACACCACATCTGTCAGCTGCCCAACATCCCCAGAGGACAATACACACGTCATATCTAACCAGACAGCACCACATCAGAGACATAATCAACCATTCTTCAGACCCAAGGAAGGAAGGAAGGGAGGAAGGAAAGGAATAGGCAATTTTACCATGCTACAGGTACAGAAGATGAAAAGCACTTTGTGCTAAGTACAAAGAAGAAATACATTCTGACTTTAATATCCAAAACCTTTTAACCATAAGTTGTTTTTTGCTAGTGTATCTCACAGAGCCATGGATTCAGCAGTACTTCCAGGCTCAGAGTGTGGTTCTGGAAACAGTACATTGTACACACACAGTTTGGTCACCAGCACACATCCAACACGAGACTGGCGGCAAGCATCTTTGCACTGCCCCTGCCGATCCCTGAAAGCCATCCCAAGCAACAGCCTCCCTCTGACATGGGATTCACTGATAAAGTCCTCCTGTAGGAGAAGAAGGGTTAACCAATCTCTTTAAAGAACTATAATTAGTCCAACAGGAAAGTAAATTCTGTCTTCCTGATTCAGGGACAGTGAGTGCCAAGAAGTCTGAGCACACATGCAGAGAGGGAAGATATGCACAGCTTCCAAAAGCAAGTCTGCTCTGACATCTGAATTTATATGAGGGACACAGGCTGATTTGTCTTTAGTAATCTTGTTTATAAAGTATAATCCTTTACTGATTTTTGTTTGTTTTGTCTTTCAAATCTGTCTAGGAAAACCAAACTATGCCATACCTGACTCTTCTGCATCAGTGCTGCTTGAATTTTAAATGCAGATGATTCTTTCTTTTTCCTTTTTCAAAGGCCAAGGAACTCTAGTATTACACAATTACTGTAAGTGCACTCTAAATAAGAGCTTCAAAAATTAACAGTTACTGTAGTTGATACAACCAGCTTGCTTTGTAGATCTGTTTGACTAAAACATTAAAATGCAATACTGGATGAGTTTTACAATGCTTTTTTTCCTCCCATGTAAATTTAATTTCATTTATCAGTTCAGTTCAGCCTCAAGTCAGGAGTTCAATATTTATTTCCTATATTTAATTATGTTTCCTTTTCATTATGGTCTTTTTCAGATAAATGTTTAATCAGGGTGTTCATGTAATATAAAAATTACCGGAGTGAAAAAAATGAAGTAGTAATGATCTCATCCTTACATGCAACATCATATGGTAAATTCTAGAAGGCTGATTTAAAAAGGGCAACAATGTCACTGAATGAAGAACTCAACAATAAGCCCTCAAGGAGAAAATGTGTTAAATAGTGATAAAAATGAACAATCAGAAAATTAAACCATCATACCTTTTAGAGAATATCAGGGAGGCATTCATGCTTTAATAAGATGCAATAAAAGCAAAATAATAAACTGAAGTTCAGTACGTGCCAACTTCACCCATATGATACCAGTGACTATCTAAATGTGCTGAGTTTGGAGATGGAATCACCAGTCCATATAACAGCAGTATCAGAAACTTAACCTGGCCCCATCACTTGTGCACCAGCTCAGAGACTAAAAGTCTAGTCTTTGTCATTCCAGTACAAAAACTACAATTCTTCATCACCCCAAACTCTTCTGTTCCATATGAGTGCAAGGAAGGACTAAAACTTGTTTTTGACAATGTCTGTGTGCAAGCTGAGTGATAACAACCATTGCTCCTGCTGTCATCACTGTTACCCATCTTTCACTTTGCCTTCGTCCACAGTGAATACACAAACACGGTTTTCCATGATTATTCACAATAAAACTTGCTATGGACGAAACATCCTGGTTACTAGAAAAGAGGCAATTTTACTGTAAAACCTGCTGCATAAAATTTGTATCTTTCCTATGTATTTCCAGGTTGTAATTCCTGGATATGGCTGTATATATAACACATATTCTCTCCCCTAGTTTTGTCCAGTTTGGAGTTCTGCTTTCTGCACCTCTTTTTCTTTGCTGTAGTCACTGGTGAGGCCATTTCTTCCTGTAGAAATTAGTCATTTTTAATGGGCACCATCAGTCTTTGGTAACTGCCTTTGTTTATTGTGAGCAGACCAAACTTCTAACACTTCGTTTTTCTAGGTCTTGTAGAGACATGTTGTTCATCAAACCCTATCTACAGAGGAAGTTTCTTTTTAAACTAGGCAGGAGGTAGCTGCTTTGCTTCATAAAGCATGAGTTATTGCTCAGATTTTTCACTTTTTTTTTTCTATTTACTGTCAAATAGTTTTTGGACATTTAAACTTGATGCAGCCATATAAATCCTCTGAAAATATATAACATTAACTGCATTTTTAGACAAGGCTTCTCTAGGAAACACTGTAAGTTTTTGTTATCCACCAGCATCCTCCACTTAGTAGCCTAAAGAATGCAAAGCTTCAATTCTTTCTACCTTGTCTTCTGTGCTTTCCAGAAATTAAAGCAGAGAGCCTTACCACCCTAAATTAGGAGCTGTCAGGTCACAGTCACACAGACTAAGGCTGTTATGAAAATTCAGTCACCTCAACTTTCACGGACTTGAAAAGAAAGATTGAAACCTCCAATTTAGGAACTGCCTCTGTTGTGGAGATTTGAACTGCCAGGGTGTTTTGGGTTTTTTTTCTCCAGGTCAAAAAAATTCACTCTGTCTTAGGGCTCTGGCAAGCCTGATGTCCCCAAGTGCCCACTCTGCACCTCTCCAGCAGCAGAGACACCAGAACAAGGCACGTGCCACATCTGCAGCACAGCAAAGCTGTCCTGGGAGAAGGGACAAACCTTTCCCCAAACCTGTTCTAGAGCAACCAGCTCCCCTACAGACTCTTCTGACACCTATGAGGGTGACAGAAAACACTTCTTTGGAGCTGAACCCTACCCTCCAGGAAGCAGTGAGAATTTTCCTGCTGCTTTGAGTCTGTGCAGCTCAGTGAGCAGCGCAGCACACGCTAGCAGTAGTGTGCAGGACAAGGTAGGAATGCAGGGCAAGGAGCAAGCAAGGGCCCAGGCCCATCCCTTCCAGGCAGCCAGCACATCAGTGCACTGCTCATGTGAGCCCTGACTGGCACCTCAGCTGGGCTGCGTCAGCACGGACAAGCCTTTGCTACAGCAACAACAGCACTGGCAAGACATCCCTTCTGCTCTCACTGGTCTTGGGGCAAAATCCACCAGAAAAATGTTTAAGGCAAGCCATGAACCTGCAGCTGAAAGGGAGGAATTCCTTAGACTACAATCAAATCTGCCAGAACTTGTCCATCAGAGCCCTTACATGGGCAAAAAAATTTCCTCTCTTGCAAGGGTTCAACCCAGTTAAAATGAGTGTTGAGAAAAACTGAAGAACACAGAGTGCTTCAAATGTCCCATGCTGGATTGCTGTTAATGCTTTCAAAATCAACAGTGAGGTTCACTGACAAGTTTGCATTCAGAGTGTCGTTTTGAAAAAGGGGAAACATTTTGGCCAGAAACCTAAAATATTTTCAAGGATTAAGATCCAACAGAAAGTACGTTTAAGAACTCTGCTTTCTTAAAAGACACTTAAACAACAATATTTTGTTAGCTTGATTGCTTAAAAAAACCTTCCATATATAGATGCAAATTATATACAGATTTCTTATAAAGATAACCTCAAGTACCTGGAGGAATTAAAGTCCTAGGGATGACTGATGACCTAGTTCAGGGCTGTCTGGGACAACTTTGGGACAACGTTTCTTTTCTGTGATTATCTCATTTTCTTCCATGTCAGCAACTCCCTCAACTTCTCTTGAGATCTCCAAAAAGGTTCGAGGGAAAGAGGTCAGGAGAAAGATATGCAAACAGGAAAAAAAAGAAAGCAACCTTTCACAGCTTAACCCCAAAGAGAAAATATCCAGCTTATATGGCATGAAAGGCAACAAAAAACCCTGAGTGGCAGTTTACATTCTCTTCTCCATGTAGGCATAAAGTCTGGACAAAATAAAGCACATGAAGCACATTTCTGTAAGTAGTGAGAATAAATTTTCATAAAGCAACTAGGAAGGCACAAGATAGATGTTACAGGACACTGAGCTCTGCCCTGTCAGAACATCCCGCTTGCATCCAGCCCATACAAACGACAGACAAATCTATCGCATGAGGGTTACCCAGTGTCCTGGATCAGCATCCATATTCCTAAAAAGAACATCTCTTTGCAGAGAATTCAAACCAAAAAGGAGCTAAATTTATTAGAAAAGCAAAACATGGAAAATGAAGAACATGGTGCTGTCTCTGCATGCTTGTGACCAATATAAACCACGTCTAGATGCAAGCACTTCATGTTTAGGTGACTTTACAGCCCAAGACTACACAGCTGGCATTGGTCCCAAGCATTAATCTCATTTTCAAGAAATGACAATTACTGCTACACATTAGTGCAATTCTCTAAGGTGGTAGCTAAATTTAACCAGATTTGCCCAATATGAAATAGCTAAATAAATAAAGCAGCAGAGAAAAGAGCATTAGAATGTGGAAAAAGTAAGTTTTTATCTACAGAAAAGATGGTTCTTATTTACTCATCTATTACAAACACTCCAAGAATATCCTCTGTTGAACATTAAAATGCTGTAAAGCACTGAAGACAATAATCTGTTATGTATGAACCATTCAGCTGAGGGAGAAAGAAAATTAGTTTTGCTGATGTGACTGCATAAACGAAAACATCCTAGTAAAGACTAGGGGGAATTGAAGAATTTTAAATGGTTTTGTTGGTGTTTACTTTTGATTTTAGTCTGTGCAATTCACTCTACAAACTAAAATACAGCAGCACTAAATGTGGGAGGCCAAAAATTAAATTTTAAAATCAGAAAACCTCCACATGCCTTGGGCTGACATGTTAACAGAAATTTCTCATGGAAGCAGGATAACATGTAAATATTGTAATTCAGATGTTGATATATGCATATGTGGATATGTACTGTGTATGTTCACCCCATTCCATAGAAGCATCCTAGCCCAGACAGCGAAACTAAAGACAATAATGGAGTAGGATTAACCATGAAGAAATATCTTCACTTTTACTTTTACAGGAACATGTTCTTCCTCCTCAAAAACTTACACTTCATGGCCCAGAACTGTGATTTACTGCTGGGCCAAGAACAACTCTTGTACTCACCAGCACCTCAGGTCTTTAATGTTTTATTTGGATGTTTTTCAGAGCTAGAGGAAAATCCCTGGGGTAAGCGGTAGAAAAACCAACTAAGACAAAGGAACTGTGCCCAGCAATGCCAGCAAACTGCAAGGGTACCAGAAGATGTGCACCAGAAGCCAGACACATCAATACAGAGATCTCTGCTGCTCAGTCTCACACACTTACCCAGCACCTTTGTACCACCTGCATATGCTGGGTATGTCTCTCTCAGATAATCCACCTCTGCAGACAGTTCAGACTGCAACAACTTCTTCCAAACTTGCCGAGGACATGCGTGCCAGATACCCAGGTTTCTCTGCAAATTACCCAAGCTGAACAAGATTTCAGATCTGAACCAACAGCAAATTCTGCCCAAGAGCATTGTGACAATAACCTGCTCAGCTCCTGGGCCTCAGGCTGCACGTGTTGGTTGACTGAGGAAGATCAGATGAAAAGCCAATGCTGACAGAGCCGTGCCTCACAGCACCCACCTCAGCCACGGCAGTCCTGACAAAAACATCACAGGACCAGAGAGAGCAAATAATCCTCCCTCATCAGACAAAATAAAATATATCAAACACAGAGATCTTACATTTTTAAGAAGAGCACAAGACTGCCATGTGGAAGTGTGATGGTAATTACTCTGTTTCAAGAACCCTTAAGAGTAAAGGACAGAAGGGAGACAGGAGAGAGACAGAGAGTAATTAAGGATTCGTAATTATTATTTTTAACCAAAAGAGTGCTCAGTTGCAGGTCTGAGCCTCTCCAGGGCAGCTGGGGCTCCTCAGTAGGGATTGCTGGAGCTGGCTCAGCGTGGCCCTGCCGGCAGCGAGTCTCCAGGCCAGCTCACGGAGCAGGAACGGGAACAGGAATGGGAACCTGGCGCGTGGCCTGCTCCGCCTTCCACTACAGCCATTATAATGCATCCCTGGCAAAGCTCCTGCAGCCATGGAACGACAGGAGGAAAATTAACTCAGGTTTAATAAACACTGTAGGGTAAACATGATTTCAGATAGACACCAAATATAAATACCTAGTTTTTTTCTTAAAGACACAGTTAACTTCTAGGCAACAGCATTCAGATCTTAAAGCTATGAGGTCTCCCACAGCTTTTCCTTATGTCTATCTGAGAGGTCTGAGGAGGAGGTTTTTTTCCTCCCTCATAGTCTCAGATGACACTTGAACAAAATGAAAATAGGGCTAGGTATATTGGTGAAGGCAGGTATCTGTTACAGCCCAGGCAGCAAGTATCCTTTGCACCAGATAACCTTTCAGTCAAGATAAACAGCATAACCAGGGCAAGCGTGTTTGTAGGGTCAGGATACAACCAGAAACCCAAACAAGGAGTTTGGAAAACATCACCCCTCTGTAAGAGTTGCTGCCAAGAGCACCCAGCAATACAATGGGCCTCAACTGTACAAATCAGAAGGATAAACACACTTCCAAGTTGCATGGATGATGAACAATTTCTACTGCTTTTGCTTGCTTGGAGCCCTGCTATTTTGGCATTGCAACATACACTCACGAAGACTCTCAGACAGAAAAAAAAAAAATACCAAATTTAACCAGAAGAGAAAAGCATATCAGGACACCTAATTGTCATGTAGTCTTTAGAGAATAAGAGACAATCTCTTCCAAATACATAGCAAGAAATTATGAAAATGAAGCATCTGAAGAAATAGCAAAGTAAACCTCAGCTTACAAGTTTGGCCCACATCATAGATTTCATTAATATGTTATAGGAAAAGATGTTCTGAGCTTTAAACCATGTCTCAAAATCATCAGCAACTTAATCTTTCATGCAACATCAGCAGGATTCTCCACTCATACAAGTGCCCCTCCCAAAAGGCAGTAACGTTAATCCCTTGATTTTGACAGTTTGGCAGTAGAAAATTCCTGCTATAAATTACACTTGCTGTAACAGACAGTTTGTGCTGCTCCAGCCCAAAGTTTCTCCCTAGCATGCTGTTGGCAAAGTAATGAAAATGCATCCACCACTCAGTTTAACGATTTCTTTAGTGGCAGGATGAACTGCCAAAGGTGGTATATCAGAAGGTTTTGATGAAACAAGTATCAAAGAAAGCAGCCAAACACATAGTAAACTAACACAAACCATATCAAAAGACAGAAAGTATTAAAAAGGGACAACCCATCCACTTTGCTCCAAAGCCCTGTTTTGATGGGTGTGGATAAGATCTAGCAATGTATTTCACAGAACAGTATGGGTTGGAAGGGACTGTTAAAGGTTTCTAGCACAACCCTCCTGCACGGACAGTCTCAACTACATTGGGTTGTTCAGAGCCCTGTCCAGCCTAACCTTGAATGCTACCAGGGATCAGGTGTGTACTACCTTTCCAAGCAACCTGTGAGAGTGTTTCAGCATCCCCACTACAAAAAAAAACTTCTTTATACCTAAATTGACCCTCTTTCAGCTTAAAACCATTACCCTTTATCCAATTGCAACAGGCTCCAAAGGGTCTTTAGGAGGGGAATTGCAGTAGAAGAGGGTGACATGCAAATAAGTCTCATTTAAAGTAAGCCTAAACTCTGAAGACAAGGAGGGAATAAATTATCTGAGTAACTTCTGGCTAAAGAAAAATGCCAGGACATTTCATAGGATAAGACAGTCAAAATATACACAAATATTAAAAAAAAAAAAAAAGGCATGAATTCTCCATGAGGCAGAACAAGAAGAGAGAAAGCAGAGCACAGGAAATACTGGTCTTGCTTCCAAACAGCATGGACAGAGGCTGTAGCAGAACGGAACCAAAACATCCTCACACTCACAGAATTCTGAGTTAAGCAAAGCCCTGTAATCAAGACATTGCAGAGAGGAATCATGTGAACAGCAAAGAGACCAGTTCTATAGTATCTGCTGACAAAATCACACCTACAGGACCTCTTTGAGCTGGTGAATGAATCAGTGAGCAACATAAACCATGGGTCCTCCTGCAACAGTCAAATTAACATCAAAAACTATGAATACCCTCCAGGGAATTTCCACTCTGCACATGCTTCCCAATCACTTTTCAGCACAGAGCAGTAAAAAGTGGGCTCTGTCCCAGCTTACATTCCTATTAACACATGACAAGTCTGAAGATTTAAAATTCCTTTCAGGTGTTCATCCATGAATCCACCCACCTGCATTCCTACAAAAATATCCAAGAACATCCAGAACATGAGGCTGGCATCTGAATACTCCCATAAATACTATGTCAAAATGAAAGCTTTTGCCTTGTTAGCTTTGGCCAAAACGATGTTAGCAGAGTATCGCACTGTTCAATCTGAACCTGAATCCAGGACACTACCATTACCAGAACAAGCAGATCAGTTTTTCAGATTCAGAGACACACAAAAATCTTAACAGGTTATAAGGAAGAGAAAAACATTTTTTTTAAAGAAAGGTGACAAGCTAAGATTGATCAGATCAGGGAAGGAAGCTCACCAACCCATACAGCAACACTTGTATTTATTATCTGTCACAGTTATCAGACACCTTGACAATTGCTCTTTGCCATTAAGCAGCAAGACAGTATTTCAAGAAGGGAAAATGCTGACAATGAGATCTTGCTGGGAGATGAATAAGTAAACTGTGGCTGACGTGGCTGAAGCAGAGGCTCTCCAAGGGCACAATGCTCAGCAAAGCCACCTTTGCATTCCCACCTAGAGTGCAGCCCTGCTGTTTCCCTGCCCTGAGACCCTTTCTGTCACACATGCTTCACCAAGTCCACATACATTTTTCTCTTCCCACATCTTCCTGAAAGAAGAACCCGAGCTTGAATTGGTAGAGACAGGCTGTTATTATTATCTACAGGAAAAACAAAAGATACTCATCTTATCTGAGGCTCAGCGTAAACAATGGGTAAGGAGAAGGGAAGCAGAGACCTCACCGCAGCACTGCCATTCTCTGCAGCCCTTACAAATACCAAAGGTCTGAGAGCCTTGTCCCCTTTCTACAGGCAGGGAAACACAGAGGTGAGGGTGGGACACTCCCAGGAAGGGTGAAGGCAGAGCTCACCACCCGCAGCAGGACCTGCAGGCAGCACTGCCTGTGCAACCCAAGGTTATCTCAGGCAGTGCTTCTGAGACACAGAGATCAGCATCGGAAGGAATCATGGCTTCCCTCGCATAAAAAGGAGAAAACAAAAAATGTTTCCCATTCCACAGGCCAGCAATTTCACAACACTCACAGGATTTCAGCCACAGGGATGCTGTGTAGCCAGATACAGCCCAGCCCAGATCCAAGTTAACTCCACAGACATGGCCAAGAGGAGCCGTGCTGCCAGGGATATTCACTGCATCCTCAGGATCTACATTAGGACAGAGGCACTTGCCATGGCAAGCAACAGAGCAGAGCTACCTGCCACCCTGTCTGTCCCCACCATACACTCCTCTCTCCAGGGAGTAACCAGCGTGTCCTGCTGGGAGAAGCTCTTGTGGTGCTTTGTTATTTGGATGCCAGCAGGTACAGTAACATGATGAGGGCATGAAACAACAAACTGTCCATATTTGTTTGTTCTCCCTAAAAAGAAAGAAAAATCTATTGCTTTCTCTACAAAATAAAATGAAAAAATCAGGCAAACTATGTTTACACAGACTTATGTGCAGGATCAACTAGCTAGGACATTATTTCAAAAGGGAGACAAAATCAGTGATGTAGACCCTTGCTTGACAACTGTTTCACTTATTTCATTCTAAATAAACCAAAAGCACAACGAAAGTTCTTGTTAAAATATAAAGTTTCTTGTTGATTCTGAAGTGATGGAGAGAGGACTTAGAGGACAATAGAAACCTTTTGTGAAAGGCCACAGGGAAGAGCAATATGTTAGTGCCAGGTTAGAATTCAATCAACAAATCTAATGAGAAATATGGGTCTCCAGAAGTTCAATTGCTCAGTAAGCTTCAGCTGCATGAAGAAAATGTTCAAGATAAACAAAACACATCAATTTTCAAAGTCAGGCTCATGAGGCAGCTCCATCGCTTTATTATGCTGGAAAACAGCATAGGAAAGACATAGTCATTTCTAAATGCTTTGCCACCACTTGCTTGACAGCATAGAATCACTTTTCACAGGCAGCCATTTCAGACCTGAAACAAAATTAGATGTGCTGTAGCCAGGATTTTTATTTTCTTCTGAAAATCTTCAAGTTGCTTCCTTCCAGTGTAGCTTGGCTGGCATTAAAGGAAAGATATGCTACAACATAGTCACATCTACTTGCAATTATCTGCTTGCTTCAAAATATTAGTAAAACATCTTGGGTGGAGGAAGGAGGTGACAAATCATCTAAAGGGTGGCAAGAGGAAGATGAGAATTTCCATACAAACTACTTGTTAGGTAGTCCCACTCCGAAAGTGTCATGATGCTATACTAGGATGTGAGAAAAGAAAGCTCATAGTTTGTGTGTGTCAAATTGCAAGAGTAACATTCACATTATTTTAGGGCAGGCTCACATCCAAAACCTGCATGAACACCATCAGCTCCTAAAATCCCTACAAGTGACCCTTGTATTTCAGCTTGAACAGAACTTTAGATCAGAGCTTTCTTCAGACATTGGAAAAGTCTTTAACAAATATTTTCACACACCATAATCTTTCTTACTTTCAGTCCCAACTATAGAAATGGACTGGGAAAAGGTACAAAGTAGTTTTTCAAATATTTTTTTACTCTTGTAGATGCTATTACAAACTATCACAGTTCTAAGAAGGTCTAGAACAAATACATTAGTTGACTCACAGATTAGATAACCATAAAATATTTAAGGATGAGAGACAGTGACATTCATCAAGAGACCTAAGAGAATTGAGTCAGGCAGTCTCTGCTTTAGAGAGGCCACCATTTGCTGTCTGGATCTCCAACCTACCTCAGACATGTGAAAAACTATCTTTCATTTTTCCAGATGAAGTAGTTTTTTGATAGAAGTTAACAATCACTATTTAGGAAAAACTATTTTGAGCATATAGATTATGTTACACACAAAGTAACCTATATCTGAAATCTTGTTAAACCAATTTTTTAATAAATTGAGGCCTACCACTACACCACCTGATCACATACATTCCTTTTTCCTTCAGAAACTAAAATCATAGGAGAATTTCAGACTCTGTCTCTCTTTTAGTGCTCATGCATGAATAAAAAAAAAAAATAAAATTTTTAAAAAGCTGCTGTTAAATTTTAAAATTTCATTGAGTAATGCCAGGTTAGTTTCCAGCTCAGTAAACAGTTACCAGGGAATGCAAAAGACATATTCACAAATTCCTTCAGCAGATCCAGCATGCCAAACAAATGTCTGCAGGTCTCCACCGACAAAGACAAAACAAAACAAAGCAAAAAAGTAGTAAATTAAGCTATGCTTAACTTGATTATATGTAGCAAAAAAGCATGGGTATTTCCTCTACCAAAAATATCAGGCATTCTGATAAACAGCAAGCAATGGCAACTAGCCAAAAAACGCATCGTAAATAGCAAGAGCATTTTTCACTACCAAAAGACAACAGTGAAATTAGTTAGACTCCAGGAACTCAGCTGGGAAGAGATTTTTACAGAAGCACATTCATGAATTTTTAAGTTTATAATTTCAAACATGTATATATGGAAAGGTTAATGTTCTTCTGTTTCTTCCATTTAGAGGTCATGAAGCAGGCAAAAATAAAGCACTCTTTGATAATATCACAGCCTACAAGGAGAGGCTATTTGACAGTAGGAAGCTGTCTGGAGAAAGACTAATTTTCTTTAGAGCAAATCGCAAAATCTTCCATGAACTCTTCACATAACAAACATCTATTCCGTGTTTTTCAAGATAAAATCTGAGGGAAAAAAATCATTGCTCCAAAGTTTGTAAGTCCTCGAATTCCTGTGTTAAATAATACGCATTAATCACTGTTTCAAGTTAAACATGAAAAAACATTTTAAGAAAACGCAGCTTTGTAGCCTTTGCAGATGAATGTGCTTGGGTTTGTGCTTGGGTCTTTTCCTTCTCCCAACATACACATGAGCAACTACATCCCAGCAGCAATTTTAAAAAAGTCTCTGAAACAGCATCTTGCTGTCTTGTTCTGGGAAAAATGGAAAAGTTTCAATATAATAAGAAATGATGTGTCAAGATGTAACTGTGTTTACTATATTTCCCATAAAGTTTAAGCTTTTACACAGCAAAATCTCATGCTCTGTAAAGTTCCCATCAGTTCCTGCTCCGAACACTGTTCGCAGACTCTCCCCGTGACATCTCCCCCACACTCATTCCTATCTATCCCTACTGCACAGCACGGAAACCAAGGACCTGAAGGACAATTGCATGTCACAGGAGGACTGTGAAGCACTGAACTGTGAGACTGTTACCCATTCTATGGCAGAGCCAAAAATAATTCTGCATTTCACTGAGACATCACCATGAGAAGAGAGTGCACCCGATTCCCCTGCAAGTTATATAACAGGGTCACTATTTCAAACTGGGAATTGCAAACACTCTGCTGGCTTGGTTTTTTCCACTTCCTCCCCCTTTTGCTGTGGCTGACAGTGGTTGTGGGAAGTGTGTGTGCACACTGCACAGAGTGCTGCCTCCACCCCAGGACAAGCTCAGCCTGAGATGCAATGCCAGAACACATTGTGCTAGGCTGGCAGGTCTGCTGAGCTCTTGCAATGTCACAACTGAATGGCCCGGGGCTCACGGCCATCCAAAGGACGTGGTCTTGGCTTCAGTTCTCCCAAATCACATCAGAAAACATAGGAGAGCAAAACAAAGACCAAAAGACTTTCCTCTCCAGGAAGCAGGCAGAAACCAAAATATGGCACCGGTTTGGATTTTATCCCTTACTTATTCGAAGAATTCCTCCCAGGAAGAGGGTTTTCAGCCCTCTTCCTTCACCTCTAGTCCTTGGGCAGCTTCATTTAGTTGATGCCTGGGAACTGGGCTTCATTCAGCACCTTAAAATCTGCTTGCTCAGATTGCTCCTTCAGGCACTGGCAAACTTTTTAACTAATAAGCACTTGCCTGTTAAGCTGAAGATGGAAACACTTATAAAATGAATTACATATCTAATACTTTGCTGGTTGAGCTGGTTTTCGTTAACATCTGGAAGAAAGGCTTGGTAGCAGCTTGGTGTCTTTGCTTGTTTCTGTGCAGGAGAGCAGGGGAGGATTATCCACAGCCCTGGGCACCTGCAGAGGCCACCTCTGGCCACCAGCAACCTTCACAGTGCAGGAGGAGAGATGGAGCCTGGGGAGAGCAGTGGAGTGTTCACCATGACAACCAGCATGAGGAGGTTTTTACCTGATGAAAAATTAATGCCCTTGCAACTGTAGTGGCCATTTACTTACCCCTGTGTTTTTACTCACTAGCACTTTAAAGAGAAAGAGGAATCAAGAGAGGAGGGAAGAAGAGAAGAAAGGAAGGGATGGAGGAATAAGGGCTCAGGTCTGTTTGCAGGAAAAAGACTAAAACACAACTCTGTTCTGGTGAAAGAAGAAATTAGAGGATTCAGTGTGCATTCATCTCCACACAGCAAGCAAGGATTCCCAACAATTCCCTAGGCAATACAAGTCTATAAATTGCATGTGTGCTTTGCAGCAAGCACTGAGTTTACGAGGTGAACGGAAAACATCTTCAAAGTCTTAAATGAAAGGCTTGAGTTTTCCAGAGTTAAAGGAAAGTAAACATGCATGAAGAAGTCAACTTTTTTTTTCTGGAAGTCATGCCTTTTCCCTTTTTCAACTAAAAAAAGGAACAATATTTTAAAATAGGAATAAATGCTCACATAAGGCCTGTAATACTAGGATCACAACAACAGCAACGATATTAATAGAGTTGGCATTTAAACAAGAATGGGCAGAACCCATTTGTATTTTCTTGTATTTAAACCGAACAGCTGCAAGGGCAGCATCTCAGCTTAAAATACAGAAGTAAAACAGTAATAAAGTAGTCATTAACAACAAAGTAGCCTCAAGAATGACAACATTAGGTAATCACAAGTAAGAAGATTGAATTGCAAAATTTGGAGTTGCATTATTTATTATTTTTGGGGATTTTAATTATTATTACAATTAATTTCACCTTTGGCTAATTATTTTGAAGGCATTCGAAACTAGCCAACTCTACTGAATGTTGCTGAGAGTTCCACAATTGGTGAGTTCATTGTCAATTGAACTCATATAGGAAGGAAACAATGAAGGATCTGTCTCTCAGGATGTATGTTAACCTTTAACATTCACAGTATGACCCTCCTCATCCCGGCATAATGAAGGGGGATCAAAAAAACTGGACAGGGCTTCTGAAGAGCAACAATTAACACAGCAGAGCAGAGAGCAGCTGTACAAAGGCCATATCCCACCTCATCATTCCCATACACTTTCTGTGTCTGCTGTGCCGCTCTCGCCTCACCACAGACAGATCCTCTGCCCACACAGAGCCAATTACGAGTTTCTTAGTCACTAAGAAATTATCCCAAGCAGAATTTACCCTGTAACTTTCTGCTGGGGTGAACGACTCAGCTTCTCTTTCAACATGGACAGAGGCAGACAGTTTTGAAAACTGCCAGCAATTACTGAGATCCTTTCACTGTGCTTCCTTAGGTCAAGAAATCTGTTGTATCTAGAAGTTCAAAACTTTACCAATAACATGTGCAACCCTTTATACATGTGCATATATATTATATACATACATATATGTGCTATATATACCACAAACATATTCCCAAAAATATCTCCAAAGCTACATTTCAGTCTTAATCCAAATCAAACAATTGGAGCATATGAGAAAACTTGAGTGGATGGGAAGATCATCCACCATCTGTGTTCTTTCAACATCCTTGCACTTTCTCACAGTTTCAGAACTAGACACCTACTAGGAGTGGAACAAAGGATTAGAAGTGGATCCAATGCCATCAAATACTTCTTATGCTCTTTAATCCATGAGGGTTTTTGCAGGGAAGAGCAGGGGCAGTTTGCTGGGGACAGGCTGTTCGGGGTTTCTTCTGCCAAGTCTCTTGGGGACTTGGTGTCACACAAAAAGGGTAAGGATGGTTGAAGGGAGAGTCTTAAGTTTAAAGCACTGCCATGTCCTGAGTGGTAGAAAAAGGCAATTGAACCAGAAAACTGTGGGTTTCTGATGAGAGAACCATGATTCTGTTAAAACAAGCAAACTGTGTTTACCATACCTATGGCATTGTTAAGGAATTATTAATGCTCTTTGGTATTCAAATTTGATCAGTCAATAGGTGAGATATATTTCAGTTGAGTATCTTCTCCTTCTGATATTTAAACTGCAAAGACAACTGGAAAAGATAGCTGCAGTCAACTATTACAAATAAATACCTTATTGTAAAGTAAAATCACATACACCCTTTTCCTGTGTAGAAAGTAGGGTTTTGCAGAAATTTTCTTCTATCATAACATCCAGCAGTGGATTAGGGATCCCATCATTCAGCATGGCTAGTGCATCACAACAGAGCAAGGACAGTATAGTCCAGTGTATATGTAATATACAGTATTCAAGGGAAAATTATATATTACAATCCTAGCATAACATATCATGACCATGCCAGAAAAACTAGCTTGGACTACACCAGAGTGTGTCAGTGCTGCTGTTAAACAGGCATGGAGGAGCAGCTCTGCCAGTGCTTTGGGCACTCAGGCTCCCACCTCAGTCACAGAGCAGCCAGTTCTGCACCAGACACTCCCAGCCCTCACTGGCTCCAGGGCAAGATCCACAGACTAGTCCTTAGGGCTGCCCTCCCCTAAGGGCAGACTCAGGTTTTATGTGCCTTTTTAAAGATGTCAATGCTCCCTGACCAGTATTCCTTCTGCAGACACACATCATCAAACTCTCCTGAGGCTAATGCAAGGAAATTCAAACACCAGCAAAATTCACTGCATTTCCATAAATCTCCCACTAAGGTGGTTTTTTGGGTTGGTTGGAGTTTTTTTGTTGTTGTTTTTTTTTTTTTTTTTAACAGCAGCTGAACCACTGTAAAAGTCAGATACCATGCAAAGCCACTGAAATGCACCTTCTGTTAATGTGTGTTCCCTGAAACCCAAAGGCACTTTTTACAATTATTCTTAAACAAGCATAGCAGCATAACTAACTCATTTTATATCCTGTGCTATTTAAACCTAAGGCTATTGGTAAAGGCCAAATTGCTACATCAGGAAAAAATTACAGAAGACACAGCACTTTTAACATTTATGCACCTGCTGAACTTCAATGACAAGTCAAGCCTTGCTTATACACATATAAAGATTTAAGAGATTGGCATGAATGAATACATTCATGGGATGCAACAGGAGAGAAAGAGGAACTGTGCTATTTTGTCTGGGATAGCTTTAATAACCAGCTTGCTCTGAAAAGCAGCGACAGAAATGCAAACCACCTGGTTTGGCTGGATGCCTGCTTTGCAGGGCACTTGACCCCAGGACTTCCTGAGCTCCCTGCCATACTGGATCTCCAACAACAGCCTGAATGAGTAACAACCAAGCAGCACTGACAGGCAGCACCAGGGTTACAAACAACTTCCTCTGCTGAGACATCTCCTGCTGTAATTACAGCCGAGGTGAGCAGCAGGGGCAGGGCATGTCAGCATCCTGTGTAAGCACCACTTACCCTGTGTGCATCCATTAGCCACCCCAGACCAATCCTGCTCCTCTACCTTTCCCCTCAAGTAACCCCAAAAGTCTCTTTAGCACAAGGCCAAGTAAAGGAAAAAAATAATGGGAAGTGGAGCAAAGAAAGACTGTCTTACTGAGGTTTCTGGTTCACCTACAGGCTTCTTGTTCGTCCTTCAAGAACAGAAACCAGCAGAGCTTCCAGCCACAACAGCCAGGCAGCTTAACAACAGCAACCTCCAAACAAGCAAGGTAAAATTAAATTAATAGCTTTGATGTCTGCAGCAGACCCTGCCCAAGCTTTTGGTCAGCAGCCTCCACCCTCCCCATCGTGGCTCATCATCTCCTTCCTGCATCATCACCTCTCACTGCTCCCAAGCTTCCAAACTGTAAATTACCTGCTTGTACTAGCTGTGCTCTTGCTTGGCTTAAAAAGGACCAGACAAATAGGTCTGTGCAGAAGTGCATCACTGAAGTATCATATAAGACAGGAACAACAAAGAACTTTCCCCATGGCCTACAGCACAGGTATATAATAAGAAAGGGTGCAAAGGTAGCAGAACTTCAACCACCAACCCCACAATCCCACTGAAGGCAGTGGCCATGCAGGCATGGAGTCCATCCAGGTACAGAAGGGACAGCCTTCTTAGGAGCCAGCTGCAGTCACTATCCCCAGGTAGAAGCAGTCTGCAGACACACAAACTGCTTTAGAAAATTAAAATACATTTGCAGCTACAATTTAGCCTTAATATCTCTTTTTAAAAGCTACCAAAAGCTGGTCGGGCATTTTTATTTTGTATAGTTTCTTGGTGTTGAGGGTTTTTTAATCTCTGTGCCTCATGAAAATGAACCTACAAGCACACTTTAATATAAGCAATAATTGGAATGTATCATTGTTGTTTATTGAGCCCTAGAAATTTGGAGAGGAGACTCACAAAGAGTGTCTCTCTTGCTTCTGAAGGGTTCACCAGGTAATTCACAGTCATGGTCAGTAACTTACATTATTTCTCAAGCTAGAGAGAGAACACCATCTTGCCAAATTTATTTGGGAGAAAGAAGGTGAAAGCAGGTTTAATAGTATAATTGTTAGACTGTAGCATGGAACAGATTGACCTGCCAGGCCTTCAATTATCCAACTAACCCTGCCAAGTTTAGAACCAGATATCTTCCAGGTTTTCTTGTGAAAGTCACGATTTTCTCCCATACTATTACAATCCTTTTTTTTTAATTCAGTGATATAATCAGAGCTCCATGCTCTCACACAAATATAGTCTATTTTGTTCAAGCAAGATCTTGAAATATAATTGAAGTTCTAGGGGTGGGTGCAGACAATTTGTTTTGATAATGTTTCCTGTTTACAACAATCCTAAATTTCACAGCATAGAGGAATGAGATCATCATTAAGGCATGGAAGGAGGGAAGTAGGATGTTTATAGCATTCAATCCATTTTACCTGAGCTTAGAGACTTCATCACTTGGCAAAAATTCAATCTGCAAGAGCACACAGAAAACGCAGACAGGACTGAAAAAGTGTCTGCACAGATTAAAAGCATCACTCATTTTCCAAACCTCATCTGTATCCTCTGAACATGCTACATAACAAGGAAAAGAAGAGAAAGTTGAGACATTTTAGGAGGGAGAACTCACACTCTGAATACATTTGAAATTTGCTACAGGCTAAAGAAGTAGTTTCAAGAATTTATCTCAACAGAAAACAACTGGAGTATTTGAAAGCTACGCTATACTATCACAATTCTATTACAATGCCTGAAACCTAGACTGACTCCCATTCTCAATCCAGAAGACAGAGGTTAGCTTCTACTTGCCAAAATTAATCACATTCTCAGAGAGATCAGTTAGATCCAAGGTGGGATCTCACAACACTTTAGAAGACAGAAGACACAACAAAAAAAGCTTAACACTTGAACGAAGCACTCATGAATTGTCCAAATTGTCAAGTATTTTCCAGATAAAAAGCCTCAACTTGTGCAGCTTTTTTTGTGACTCCCATCTGATTGACAGAAGAGGAGACAGCAGGAGACAGTAAAAGTAGTTTTCAATTCAACTGGAATAACACTGAGGGGTGAAGCAGAGAGTCTCACTCACTTTCACCAACTTAATGTCAAATCCAGGCCAGTGCTTCTTCTGCTAGACATTAGCCCACATTATATCATTCAGTTCTTTCATTTTTAATGAAGCACAGCAAAAGAAATCATGGCACAAACACTGCTATGCTGCCTTATCTTTGGGGCCTGACTGCTGCTCACATGGTTTATTTGGCTTTGTATGGAAAATTTCCAAAACCTACCCACACATAAGCTATCTTGTGAGAAAGCACAGAAGTCAACCTTGCTCCTTGAACACAATCCCTTTCTGTCTTCCCAACACTGTTTGCTTTGAGCTAACAACATATTTGAGAATAAACGTCCGCAGCTCTTAACTTCACGCATTGTTATTTCAGTGTGATCAGCAAGGTCTGCTCACTCCTGAGCTTCTTGGCCTGCTGGTGGGAATGTCCCACTGACTGGAAATAACAGGATGGATCTTCTCAAGAGAGGGCAGGGAGAATTGGTTGCAGTGGGTAGGGAAGCAGGGACCCATTCCTGGTCAGCATTTAGAGATGAACACATTCTACCAAGTCAGCCTAAGACTTCCCACTGCGTTTTGCCAGGGCCTAAGGAAAGCAGCAAAACTTTCTTCTCAAATGTCACAGTTTAGGGAAGAAACAAAGGTTATACCAACAGGCACAGAAGCAACAAGAACCAGTGAGACAGCTCATATTAGAGTTGATTTAACATGTGGCAACATTGTTTTCCAAATCAGAAATACAATACAACCTTCAAAAGAAGTCAAGCTTAAGCTTCTATTCATACTTTGATATGTGACAACTTGCTCACAGTATTGCTCCCTGTAGAAAATTTCCAGTCTGTTTCTGTTTTATCTTTTGTTGTACTAGTCCTGGCATTACTCCAGCTGTATTTTGACACACATAGTGTCATATTAAACACTGCATTTTGAAAGCAGCTTCAAAATCTTTCCATTTGCAGCAGAAGCACAACACAACATTACACTTGAGAGCTGTACCTCTCAAATTGGATCAGTTAGGAAAGAGTTTACTCCCAGTTCACCAATATTTCATGTAGGTGCATATGTTTCATTCTTAAAGATAACATCACCTGTCATATGAGGTACTCATGCTATATTTCAATTGTGTACAGAGTACTATAAAACATAAAATGATTACTGTTCAGTATATGCACAAATCTGCTTACAGTTCTTTTAAAACTACCTTGCTAAAACTATACAACCTAAACATGTACCTTTTCACTTCAATAATGTGGAAGTAAGTAGACAGGGATTTTCACTGTTCCTGCTGAACACTGGGCTTCTCATTCTTCTTCTGAATTAGTACCTGTCCATCTAAAAAACAGGCACCTGTCACTTTATCATCTTTATTTCTACATCTAGGCAACCAGGACAGAATGTCGTGCAGCGTGTCAGGTTAACACATAACGAAGGTCATTTCCAGCTGAACAAAGGCAACCAAAACCCTCTACCATATTGTATTCCCCAAGTTTGTCACAGAAAATTAGGTAATGCTAATACACCAGGAATAGCCACATAGATCTGATTTCATGGACCACTGATCCCTCAGTATTAGAAATGATGGTGGTATATAAAAACCTATCTATATAAAATTGTCTGTCACAGTGCAGAATACCTCAATTACAGAATGTCCTTGCTATTAAGTGCAGCAAACTGATATGCAGCTTACATGTAATTGAAGACAGCAGATTCATTTAAACTTGAACCAAACATCATGAGACTGACATGGAGAAATTGCATTTTTCCTAATTACAAAATCAGTAAAATACTCTTTAGTGTCTAAAATAATACAGTTAACAAATAACTGGTTGGCAGCTATATTGTGTTCTCCCCTTTCTTATAATGTTTAGACTTAAATAATTTCATCTTCACATTACCAGAGCAGAGTCTTCCAGGTACAAGCCTTGTTGGGAGGAAAAGAAATCCCTGAACTTAGTCACTAACAACAAATTAAGCTGAATCTTATATACAAAAAGGAACATCTCCTAGATTTGAACCAGATATACAGAATAGAAAGAACAGTATATGTCAGTTCCAGTCCTGTCCTTCAGGAAGAACTGGCCTTGTTTGCAACAGCTGTCAAATATACTAGTACCAGAACAAAGCCATTCACAGGGGTTTTAGAGGGATATAAATTATTCTAAACATGGTTGGGCACAAAAAGACAGCTGTGTAACAGTTGAAAACGTCATTGAAGAGATCAGGACAGAAAGCAATAATCAAGAAGTACTTAGTCAGAAACTAATAGTGCTGCCATTCCTACAAAAGATTAGACAGAAAATAAAGGTATTTCACACACATGGTAAATATTATTTAGTAAAGGATCACCTTTGATTCTCATTTCCTCCCAAATGCATGGAGTCACCAGGAGGATAACGAATGCAGCAAAGCTCATCACATTAAAGCAAGAGGTGCCAGACAATTCCTGAACCTGTGCCATGCGATACACCCCCATGATTTTCCATTCCATTCCTTCCAGCAACAACCTGAAAACCACTCAGTTTGCAGGCTGTTTCAGCAGCCACAAAAAAAGGCAGACTCAACCACAAGTGAAAGATTGCATTCAGAGTTTATTTTTTCCTTCTGGCAAGGGTAAAAGCTGGTGCAATGGCCCAGCAGGAGCTGCTCTACACAGCAATGGAGGACACCTTGATCACAGCCATGGTACCAGCATGGAAACACCTGGTGCATAGGCAGCAAAACACCTGTGGCTTGGGAAGGAGAGGCAGCCCAGCGGGATGTGGGCATGGGGCAACATGGCTGTACCTGTGAGTGTTGTGCCAAAACCCGCCTCTGGCAGGGTGCCTACAGAAGGTACCAAACACCTCTGAGAGCAAGGGCATCTCCTGAACATCCCACAACACCACAGTGGGGTCACAGCTGAGGCTGCTCACAGGACTGAGCCAGTGCTGCAGCCAGGACAAGAACTCGGGGTACTTGGCCACCCCATGACTGTCACCATGTGCCCACTTTGGGGTGGAGACCAAGCACAGCCACCACAGTGAAGCATCTGAAGCACATCCCAGGAGGTGCCAGCTGAGAAGCAGAGCAATGTTTTATGTGCCACTACAGCACCACTCTACTCAGCTCATTTCTGTATCTGTTCTTAGTATTACCCACCAAGCAAAAACTTACTGATGCCTATCCCAAAAGGCACCCTGGTCTCTTCAGGGAGTGAACTCCAAATGCCAACCTTCACCAAATCCTTTCCACCCTTTACAAGATGCCTCATGGCCAGCTGCCAGCACCAGGATGCCTCCTCCAGCATGCTTTGTTAACATAAGGAAATCACTAGGCATTAAGTTAAAAGCAAGACCAAGATCTATCTGCACTGTCACCATGCAGGTTCAAGACATATTCAATTTCAACAGTCTATTTCAGCAATCTCAGCATTAACACCTAAATTAAAGACAAAGTTAGAAATAAGGAGCGATCTTCCAAAATTCTAAAGACAATCTGTGTTAAATTACTCATCTGGATTAATACTTCCATCTGAAACCTCCAAGAGATGCTCCACCAGCACAGTGATTCCAGCCCAAGGAGCTAATGCCAACAGGCACATATGAAACGCAAACAAGGCTGTGTCTCTTGAGCATTCCCAGGATCAGGAGCCAACATCCAAGGCGGAAACGCTAGGCTGCTCAAGGTAATGGCAACATGCCCATCAATTTTGGTGGAGCCAAACTTTTATGTCTGCACATCTAAAAGGTAGTTCCTGAGTGGCAATAATATTTGCCATTATTGTTATAGACAACTAACATAAAACCAGTAAGTGGTGCTGGGACTTAAAAATGCCAAGAAGGTTTCATTAAGGTATTTTGTGAGAGCTTAATTGTAAAAACCAAGTGACATTCAGAGAAACTGTTTAACAACCAGAGAAGAGCTATTTCTACTTATCCCACAAGCAAACGACTGTATTTTAAGTCAGTTCTGCAAGGTTGCTGTCTCTGCCAGTAGAAGATAAATGCATTTCTTCTGCTTGCTGCACATTTCTTCTGAACCTGCACATACTGTACAAATAGATTTTAGAGCAACAACACATATGCAGGGAATTAATAGCAGGCCTGTAGAACAGATGGCCCCACAAGCCCCATACAGCCCTCCAAGCCATTACTTTGTCCCACCATGTCATCTTCACCTTGGAAGGTGAAACAGGAATCAAAGAAAACGAGCAAAGAATGTCTTTCAGAAGATCAATATTCCCTATGACTTGTTCCTCCAAATAAAAGGAGCCTCTGCATGCTCTGTTAGCATGCCAGACCAGCTGGTCTCTGAAATCACAGAACACATGTTAAGGCACAGGTTATTCCATGGAGCAGTTCAGACCCAGGTGCTCAGAGGCAGTCCAGGATGCAGTACCACTGCTCAGGTGGGCACAGCCTGGACTGAGGGGCTGGCAGCAACTGCAAGTCATTTCCTTTGCTGGCTGTCAGGGTTACAGTCAAGCTTAAATTTACATACAAGTGTCCAAAGGTTGCAAGAAATACTGTGCAAATTAAAATATTGCCACCTTTTCAACACAGCCTTCAGGGGGAAAATAATTGTGATTTAAAGGAGAGGTAAGACAAACATCAGAAATAAAACAGATAGGACCAATAAAGTGAAATCACACAGCTGTAAGGCATCTTGCTAGAGCAGCTATGTTGGAGCATCACTCAGTTTTGGGAGTTCCTTTGGCAGGCAATGCTTGAGCCAGCAGAGGGAACTGATTCTCAACTCCCCTGGCTCCTAGGGACTAGGGAGCAGGATCCCTGGCTGGTTTGGGACAGCCAGTTTCAGATAATCCAGGTCTTCTGTGCACTCTTCACAGAAATTCCTGCAATGACATAATCAAACTCACAGGGCTATTACTATTTTAGTCCTAACTTCTTTTATTACAGCACTCAGGGATTGAATTTTTAATTTATATCTGTATATTGAACACATTCCTGAACATTCAAGAACACTTACCTTTTAGAGACAGGATATGGCTTTATTGCTGCTTTAAGCCACACACCCAAATAAAATTATTTTTAATAAAATAGCCAACATTTTTAGAAACCAAACTGCAGCTATAAATGTAGGTGCCTTCTAATAGCATGACAGAGTGCTTCACACACAGATTTTAGCACCAGATACTTCAAAGCCAGACAGAATACAAAATACAAGGCACAGTATTTTATGGCCCTGTGATAGAGAATGAATTTCGATGAGGAATTTCTTTGCTGAAACGGTTTCAACCAGGAAACAGGGGAAACTATCTGGAAGTTTCACTGTTCACAAAGTACTTGGGTGTAAAATCACCCCTGGCACATATGCAGCCACACAAAGCATTCCTCATTTAACAAGAAATACCTGGCTCTACCTCACCAGACCTTCTGTCTGGGTGCTGGTTTTAGGGACACATATTGAGCTAATCCCCCTGGCACAGCAGCTTGTCCACAGGCCATCTGCAGAGGCCTCCTCTCTCTACAGAAACCCTGCAAACAATGGTGCCAAGATCATTAGCCAAGCAAAATCACAGCCGGCAGAAAATGAAGCAAAAAATAGCTCCAGAAGACAAGAATACGGCAGGAGAAAAATTCAAAGAAGGTAAACAGATGAAAATAATTATAGGGCAATTTCAGAGACAGTCTTTGGGTGGGTTAAAAGGAAGCAAGACAAAGTTCAGGAAGGGAAAAGCAAAGGCAGCCAAAGGGTCTCAGCTACTCTGATAACAAGGAGAGAAATGTCACAGGGGATCAACACACTGAATTTAATAACCATTTGGAGCCAGGATGAGGTGGGAAAGACAGTGTTAAGCTTTTTATGAAAGACCTAAGCGTTGGCAACACAAAGACAATAACTCCAAACAGTGAATACTGACTTTAACAAGCTCTGGAGGAATACAGCAAGAGAGGAAGAAACAGCACTGCTCCTTTTTGAACAGTGGGTTGATCTCAGCCATGCATCCCCAGAACTGCAAACACTGATGTCACTGGTTGCAATGGAAGCTTGCAGGGAGGTCAGGGCCTCCTTGAACATCAGGGAAGTGTGGCTGCTTGTGCAAACCTGCACCTTTACAAAACCAGATGAGACAGTCATTCTACATTTGCAGGGAGAATGAAGAGCAATGTCAAAGACATTGGAACAGCACAGTCCCTGAAAAGACAATTCCTAACATTTGCACAAGGAAATGCTGTAAGCATGATGCCTGTATTGCTTCTTCCCAGTGGAAACACTGCAGTGCATCATTCCTGTTCTCTACTCCAGCCCCCTCAGGAGATCCCTCTGTTTCGAACAAGCACCTGCAGTGGTTTCATTAGGAACTGACTGGAATGGGAAAGAGATCAACAAGCTCAAATGCTTTCAAGAATGCATTAAAACTATCTGTGAGACCTAGCCAACCCACAGAGGTAAAGGTAATGTTTACAATGTAGTTTGAGAGCATGGAGTTCAAAAAGAACTGGCATCAGCCACAGAGAGCTCCTACCTTATCACAAAGGCTTCTCAAATCACAAAAACACCTGTCCCAGCTATTTGAGGCACGCGGAAATCACATTCTCTACTGTTCCTCTCCTCATCTAACTTGTCCTACGTTTTGAAAATTAGATTTAATTCTCTTCACCTTGAAGGCCTCCCAAGAAATTACACTGTATGTTCTACAATCATGAGAAACAGGTAAATGTACTCTGAAATCTGCTGTGTATAGGTATCTGTTCTCTTAACTCTCCTAAATCACTGCTCCTTTCGCATGGAATTTATTATAAAGTTAGAAAGGAGCCAAATATATCAAACCTTTAAAATCCATACAAGAGCAGAAATTCTGGTTTGTCTAGCTGCAGCCAGATGCATAAAATATTCAAAATTCCGAATATATAACTAATATTGTAAGAGGTTAACTCCATCTGGCAAGCCATTAGGCAAAAGTCTTTTTCAAGGAGGAAATCTGATACAAACACACCCATGTCACACCCTAATATTAAAACTTCCATTCAATCATCCTTCAGCTATATCAACAGAATCAAAATGCCCACAACAGACAGCTCTTTTAGACCTCTTAAGAAGAAACCTTCTCATCAGAAAACATCATTATCTCTCTCCCTTCCATTTATTCAACTGTCTTGTAACATGATGGAAATATTTATACTGGAATGCAAGAAAACAACTCCAGTGCACCATTTAAGGATTAAAAATGCTTCTGAAGAGAAGAGTCAGTATCTACAAGCCATTGCTACCTTATAATGCTGAGTAAATTCAGACTGTCAGATTCCTTACATATTTTAGAGTACATTTATTTTCCTTCGGTTTTACAGCTTTCACTAAGCTAGATAATGGCATATTTTTCCCCTTTGCATGCTGAAACTGTAATTGCTTGCCTTGGCAACAAAATCCTGTAATTTTTATCCATACCAAAAGCGTCTTTCTTCCTATATTGTTGATCAAGTTTGCTGCAGCCATGGCAAAAGCCTGATCAGAAAGCTGCATGACTTGTAGAAAGTGAAGAGCTTCCTTCTGAGGGTCTGCAAAGAAGAGTCAAGAGAAAGGAGTGGTGAAGATATAGTGGGTTCTTTTATCAGCTTCCCAGTTTAGAACCAGTTGAGAATTGCCCAGGTGTCAGCCTCTATCATCACACTCATATGAGGAACAAGCCTTGCACTTACTGTTCCCTATTATTCCACTCGTGGCTGGAGCAGCTCACAAAACTCCTGGGCCTTCACAGAGTAGTTTCTGCTGGTGCTGTGCAAGTATCAAAAAATGTGCACCAAGTCCCATTTCCCTGAACAGAGCAGAAAAATCAACAGCAGAGACTTCACTTCTCTGAAATTCAGAGATTCTAAGAATCTACAGAAATTCTGTCATGCCAGAGACTTCTGGGAACAAGACATTTTATGATTTTTTTAACATCACAATCCTCCTCATATTATCAAAAAGGCTGGATGCCATTAACTACATGAAAGTTAAACTGCTGCTGAAATTTGGGGAACAAGGCTGCACTTCAGCATACTTGGAGCTTTTAAAAAAATAAACTATAACAAATGGTATTGTAGTTCCAAAATCTGAAATAATACCTTCCCACCTCTCTGAATCTTTGTAAGAAAAAAGTAAAGATATGGGCCCTTCATTAGGACTAACATTTGTTTCCATGCTTTTCTGTGGTTTTCTTTTTTTGGTTACCTTAAGATCATCTAGATATCTATAAATCTGTCCAACAACTTGCTTTGTATACTTCACAATATTGGTATTACACTAATTTCCTGGCTTCTCCCTTCCCCCCTTCTAAAATAGGCACAGTATTTGCCTGTCTCCAGTCCTGTATCTTCCCCGTCCTTCATATACTCAAAAATAAACTGAAATTGCACACTGCTACTATGGCTGGTTTTCATTTCAATTTTTCAGCCTTTTCTGATTGCATCCATTACTTGTATACCTTCTACATCATATAACCAACCAATTTTTAGTATCATTTACTGTCTTCAACTTACATCTAACATATTAATTAAAATCATTTGCATCTTGTTGTAAGAGAAAAAATATGAGCTGTTTATAAGGCCAAAACAAAGGGAGAAAAATCTCCTCATGAAATGATTAGAAATTATGAACCACAAATGAGATATGATACTTAAAACTATTGAAAATTAATGACTCTTGCTTGTACTGCCCCCAGCTCAGGTTTTTTGGTGGTGTCAGGAGAAAACGATCCTAGAACTTCTGAACAACCCTAGTTCTTCTGAAGCTAAGAATGAAGGGGATGATGAAAGTCCAGCAGAGATCCAGGTGATTTCTACCAGCACACCCAAGGGAAGGACTGCTGCAAAGGGAGCTTTAACTGTTACCTTTCATCTGACTTCACAGCACTGAAGACACTCAGCTGGCAAAAAAAGGAAAAAAAGGAAAAGAGAGACTGAGCTGGAAACATAAAATGGGGTAAAATCAAGGAGTCAAGTCCAGTACTTGGACTCTGTGACACAAGCTAGGCACAGGGGAAAGTACAGACCATCTTCCACCACACTCTGAAAACATGAGGGCAGGAGGAAGGAAAAATTACACTAATATACAAGCAAGAAAAAAAGGGCTTCTCAAAAAATCTCAAGGAATAATACACACAGCTCTAAAGAAAACCATGGTTGAAATCAACTCAGAAATTAAAAAAAAAAGTTAAGGATCTATACATGTACTGTGTAGTGCATATCTTAAAACATATATATGTGGGACCATAGGCCACAGCACTCAAACAGAAGAGCTGTCATTAATATCAGCTTAGGGCAGTACTGCCCATTCACTGGATTGACTCCCCTGCAGCTCGTGAAGAACCAGGCCCAAGGCTGAATTTGAGAAAGTGTTACATACCAAAGTGAAGCAGTGAAGCAGCCTCTGAACGTGCTGTCTGCAGGGCAGCTGGAGCACAGGATGAGCCGCCAGAGTCAGCAAGAGCCACGCCAGCCGCTCCAAGGGGGAGCTGGATGGGAGGGCGGAAAAGTAGGAATGCCAGTCCCTAACCACCAGCTACACTTTGGGGCTAATAAGAAGAGGTGTCAGTTGACTTCTGTTTCCCATGGTGGGTAGTAAAAAAGCAGAAGGGAAAAAAAAAAAAAAAAAAAAAAAAAAAAAAAAAAAAAAAAAAAGAACAGTTTTTTTTCTATCATTTAAGAGTTATTGCCTTCCTTTGTATCAAATACAGAAGCTGTGTGGCTACAGCAGAAAAATCCCATTTGCAGAAGAGAGATTAGCTGAACCATCACTTTCCTCTGCCCTGAGATCTAAAGTGAAAATCTCTTCCTCTCTCCTTCCCTTCCCCGCTCTCAGGCCCCTGTACTTAGTTGCATCATTCTAAACGGTTAAAAGCATTCCATTACACTTTCAGGTTTTGCTCATCTATTTCTGGCCCTACTTGGTTACCATATCTTGTGGTAGTGTACTAAGCCACTCTTGTATTAGCTATTTGCTAATACAAACAGACTCTAATTAGGACTAAGAGCCCAGGTGGCCGAAGAGAGAAAAGAAGATGAAGGATTACACTTAACTGCACTTACTTTAAAAAAAAATGAAAAGAAAGAAGACTGTCAGTGCTATACCTCTTAGTTAAATTAACTTCAAGAATAAAAAAACAGGGCATATGAACTCAGGAGGTTTCACATTCCAGCAGCAAGAAAACAGTTGCTTTCTCTCACTTCTCTCATATTGGAGTAACTCAAACTCTCCAAACTGGCTCTTAGTGAGCACTGCTCTCAGCCAGCTTAAAGCATTCCCGTGGCTCAGACCTTTGAATCCTTCTGTGACAGTCCACAGTGACCCCAGATATGAAAGTGGTTCAGCAAAAAAGTCAGATTATGTACAATGTACATGATTATTATTATACATTATGTACAATGTAATAAAAATGTACATATATAAATAAATGTACATACATAAATAAAAATATACATAAAAATGTACAATGCCAGGTTAGAAATCCATCCTTCACGTTAATACACACACTGAGCCAACAAAAGGATGGCCATTCCGAAAGGCCAAGACAACTCCATACTTTTAAGTATCGTATTATTGGGAAAATGACAAGATCTATTTGGAATGTACAGGGGTGAATGATACAGAGATGGAATGTCTCTCTGGAGGTGTGCTGAATCTTGTTCATTTTCCCATTTTTGGACTACATTTCAGATTACTAAAGAAACACACAAGAAAAAAACAGTCTAGTATTAAGTCTAAATTAGAGCTGATGAGTATAACTCTTAATTATCACACTGATTCCTAATTTCCTGGTAGTTTTATAGGATTAACCTGAACAAAACCATTGATGCAAGAGCACTTTCCATTACCAGCACTGCAGCACTCATCCAAAGGCTTGCACCTTCTACATGGAGATGACAAAGCCTAAGTGACACAGTGACCCATGTAAGATCTGCCAGAGTGTCAGAGACATGGAATAAAATCACCTGCAGGACCAGTGTTCAGTCACCTGGAGGAAGCATTGCTCCCTCTTCAGCATCAATTTTGAGGGAAATTTCTATGTAAACAAGGCAGGTATCAGACAAATCAAACATTTTCAGCCTGTAGCACTGCAGAGATTCAGACCATTCAGCACATTCTGCTTCCTAAGTAAGCAGCACAGTTAATTAACTCTGTGTTGATTAATGGTGCTCTCTCACATCAAGAATTTATTGAGTCTGTTATTATATACAAGGTCATAATTGCCAAACAGCCACAGCTAAATACCATTCCTTGCAGTCTACCCCTTAAGCATCATAATGTAAAATTAAATGGCACTTGTTTGTTAATTAATATGAAATATTTTAAACCGTGTAACATAAAACTTACCACTGCTCTTTTGTAAACAAACATGAATGAACAGAACTATTTAAATACCTTGGGAAGAACATCCTCTTTGGAATCGGGGTGGGATGGGGGGGTGTCTTTGTTCTTTGTAGTGGGCTTTTCTGTGCTCAGGCATTTACCAAAAGTGCTATTCTTGAATAATTAGTCAGCAATTATTCTGGTTCCACGGTGCACAGACCAGCAAACTCCACTCTTATGCAAGAATATGAGCGCCCACATCAAAATACCTCTTCAGAAGAGTTATTTCGGAGTAGCTGTTTCAGTAAATTTCCAAGCACAACTGAAATCAGCTCATAGCAAATGTTGCTGAGGCGAAGTTGGATCAAAGATCAAAAAGACACTTGAACTCTGTTGTCCCTTCTGGGATCTTTAAATCCAGGGTTAGCTGCTATTGAGGGAAAGGGCTGGCAGTGTAACAAGGCAGACTCCTGCTGTGAAAGAAGCCCACAGGTTGGATCCCTAATCCTCAGGATGGGGAAGCAAATGCTTTGCACAGACATGGCCCCTTATTGGCAGTGACTGCCAATAAAGCTGCTCTGGCTTTACCCAACCTGTGGCAGTTCTCCCACATCTCAAGACAAGTCAGCATCCAGGCCTGCTTGGTGGTAGGGCAAGAAACCAGAGACAGCATCCCAAGCCTGGCTCTGCCATGCAGGTAAGGAGAGCACCAGGGAACAGACCCCAACCACGTAAAACCCCTTCTACTTATATTTCTGCAAGCAGTTTTACTACCCTCTAAGGGCTTGCTGGTAATACAAACCTTGTCTTTAAACACATTTGTTTCCCAAAAACAGGGCATGGGCAGTATAAAGTAGGTCTGACTGGTTTTTCAGCTTGGTTAAGGCAGACCTCAGCAGAGAGGTGGCTTTTACATTGATTCCACCTGACATGCTATGAACACCAGGGCTCAGCACAACTCTGCAGCAATATAACATGCATGAATTTATGCAATAAGGCACAAGCAAGCAAGCTCTCCTCTGGCTGAGCAAACTGTTTATCCCTCTTTAGAGAAAATTACCTTACTGGTGAAACATCTACTGTGCCGTAAAAATATTACTGCACATGTTCAAAGTTCAGTTAGTGTATCAGCTGAACGATTTGTTAAGAACAGGCAAAACTCTGGAGTGTTCTCTCCAAGCCTACTGCTTGAAAGCAAACAAAATACATCAACAGAAGCAGCATCAGGAATAAAACAAATGTAACATTACAGTTGGAATTGTACCCACAGAGGTGAAGCAGCTATTTTCACTGCACTTTTTTTTTTTTTTAATGTTACAATATCCCAGCAAGTAGCAGTGCAATTCAGTCCAGCAGACTCTGAACAACTCAATAATCTCACAGGAAAAGAAAATGCATAAAGAGATTTTGTTACTGCTGTGGGTTAGAGCCTTCCCTATTTGCTTGGTCCTAGACATGCAGCTGTACACAAGCCCTAGGAGAAAGCTTGCTCTATGCTTAAGCTTTTTGAAGGCTTCAGGCACTGAATTACACCTGCCTGTCAACCTCCTGAAGAATTCCCCAGACAGCTGTCTGAAAGTGTGCAGGTCTTTAAAGGGTTGGAGACCATGTGTCTGCACAGAGTCATCCCTCAGGAGTCACACAAGGGTTTTCAGACAGTTGATTGGAGCTGTCTTCAGCCAGCCCCGCGGGAACAAGAAGTGCTGAAGATCATGTGCCTGCTCTGTGGTTTGCCATCATTTGTCTCTCCTTTTCCAGACAGCTCTCTGGTGAATCACAAACCTGCCTTGGAGGGCATGAAGCATGCATAAAAACCCATTAAAGATATGCAAACTCCACCCAGGAACAGGAACCAGGAGATCCCAAATGCAATCCCTGATTAATGTGAAAGCTGTGCCTACGCCTGGAGGAAGAGGATAAACGCAAAGCTTCTGTAACCAGCTACCCCAGGGAACTGCACCTGCTGAGCTGCAGCATGCAGGTGCTCCTGGGCTGTGTGATCTCCCCACCAACAGTGGGCACTTCCCCAGAGAAGCCAAGTCTGGATAATTCACTCTCAGAGCTACACAGACTACATGGCTGGTTTAGCTAGTCTTACCCTTCTTTGTGGAGGAGGCCAAATCTGTTCGGCTCCATTTGCTCCCATTTGCAGAAATGAAATAACACTCCTCTGGGAAGCAGAGGTGATGCACCAATTTATCAGTCTTCTTGAAAATGCTTCTGGAAGGAGGAACTTCTTCTAATTAGAAACTAGATTATATGTTTATAAATATTTACCTGTAATAAGCAGAGCTTAGTGAGAAGACACGGGCGGGGTTTCTGCATGGGTTTAAAATGCCTGCTTTATATTCAAGTGGATCACCTGTGTTAGAACTGAATTTAAATGTATTGATCCCTACTTAAGGAGGTATCTAAATGACTCGAACATGGTATGGAAATCAGCCTGCACTATGTTAAACCACTAACATTTCTGCTGAAGAACTGGGTTGTATCATGATGAGTTTGTAGAGTGCCAGCTGTGATGGTTGTTTAATGGTGTTTTCAACAGCTGGACTCAATGATCTTAAGGGTATTTTCCTACCTAAATGATTTTATGATTCTAAGATTGCTGAATTTGAGCCAGACATGAAATAGACCTTGTGTGAAATTGTACCCAAAGGGCACCATCTAATCCACTGACAGTAAGTTTTCAGATTTGAGAGGCTAATCTCCATTTATCTGAATGACCCAGCTTCACTGCATGTGTGCTCCATGGCAGAGTCAGGCAGTCCTGGACTATTGGGACATTTAGGTTAAACAAGCGGTATTGATGCATAACAGGCTGATCTCACTTTTTACCATTTGCACTGCCGGGCACAATGCTAAGCCTATGACACAGGATTAGTGACCAAAGACAGCCACGCACAGCAATCAGCCAGAATAAGTCTTTACCTACCAGGTGACCTAGAAACCATTTCCTAACACAGCACTTGCTCTTAAGCAGCAGCAATGCTGATTTTACAGTTTACAAAACTAAAAAACCCAGTATGTTCATTGAATTTAACACTTTACTATGACAACGCATGCCACCATTCATTTCTCACCTTGCAACATCATGAGATTGGCATCAACCCACACGGTAAACTATGTTAACCTGCAGGCAGGAAGGCCATCACTGCAAATCAGCCACTGAAAGAGGTAAATCAGGATTTGGCTCTTGCTCTGTCACCAGGACCCTTCTCAGCCTGACTCAAGTCACAGAGTTTCTCTGTAGTGCAGTTCTCGAGCTGTGAAAAGGGTAACAAGCACCTTCTGTTGGCAGTGCCATCAGGCAGCAGCACTGCACCTCCAGCTACAGAGTGCCTGCTTTCTCCTCTGCCTCCTCCTATCATCCCTCCTGCTCTCTGCCTCAGCTGCCCAGGGCAACCCTTCTCCTTCCACCTCCCTCTCTCCGAACTCTAAAGCCACCTTGTCAGCTTCTTAAAAAAAAAAAAAATCTCAGATTCCAGCCAAGGTTATTTGAGCCACAGGCTCCACTTGCAGAAAACCCCATTAGAAGCTGGGCCACATCTCCTAAAGAGGAACAGGATTATGCATATAGCTAAAGGATCAAGGCTTGTTTACATTAAAAGAAAAAAAAAAATTCCTCACAGTAGGCTTGATTCATACAAGCAGGGTGCAACAAGATCACTCACCTAAGCCTGCTCCTCTCAAACTGAGGCAATGGTTGCAGAACCTGGCACACCACATTTACTTCACTGGTAGAACACTTTGGAAATGTTCCTGGAGTCAATGACTAAATAAGTCCCTCTCTTGATTTTAAATTGGAGATAAGTGCTGCATGTTGCATTGGCAAGCATATTAAAACAGCTGGAAGCATAAAGACAATATGGGTTTTTTCAGGCCCTTATTCTTTAATTTTTTACCCTGGGCATGCTAAACAACTAAAGACCACACTGGGCAAATCAGTGTTTTACAAGATAATATCATGGGATTCTAGCTTCAAGATGCCAAGCTCCTTGCTGGCACCAGCTCCCATAGCAAGAGGGCTGGCTCTAGCAGTGACACCAGCCCAGCCTGGTGACACCAGCCAGCTTGGTGTAGCCATCTACTGCTGCCAGCACGGCCCAACAGCACAGGCATAGCTTTGCTGTGCTGCCTTACTGCACAGAAGACAAAAGAAGTAACCTTTATTACAAAAACCAAACAAAACAAACACCTAGAAAGTTAAGAATAAAAACACTAGTGAAAAGGACATGATGTCCACCTTTGTGTCTTAGAAGTATGGGAAAAATTAAGTTTATGCATAGAAGCACAGCAAGACAGATACTGCTACCAGTGTGTTACTATAAATAGAAAGCAGCTTCCCCATAATTCTGCAAAGCTGGTCTAGATTTGATACAGTCAAAAGCAAAAATTCATTCGAGGATGAGATTTCAGAAGGTAATCTGTGGCCCTTTCACCTTGGAAAGGCAAGGAGCCTATCATGTTAAAATGATGCTGTGATAAAATGGGTTATGTTCTCCATCTGAATGGTATTATCTACATTATTAATGACAAATGCAATTCCTTTCCCAGAAATTATTTGATCATATTTAGAATGTGAAAGTTTGTGCACCTAATGGTGCAGTTGACTGATGCTTTCTCTTCAGCTGATACACTGCAGATACAATACTTGATTTTTACATTTTTACTCTTAAATTTTTGTAAGTTACATGCTCTACTTCTGGCAATACTTTGTTTACAGAGACATGTAGTTAGAGGCATGCAACCAAGTAGACACCAAACAACTGTTTTGCTAAAGCTTTTGCACAGACAAAAGACATTTGTTCAAGCAACAAGTTTATAAAACTACGAAGGCTGCAAGATGGGGAAAAAACAGGCCATATAATGAGATACAAAAAATTGCCAGAATAAAAATCCTAATGCTTAAGCAGAAAATTATTCATCACTAGAGATTACCTGGAGACTTTGTGCCATTAAGGATATCAACACATGCCCCTTGAAGCAATCCTACATGTACGTAACTCAATAAAACAAGAGTTTTCCATAACAAACCAGCTCCTTTATGGAAAGGAGCTGAAGCCTTAGCTCAGTAAATAGATGCCATCAGGTACATCAGTTAAGACCATATGCAGGAGTTAACTACTCTGGTTTTGCCTACTTCCTCACAAAGATGCAGCAGCATGCAGCTGTGAGGGAGAAGTGGGGTTTTGTGAGGGCATTCTCTCCAAGTACTCTTTTAAAAACAACAGAGCAAGCCTTGACAAATAATTCTAGCACAAAAATGCACGTCCGTATATAAAAACCAGCTCGTAACACAAAGAACAAACATCAAGCAGACAAGCCTGCTAGGCCAGGAGGTTCAGTACTGCATGGAGGAAATTCATTCAACAGCCTCCATTTTTGGTTGTACATCTGCAGACAGGAAAGATTTTTCTTCCCCCAAAAGCAAAACACATGCAAATGTCTGTCATCAAAAAGCACATGCTCTTTCAGAATGTCACAATTACCCAGCCACAACTGAATGCTCTAATTTGTTGACCAACTCCTTGCAAACTTCCAAGAATGACCTCAAACCCTCGGTTGAAACTGCAAAATAATTTCTCCCCTTTAAAAGTAACTTTGTAATGCTTTGATTCCCACCCATCACCAGGCTGAAGGGTTCAAACATGCTGCTACATGTTTCTAGTGCAGCAAATAAAAAAGGGCTGAAGCCACAGACAGCAGCTGTGGGAACTGGCCAGCCCAAACTTTCCAGTTAACAAAATGTGACAAATGACAGATATGTACTTCTGGGGAAATAAAAAAAAATAAATTTTAAAAAAAGCTAATTTAAAAATGGGAACAGCTAAAAAAAATGCACTAAAAGGTTGAAACACAGAGGTAGTCTGTCAGCAAGTTTAGCTCACCTGTATGCTCTGCAACATACACCGGCAGTATGTGAAGTAGCACATTCAAGAAAAGCAGGAATAAAAACAGAGGAAGTGGTCAATGCTATCAGAATATACTTTGAAACATCTGCCTAACAGGCTTACACCTACTGTATCTGTTGACACCAGCTTAGTATTAGTACCTATATTAGTTCCACTGAAAGGAAAAAATTCTGGACAGAGATTTTAAAAAGTCTATAAACATATTATGTTAGTTGAAGCATTAATGATTAGCCTGAAGACAGCATTAACTCCAACAGTGGCTCCTAAAGAGTAAGCTGCCCATTTCACAAGCAAAGATCTGTTAATGGTAGGGCAGCTTCAAGAAGAGGAGAAGGCACTTGGCCTGGATCTTCCTGGAACAGACCGCAAAGCCAGCACAGGGAAACCCTTCCCATCACCAACACATCCCAGCCTCTGCCTCTCCTGGCAACAAACAAGCAGGATCAGCTGCACACAGACCTCTAGAAACAAGGCTCAGAAGTTTTCTTTGCTTCCAGGGGTTTGTTCCCCAGCCCAGCGCCGTGTGGTACTGCTGACAGAGCAGAACCGACCCGAAACCGTGCCCAGGAGAGGCACGGCACACGCAGCCACCTCGTCCAGCAGCCTGGGACACTGCTGCTCCCAGGTCACAGAAAACATCTGCCCACCCTCCAGCAAGGATCCACATAAAAACATCACCTTCCTGGAATCCAGCCATTACACAAGCACCGAGGCTGGGAGCAATGTTTATTTCTCTACTAAACGTAGCCATGACAACGACATCTTCATTTAAGAGATGAGCAGGAGGAGGTCATGAGGCACTTGTCAGGCACGGATAAAATACCACACCTCAAAAGAGCACAGGAGGGTAAGCTCTGCTGGATGCCGTCTGCAATTCAAGAAAACTAACACCCTAACTTGACAGGCACATCCCCCTCAAAACAGCCAGGCACCTAGGCACAACCACTCCAAACCTTCCCAGCATCACCAAAGAGCAAACCTCTGGAGGATTTCTCTGCTAAAGAAGTATCTATGACATACACAATGCCAGAAATTCTGACTCAAGTACTTCTTTTCTACCTTGAAACAAGTTACAGAATTATCAGGAAGTGAAAGATTGCAGAAGCCATAACCAAAAAAAACCAAACCAAACCAAACCAACAAACAAAAGCAGCTGCCCTTTCAAGCCTGTATCTTGCTCTCTTTGGTGACCCAAAGCCACCTCCTCCTAACAGGACCATCCCTGGAGGCATTTAGAAGGAGTGTAGGGACATAGTTCAGAGGTGGTCTATACCAAAGGGCAGCAACCATCACTCTTAGGGTCTGAACAAGACCAGGAATTCTGGCACATCCCAGTTTTCCCAAAGTTTTTATTTTATTTTAAAAAGCATGGAGCCATATCTCACAGTATGCATGATACCTAGGAACACCATGGCTCTAGAAAGACAGTGGCAGCCCCAGTGGAGTTCTTTTGGTCCAACCACATTTTCATTCCACACAAAATAATAGAGACATGCTCCTGTGGGTAAATTCCTCCTCCTTCCTTCCCCACAATTACCTTAGTTTTGTGGCTGAGTATTTTGTACTAAAATGGATTATCTCTTTCTGGCTGTGAGCCCTTTCAAAACCACTTGGAAGACTGCAAATTAATATACACACCTTAGTATTATCTAGTCATAATATGAGGAGGGGAGGAATCGTGGTATTTCATGCCACACCAAATTAACTCATGGGTTGCCTGTGGCCACAGGGCACAGGTTCATTACTCCTATTTTATATAGCAGATTCAGGGGCATTTTTTCAGATGTTTTTACATGTCAGAGAGAAAGGATACACAGGAAGACTTTATTGTCAACTGACTGATTCTGAAATAAGTCAGATATACCATCACTTGGAAATGTAATTGATTTTATTAGGAGACTGTTTGTTGTATTCATTTTGGTTTTTTAAGTGTGTTCAGACACAAGTCCAGCCTTTGCCCAGCAGATTTTTATGATCTTTGACATCTGTTTAAAATTATTTAAACATCTGTTTAATGCTGTTTCACTGTGACCATAATAAAAAAAGATCCTGATGGTCAGCAAAGAACTGTCAAACACAGGAAAACATTTGGGAAAGGGAGAGAAATGGTCCTTTCAGTTCTAGTCACACTACATTACCCTCAGCAATCAAGGACAACAGTCAAAATACCAGGAGACAGGATGAGGGCTTGCAGTTAAGAGCAGCTTAAGTACATACACTACCATTCATCTGGGCTCCATTACCCTTATGCATGCAAATGCATGCTTGTGAGGGCAGCCTAAAAGTAATTCTGTTGTTTTTTACATACAGGGCCTGGGCTGGTGACACTGAAGTCACAGTAAACTATGAGCCTCCAGGTGCACTGGCCCAAGGCTAGCTAGAGCCTGTGTCTGCCTCAGATTTACAGCAAGCTTCTAAGTGAATCTGGCAGTGTGGGCATGAAACCACCAAGCACATCTCTTAAAAGCAGCTACACAGGCTGCACTGCCTAGGTAACTTCCCACTTTATTTTTGTTTATAGAAAACCTTCTCAATGTCTTTCAAAGACAGAATGATACATTTCCTCTGCAAACTTGCACAACTATAACCAACAACAGGCAGTGGAGAGCTTGCATCAGCCCTGATGTCTCTGACAGGCATCAACGCATGTCCCACACACACCCCGCTCTGATGGGCACAACGGGCGCACTTGTGCCATGGAGGTGAAGGCAGAGCTGGCATCCCAAATCAAACAGCCATGCACAGAGCCACTTTGTTGGCTTTAAACAGAAAGAAAATGACAGAGTTACCTAAAGAGACAACCTGCAGGCCTGGAGGCAGAGCTGGCAACTCTGCAAGAAAGACCCCAACTGGCAACACGAAACTGAAAATGAGATGGAGACACTACAGAAACTTTAGAATTTAGGCTCTTCCAAAATAATTTTCCAAAAGCTGAATCAAAGAAGTTTACATATAGAATTATTTTAAGATATTTTACCCTCTCACACAGCGCTGACAGGAGCAATTGTCTGTTTGCTACCTAGAACCACCAGTGGAAACCCTGAAGATGAAAAGCACACTCGATGGGACATCAGCTGCCAGGCTTTCTCTGGAAAAGTTTGCAGGTGGCAAACAAACAGTTCTCAAGAAACCAGGTTACTTGGTGGAAGTATAAGGAATAAGCTAGGCAAAGAACTGCAAACAGCAGGCAGGGAGAGTGACAGCAGGAAGAACCCTACATCTGCTGATTACTCAAAGGATAAGAGAGGTGGGTTCAGGTAACAACTGCTGCTCAAAAAGCAGCCACGAACATCACAAGCAGATCAATACCTCACCGTTTGAGAGTGCTACTCACACCTGAAAGCTTCTGCTTACTCATTTGTTGGAGCACTTGTCTTCTGCTCCTTCTGAACTTTAGCTTAATTGTATCAGCTAGAGGCTTTTATTACAAACAACTGTACCTTCACACAATATAAAATACTAATGCTTCTTTGAAATGGAAAAGGTACAACCAATGACTTGGATAGGGAATAGTATAGCAATAACTTCTAGAATTGAAAAAAAGAAAGGGTTTTTCAGTCCTTAAAACAACTTGCACACTTGCTGTAATTAACATTCACTGCAGAGATGGTAAAAAAAAGGACCAGATAAATGTGTTAAGACTGAGAGCAAGTTTTGCAATATTTGTATATGACAACAGAAATACTTAGAATATCAGAATGTTTACAAATGCACAGACACCACTATGCACAAAGATTATAATCCTATTAATTAGTTTAAGTTTTATTACTTATTTGAGCTTGTTTTCTGCTTAACATTTAGTTATTCAAAAGTGACTAGTTACATGCCTGAAAAAAATTAATCTAGAAACAAACAATGGTACAATATACTTCCTGTGGTTAAACCACTTACAGGTTTCTCTTGGCTCAACTGATGAGCTAATAATTACCATCACTGGAAGCAAATTTAAGTAACCTACACTAATGCTAAACTCTTAAACTAAGCTCTCCTGCCTAACAAGTGAATGCAGTTAAAAGAACTGATAATCTCTTTTAAGGTTTAAGTGTAGCAATACTTTAGCACCTTTCAGCTATATCAAAAAACCAGCAACTATTTACATCTGTCTGTTCTTCAAAGCCTGTATGAGAAAAAGTGTAATTAATTTCTCATCTGTCTGAATACCACCTGTGCTGTCAGATACACTTGGTAAGAAAAGCCAAGCATGGAGACAAGGAGGAAACAGATCATTTAAGAGAAAGGCCTGTTTGAACTCCCAGCAGGGAGGTTCTCTAGTCATCTCCTACATGATGCTCTCCTCACTGGTCAAAAAATTCGTGGATCCAGAAAGAAGCATGTGCTGCACAAGTCCCAGTGACAGGCAGAGAGCTCTTGGTTTCAGATTCAACCTTCCCTGAGCATCACAACTCAGACCTGAAGCACTTCACACTCAGTGCACAAAGAGCAGCCGACACTCACTCACAGCAGCACAGGTCCTGACCGCTGCAGGGACATGCGGAATGTCCCTCGTATTCCAAATCTCACTGCAGGGCATTGTGAGCTGTGGCCTCTGGTGTTTAAGAAAAAGGAAACTGCTTCCTGAATCGCTGCAAGTTATCACTGTCACAGTTGCCTCAATCTTCAAGAGCAGGAAGAAATGCAGAAGGAGCCTGCTCCCACAACCCCAGCGAGCCTGAGTACATGCAGGAGCTGTTACAGGAATGCAAATCTTACCAGATACATCATTCTCCAGCATAGATTCACCTCTGTTCTGACCGAGTCTATCTATAATCACCCGAGGCTGCTGCTACTGTGTCTCTGCTAAAGGTGGGCCAGCCTGGGGACAGCACTCCTCCAATCTGACACAGAGGAAAAGCAGAGCTTGCCCTGATGCACACAGAGCTGCTGTGGTGCAGCCCTGGTGCCTTGGTGACACTGCTCAGGCTGCAGGTGGGGATGGCTCCAGCAGCAACAGCTCCAAGCACACAGAAACAGGCACACAAAAACTTCTGCTCTCGGTTCAAGAGGAAGCACCACAGCCAGCTTTGAATGTGTCCTCCCCCTCCTCCACTCTCTCAGAAGTGAAAGAAAAAGATCTGTTGAAGAAAATTAAGGAAATGAAAAGAGATCCGTCCAGTAGGATGGGTACAGGTGGACCAACACACCCCTCTATAAACAACAGGAAACCCATGTCCACAAAGAAAAATTATCAGTCTGTCTTATCATGTCCCAGGCCACAGCCTGACCAGGAACAATGACGATCATTCACCAAAATTTTGAGCATTCTCAAAGTAGGCACACTGTAGGTGAATCACAGCAGCTCTGAGGAGCCTCCTCCCTCTGCTTTGAGAGTTCTTAGAGAAGACGAAAAGGGAGAACCCTAAGACAACAGTCTATCATTTTTCTACGACATTACAGACTTCACCAAGATGTGATCTACTTCACTTAAATCTATTTTGACTTCTACTGCTGCTGCCGAAGCAAAATTCTCGCTGTAAGTTATCAGCAAAGGTTTAAAAATGCTAAAAGCAGGAAATCCAAAGGGCTTACTAAACGTGTAAAAAGCACTGAAATGGTACCATTTTGGTCCTTTGTAACACATGTATTTTTAATATTAATGCTTGCTGTTTGGATTTTTAACAAACAGCTCCTACCTGAATCTCATTTGACACTCGGTCTGTGCACCATGGGGTAGTGAAGCCTCATGGTGTGAAACATTTTCTTTACCAGTCATAAGCATCAGATCTAAAGATGAGGAGGATATTCAAGGGACATGTCAGGAGGCAGCCCATAAATACTGCCTTCTGTTACACAGGAAAACACATTATAGTCTATAGTCTGGTCCCACAGTATCACTTTCATTTTAGAAGCAGCTTTATCATTTGCTGCTCTCAAAACTCTTTCCAATGTGCTATGTGATAGCTTTTTGCATGTGGAGGATTTTTTTGGAAAAGCATAAATAGACTATGAGTGAGGCTTGTGATCTCCAGGTATGGGTATTTGGAGAGAGGCTGGCTGCAGGCAGTCCTGAACCCCACAGGAAGGGTCTGAGGCTTGCAGGACACCCACGCTGCAGATCACAGGCAGACCACGCTGAATTAAAAATAGCAGATTAAAGCACGCAAAGTGTGTAACAGTTGGCAGAGTATATGGATATATCAGGATGTGGGAGTCATAATATCAATTTACTAAACATTTATAAATGCTTCTAGCTACCAGTGATAAGAAAGACTTTAATACTGATTACAGCTGTTCTGGCCATTGCTAAATTTAACACTATCCAAGTGTTAATACTACAGGCTTTCCTAGCAGCCTGTGAAGAAGGGCAACAGCTTATCCGAAGAGGCACTTCCTAAGTAAAAAGGAAAAATTATTTCTACGTATGGCACGGCTATGAAACGATGGAGAAAGCCAAAGGCACGACAGGCAGAGCCCAGAGGCCTTTCGACAGGAGCCGACATCCACCTCCATCCCACCCCGCCGACGGGAGATGTCAAGGTTTCACCGGGGACCGCGGGGCGGCAGCTCGGCGGGGACGGGCGAGCGCCCGCGCCCGGTACCGATATCAATACCGGTACCGCTGCTGCCGCCGCGACCCCGGCGAGCTGCGCCCTGCCCTGCCCGGCCCCGAGCCCCCAGCCCGCCGCACACAGACAATGTCCGCCGGGAAGCGAAGAGAAGCGCAGCGGCGGCGGCTCGGCAGGCGGGGGGCAGCGGAGAGCCGGCACCACACGGCGCCTCCCGCGAAGGGGCTGCCACGGCCGCCCCCGGCACGGGGAAGGGCCTCCCCCGGCCGCCCGCACCGCACCGCTGCGGGGGCTGCGGCTGAGGCTGAGCCCGCCGCCCGCTCCCGCCCGCCCCGCGGCGCCCACCTGGTCGGCGAGCTTGAGCACGGCCATCCTCCGCCGCGGCTCCCGCGCACATGCAGCTCCNCTCACCCCTGAGCGCCGAGCTCTGAGGGCCCGCGCTTGTTCTCAGCGCGCTGAGGGAAAGCAGCGAACGCGCTATCCCAAACCCGGGTAGAAGGAGAACTCTTAACCTCTCCCTTCCTTCCATGTGTGCGTCCAAATCCATCTGTCAAATCCCATCAGACACTACTGTTCGAAGGGAGTCTTTTGGGGTTTTTTTTACCTCTTTTTGTAGAAGCTAGCTTGAAAAATCTGGTAACTCCTACAGTCCAGTTCCAGTTATTTCATTTTTCAAAAACTAACATACTAGATTGTAAGTACAGTTTAGTAAGCAAGCAAACTAGCCCAGAGTCCCTGCCTCATGCAATAGAGGAAAATGAGCATCATCCTCTGTTCCTGTTGAGCTGACCTGGGGGAAACTTCAGTTCCTCCCTCAGCGCTGGCTGTCAGTGTGACTCGAGCACCAGTGCACAGCCAAGCATGCAAGGGCAGGGGCTGGCAAACGGGGAAGAGAAAAAGAAGAAAAAAAAGCATGAAGGGGTAAATTTACATTCTTTCTTACCCCTCAGAGTTGACAAATTAAATCCTCGAAGCATGTGATTTGATTAAAATCACTGGCACAATGCACAGCAACAGGCGTTACACACATGCTGAAGGTAATGAGGGTAATTGCATTTTTTCCAAGGACATGTAACTGAAGAGCAAAGGACTGAAGATTCCCTCTTCCCCTCCTCCAAGTCACACAAAGGCCAGGTATTTTCTCACAAGTTAGATTCTGCAGTAAGAAACTCCCATATGCTGCAACACATCCAATATGACAGTGATTTATGGCTTTTCAACCCGTAATTACAGAATGAGGTGACTCTAAGTAGTTAAAAAAAAGGAAGTGTCTTCTATGGAAGAAAACCAATCCAGCAAGGAAGCAAATGTTGTTTCAGGCTTTTGAGGCATCGTTATAAGTAGAGATTAAAAATATCACATAATTTACAACACATTTTGACTCCAACAAGTTTCAAGGGGATTGTAATGGTAAAATAGTGTTAATATAAATCAGTCTTTTAAAGGAACAAAAAAAAAAAAAAAAAAAAAAAAAAAAAAAAAAAAAAAGAAAGAAAAACAACATTGAGACAATCTAATACTTTCTGTGCCCCACCAATTCAGGCCAGAAATTCTGCTTTGACAGTCCACTCCCAGGCTCTGTTGAAAAACACACTTACCACACCGAGGTCAGAAGTAAGCAGAATGATTTTTCAGATTTGTTCTTTGCTCCCCTCGCTTCTGATCCAAAAATCCAGTACAAATTTTTGTACCTTCTTTGGGACCTCCAACACTCTCCTGTCAGGGAGATAAATCAGCTGATGCAGTAGGAGCCCAGCTGCTTGGGAGTCAATAACTGGGCGAGGTGCGAGCTAGTGGTCATAGAGGAGATGGGTCATGCCAGTGTTATATTTTTCTCAAGTTTTTTGTTCCCAACAGCAGAGTCTCATGCCAGCTCCTCATTCTCAGGCCCCATAGGATGGTGTCTAGGATCAACCACCTTCAATACCACTCCTTGGAAAGGCTCCCAGGGACGGGCAGAACTGCAGAAAATGTTCACATCCCATATTAACTGGACAACTCTCAGTTTACAGAGGTCCTTAGAATTTTATTTACACTTTCCATTTAAAGGCTCATTTGTATGAACTGCCAGGAGTAGTCACAGTATTACAGTCATTACCCATACAGTAAAGGAGTCCAAGATTTCTCTGAAAGTACAATGTCCTCCTCTCCTGTTCACAAAATAGCACAAACAACTATGTTACAGTCATGCACTATCAACAAAAGCTTTTCTGAGCTATTTTACTCAACAACTTCTTAGCCCAGGCTGATACATAACTAATTCCACAACACATTTTCATGTGAAATGATGCCATATGCTCAGCTGCCCTTTTTTTCAAGAAGTTACAAAGCCATTAGCTAACTTTTCAAATAATGGTCATACCTGCAACTCTCAAATCTGTAGCACTAATGCTCACTTTCCATACTGAGACATTAACAAGTATCATCAAAATAGGCAATACCCTTAATGAGAATACACTGGAGCTTGCCAGATACTGTCATCTTGGATTAAACCTGTATTTGGAAACGAAAAAGCCCTAGGGCTACACTGGGCCTCTAACAGGGACGTGGAAAGAAACCCTCTAAGGACAGTGGGAGCATTTGTTCCTTGTTGACCCATACCCAACCCTAAGAGTATTCTGTGCATTCAGTTGAAGTCTTCTGTGAAACACAACTCCCTATTGCGTATTTTAAAAAGAAAAATAGGAACATGGAAATTTGAACTTCAGAACTTCAGCAATTTCTGTCGAAAAGAAAGGAAGAACAGAACTGCCTCAAATATGTTGCAGTTGCCCACATTTAGATTTCTTGATCTTCTGGCCACAAGACAATTATGTTCTGTAGTGCACAGGTCCAGTATCACAGTGTCTGCCTTGTTTTTTTTTTTTCACCTTTTCACTTTGTCCCCAGAATAACCAAAGTTCCTCCAGTTCCATCTAAACTGGATTGCCATTTGCTATCAGCAGTCATACACATATGAGACACTTCCTCACTTAGGTTTTGTGTCAGGAAAACCTCTTGGCATTCTTATACACACTTGGGCTCAACAAAACTCCCAGGCACACTTAGATATAGGCATGACTTCAACAGAACTTTATCATCATCATAAACGATCAGCTTTCAGTTCTCATGTGTCATTTTTATATGGGGTAATAGTGCAAGTCTTCATTTGGGTATTGGCTTAGGACTTGAGAGACCCACCATCAATTCTCTCTTATGTCACAGCGTTCCTGCATGGTGCTTGTTCCTCATGCTACTTGGCTTGCTGCCTATAAAAGGAAATTCTCCCACTTGGTGAGGAACACCCTCTGACATGGCTGTGATGCCTTAAGTCCCAAGGCATCAGCTGGGGAAGGATTTCAGGTAAAGGCCACTGGCTAATGCTCTGAGCATTACTCTGCCACCACAGACTCAGTGTTAAGAGTTTTGCACTTCCCATGTGGTATCAAAGAAGAAAGCAATCTCGTTGAAAGAAATCCATTTTACTGTATTTACATGCTGTAGTGAACTGGGACATGGGTGGGAAACAGGTGAACAGCCTACACAAAAGGGCAAATTCAGGAGCTCTCCTTACACCCTGTTCCTCCTGCAGCAAATTATCTGCTGAATCTCTACAAACCCTCCTGTATCTCAAATAGAGGGATCTCTACATTAGTCTGATGTTTGTGCAGCCTAACAGGATGTGGTCACATTAAGGCAGCCAAAAGTCTGCACTGCCACCCTGCTCCCTGCTCCTGCTTTGCCTGCACTGTTGCACAGCAGAGGCAAGGGAAAGGGTTCTGCTCTGTTTTTCACTCCAGAGTCAGGTCTGCTGCTGTATTTAAGTATGATGATCACTCACAGATGGAGGGTGCAATTGTTCCTAGACATATGTTTGGCTCCTGCCTCATGAAGAAAACTAAGTACATACCGTCAGCATATTCCTCAGTAGTGTTTGTTTGCCACTGTTGAGCACAGAAAAAGGACAGAACTGATATCACAAGACATTTGTTATCTCTAACCAGTTCTAGTAACACCAGATACCTGGCATGCCTCTGGTCTCTACCTGTTGCCTATCCTCTAACAGCAGCATGTGAACATCTTGCTGCACATTCTTTCCCCTTACAGATCAGTGGGAGTCAGATTGGAGTGATGTATAAGCATCATTATGAGTGTCTGCTGTGGGGGAAACAAGCACAAACATACAGAGCTGTGTGAATTTGAAATGGAAGGGCAGACTGGCCACAGCAGGAGCCTGGCAAGCAGAACACCAGAGACAGTAACTAATCATTGCTGTCACCATCCTGCACTGCTCCAGAACATAGGGTGACTGCAGTGCGGGAAGGGGATGGTCATCTCAGATGTTTCAAGCTGCCTGTCATTGCCCACTCCAAGTCTTCTTCCTTCTGTTTTAGCATGATTCTTTTTCACAAAGTAGAATTTATTATTTTTTCCCAAGGGTGATACTTTTTATCCCATTAAGCTATTTTTCCTCCTAGATCTACTTGTTTAATATTTACATGGAACAGGGGGGTGAGGTGAGAACAGTGGAAAATGAAACAAAGTGAATCAATCTACTGATAAGGGCAGAGAGGGGCAAAGAGGAGACCTTAGAAGCACCTCCACTTGTCCAGGCCTCCTCCAATTCAAATACTTCTTGATTATACTTCTGCAGCCATGTAGTTAATGCACAGTGAGGCTTAGAAATATGATACAATAAGAAGCTGTGAATTTAAAGCTGGAATCATAATTATTACAGTTTTCTGCTGTGTTAATCAAAAAGGAATAAACACTCCCTCATATATTAAGGTGTCCTTACAGTTGGTCTGAGCTAGCATCTCTCTTGCAGATGTCCATGTAATTAGCACTAGGCATTGAAAACAGGAGAGGAATTAAAGCAGATGACAACTAGACAAGCTAAACAGGATCAACTCCTTTCTGGTTATGGCAGTCTAGAAATGCATTTTTGCAAAAGAGAAAGATTTCACTGACAGTAGAAAGTATTAGCCTCACTTCAGTTCTTAAAGCAATATGTTAGTGGCCTGCCTGTGAAAATACATACCCATCTTTACCATTCCTGACAAGAGAATGCAACAAAATTTTCAGCAATTTGTCACATAAGCCAGTGCTCAATCTAGAAACCAGGTAAATCTACTGCCTTGTATCACATAAAAAGGGCCAGAGATCTGTGTTACTTTACTGTTTGGGGTTTTTACTTTTGTTTCCTGTTCTTCTTCCCTGCAAAACACCAAGTTATCTGATTCTGCTTTAAGCTTTTCAACAGAAAAAAACCCAAAAACATAAAAAAATAAAACCAACAAAAAATCCCAACCCACTAGACACTTCATCATATTGTGGAGCTGCAGGCTTGGCTGTGAAGTCTAGACTCCATCACAACAGACACTCTATACAAACTATACTCATAAGAAAAAAAAAAAAAAAGAGGAAAAAGAAATGAGGAAAAAGAAAGATGAGCAAAACCAGATTAAGAGGGAAGCTCAGTATTCATATTTTCTGTTCTCAGCCCCATTCCATTTATGGGTATATAAAATATCTTTTTTCTTCTATGTCATTAATCTTTTAGGGGAAACATGAAAATTTCCACTGACTTACATTTTGAAGTACGCCTGACCTTTAAAGGATTCAGCAAATAGTCTCCAGGGGTTAGGATTCCTGTAACACTGAAACATCCCCTGTACCATTCTGACTGAAACATCAGGTAATTGTGTAAGTTGTATTCATCAAATTAGTCACACTCACTAAAAAGATATAATTTAGAGTTCAAATAGACACTATACCAACCCCTCTTTACACACCACTTTACTATATAAACTATAGCAGTCAGTTACTTATAATCCCTAGTTCTGAAGTCTCCTTTTCATTTACGTCCTCAAGATTCAATTTATTGAGCTATCATACTAATATAAAATACCAATTTTTAATCTTGGTTGCATCAGGAAATCATCATTAGTTTAATATAGAAAGATTTCATGTCCTTGATCTTTTCACTTTACAGTACCTGCATAATCTTAATTTCTGTCTAGTGTTAGGGTAGCCAGTGGGACACCAATGGATGCATGCCAGCAGTGTTGAAATCCATCAACTGACATAGATTAATTTTGGAAAGAAACCACTGGGTCAGTTGTCCAAGGTTGCAGTCTTCAAAGTGAAGAACATTACACAAGCAAAACTGGGAATCCATATTTATCCCTTTTCAACATGCAGAGAAGAAAGGGCCTATGCCTGAGCAGCAAGAGTCCAACACCAGTTCTTAAGGCCCAGATAAGATTTGGCAATGTTCTGATAGTAAATTCCTCCCCCAAACTCAACTATATTTTTCACAGGCCCAAAAGCAAGCAAAAGATTGAACTTTTCATGTCACACAAAGAATGAAAAGCGATTTGTGAAATCACATTTAATTAGAAGGGGTGTGGAAGCACACAGTGACCAATAGGCAGTTGCCACCAAGGAGGAAGCAGCACTGTTTGTGGTAGTTTGTGTTTCTGTCTAATGTTTGGGTTTAGTCCCTCCAAAGGGAAGGACTTTTTCCCTTGCATTAGAAAAATTATGTGGCTCAGAGCTCTGTAGGGAGAACAGTGTGACAGAGGGTATCAGTAACATTATTTTTGGAAGAATGCTGCAACTCTGGAATAAGTTCAGATCTGCTGATCTGCAAGTTCAATGCAAGCTAATGGAAACAAATCAGCCTGCAGTCCACATTGCTTTATGATTAGATATAAAACATGCTTTGCACTACAGTACATTCCCTTACTACACAGAAACTTTAGACTAGAACCTCACAGAATGAAGGTCTGTGAAGGAAACCAATATAAATATCTCAACACACTAAAATATAGATGAGAATTTTTTTTTCCAGGAGAACAAAGGGTACATATACTATGGTACTGGCTTACCTCAAGCTAATTGCATCCTCCCAAGCCATGCTAAAATTGATACACATCCAAATCCTCCCTAGAAGATAAATCAAGATAAATCAAACCCAACCATTATATACACTTCTGCTGTAGCAATACTTGGAAACAGGAGGAAACTAATATTCAAGGTCACAGGCCATGGCCTAGAAGCTTGTCTACAAGCTGAAGAGGCTGGTGGGGCTCAGCTCCATGTGTGTACAAAAGGCAGAAAGCCAGCAAACAGCCAGCACAGCTCAGAAAATAAGCAGAAACACCAAGCTCTTTGGGGCACAGAACCAATGGGAGGGGCAGACTTGGAAAGAGTTTGTTTTGCATTCAGAAACAAAACTATCTACACTCTCCTGCAAGTTTAAAACAAGATAATGTGCTATAGCTGATACACAGGGGTTTCTTATTCTTCTATCAGAAAATACTTCTGCCAACTCCAAATTTCATCCTGCTACTCATGCAAATGAAGAAAATAGTGTTTTGCTTGTAATCGTTCTAGTGCCTGGTCCAACTGCAGTTTGTATCCCAATTCTTGGCCAACTGTATTAGCTGCTCACAGGCTGAAGAGGACAAAGGTCTTCTCCTGAAGAGCACAAACCTTTGGGACATGAGGAATGAAAGAAATCCAGCAGCACAGTTAACTTAGTTTAGTTTTACTGAATTTTACCTTACATGCTTTGTAACTGCTATAGGGACTTGCATGTACAGATTATTCATTCTGAAGTGGGTGATGATGGTTCTTCAGATGATACATTTTGAGATGTTCTATTCCTTATACTCACTACTTCCTCACTAAAAACTGGGATTTGACTTTTCACAATGGTTTATACTGTAAGCCTGAGGGAGGAAAAAATCCATTTTTCTTTCTCTGCTTCAGTTAAAGAAGGAAATAAGTAACATGAGCCATGAAAGGACTTTGATCCAGAACTAGAGAATGTAAATGCTTTACAGATGCCAAATAAGGATGTTTCCAAAGAAAAAGAAAACAAAGAATTCTCTACCCCAACTCCTTTTCATTTCCAAACAAGGTAATGGAAGAATTTTGTAAGGTTTTGATGGAAGCTCCATTTCTCCAAGAGGTTGTTCTGTTTTTAATAATCACATACATTCATCAGAATAAACAACTGATTGTTTTGACAGGGGCTTATTGTGTTCCCGTGAGGGAAAAAATAACTCCTTTAGATCATCAGTGTCTCTTAAAGCCTTATAGCAAGAGAAATGGTAGAGAGGCAGGAATTCATCCTTTACTGCAATGACATTGATGACATCCTAATGACCTACCTGATGGCCACACTGCCTGCACAATGCATCCTGGGGAAGAGCCCAGCACGTACTGATGCTGGTGGAGCCCTTGGAGAAAGTGCCATGGATAGGAACATCCTGTGGTTGATCAGTTTTATTTCTACTGGATTTTTGGATAGCACATAATCTTGCTCTGGCTTACAAACATCAACATCAGTTCATCTTGCACGTTCTTTATGAAAACCCTGCCTCTGTGGGTAAGAACTGCTGAGAATCTTCAATCAAAGAAAGATCCAACAGACTAAAATATGAAGCATTTCCAACTAAACCCTACCTTGCCTCTAAGAAATGAGGATTCCACCCTCTATTTATTTAAGTTGGAACAAGGTATTAGAGAGGAAAGTCATGACTGCAAGATTGAGTACTTCTGCTGCAGTCTATTCAATCTCCTTTTAAAAGGATTTGTCTTTACTGTAGAAGACTTTCAGAGCTCACACAATGTGAATAGCTGCTCTATGTTTCTAAAAAACAATGTGAATTACACTTTATGTATGCAGAGTACAATAGCTAAAGTTCTTCTGGCATTGTGTGTTCTCATACATGTGTTTTGCACACTGTTTTAACTTAGCAATGGATGGAATAAATAATGCTCAGCACACATGCCTGGTCCCCAGATAAAAATCTATAGATTCAGCCCATACAGATGGGCCCTGCACTTACACAAAGCCTGAAGCACATTTGTAAAATTCTGCATGAGTGCAGATGTCTTCCTTGATCCTCTTGCAAGATCAGAAGGTTGGGTCAATGGCTGCGCTCCAGACAATGTCACTATTAACATCTCCAGACATAGCCACAGATACAGCTACAAGAATAAAGCAGGTCAGAAATGAGCTCCTAAGCTTATGGCACAGCTGCCTTACTCCCCTCTAATTCCCTAAATCCCAGAGCACAGTGAGAATGAAAAAACACCTTGCTGGTAGAAAAACAGTGCTATAAAGCAGCCAGTGTTCAGATAGGGGAGATGAATGCTGGAGTTCAAAAATGTCAAACCTACATTTCTGGGGAATAGCAAGGTGAGAGTTCATTCAGTTCTTTCTCAAAGCAAAACTACATGAGTATATCAGGATATAGCTTTTTTGATTTATACTTCACATTAAGAACAAATTTATGCTTTTATACTAGTACTAATGATTTCATAATGCATTAACATCTTAACTCTGCTGTCCAGATACAGCAAGAATTAGTGACTACTTACAATAAGTAATGTTACAAATCATACCACTATCACACAGCACTTCCTAGCAGGTTTTGCAGTTCCTTTAGCACAGGAAACATGTTTCAGTAGAGTATTTCAGTGATTCCATGACTTTTTCTGTTGACTATGCAGGAAATTAATTTTCCAAACAGTATGTTACAGACTCAAACCCACTAACATGGAAGAGGGTAGGAGAACCCAGTCAGAGAGGCAGGAAAAGCCATGTCTGTATTACTGGGATGCTCCCCACTAAACAGCAACATCTTGAACCAGTATGCCAAGTAGGGCAGACTGGTTTAATCACCATGGTCTGCAATTCAGTGAGAGACTCCTTCCTAAGTCCCTCATGTCACACCACTGATTTGCCAGCAGCTTAAGATAGCTGACAGCAGGCTGTACTCTTCCTTTCCAGCATCAGGACAGATGGCCTCAGCTCACTCCAGCAACTCAGTTTAGCTGCTATGAAAAAAGAAACACTAAGAGGCAATCTTATCCAGGGATGAGAAACAGCCAAGCCCTGGAAAGCAAAGGGAACCTGCCTCCTGAAGGACAGAAAGCATTGTTCTGTCACAGTGAATAGCACCAGCAGGGCTCTCAGAAGGCCTTCTATAGGCAGGCTCCTGGGAAGAATTCACACCATAAATATGCCTTGCAATAATTTACCCCAGATGCAAATAAGTGGTTAAATTTTCAACAGCTCCTGAACTGCAGTATTTCTTAGTGTTTTTGAATGTGAAAGACAATAAAACAGATTAACCTGCATCAACATATCTAGAAAGAAGAGAAAGGGATTGCAAGCATGGCTGGCACAGCCTTCCCAACTGTGCACAGCCCAGGTGCTTGAGCCCAGGGAGCAGGGTGGCCTCAAGTGACTCTCTCAAGATTTACTGGGGATTTACCAGCTGAATTGTGGCTTGCAGATCTCCTGGTCTCCTCAGAGGTCAGATCCTGACACTCATCCCTGCAGGCCCTAAAACCAGCTCTAAGCCCATTGTTTCCAGAGGATAAATGTCTTCTTTCAACAGAAACATGCAAGTAGAAACTGGGCTAAAGGGTCAACTTTCAGTGATGTATCATAGTTAGAATGAAACAGAAAACCACCCAAAGTACCAATATCCACTGTGTACACAACATACAAGAAAATAGCAGATAAAATTAATCATTCGTATGCTAAGTAAATTTTTCCCCTCAAAACAAGGTAACAAGTGTCCTCTGATTTACTGAAAGACTTGACTCCCCTCAAGATGGTTTCCCAGAACTGGTACTGTGACCATTTCTGCAATGAAGACACAGCAAATAGTCTGGCAGAGCAGGAAGTCCCAGTATCCACAACTGTGCTTTAATCACTATGCACTGCTCCTTCTTTATGCCCACACTTGCCTGATTTTAAGCACATAAGTCAAACTTTTGACAATACTCAAGGTGTACAAGACAGTTCCATATTTTAACTGCAAATTAAAAGAGCAAAATGAAATTATTTGCTTTTTGAGACCCTTGTATATAACACTGGGCCAAGACCTTAAATCTCCATCCTCAACAAAAATATTCTGGGATAAAAAAGAAAACACTTGAGCTAAACATAGTGGTAGCTGGTACTTGATTGAGATTGCTGGAGTGTTATTTTGGCTTTACACCATATAAAATAGATGGGATGTAACAAGAAAATTACCAAATTAAAGAAGAAAACTATATGAATAAAACAATATAAAAATTCAACAGACAAAATGTTTAAGATAAAAATCTAAAAGTAATTGCTCATCATCTGGGGTGTTAAAAGAGGAAATGAGCACGGCTGAGGATTACTACTTTTATTAATGGGAAAAGCTCACATTCCTGAAATAGGGGAGAATAAATAAAAGCATTGCTTGTGTTTACAGAGATGATTTGCAATGGTAACAGAAGTATTACAATCAGATGCATGTTTATTCCTATGGGAGGAAAAATTACAATCCCCAGCAGCAAAACTCCAGAGGCAGGTAACAAGGCAGCATCAAGAACTTGAAAGGAGGCAAGAACAGAGGCAAAACCTTTAACAGATGTGTGAGGAAGCTCTTTGATACCTGAACTGCACAGGAAGTCTCAAAACATCTCCCAGATGGCAGTGTCTGTATCACACAGGCATCCTGCAGTGGCAGCAAGGACCCAGACTGGAGACCTCTGACAATGGAGAATTCTTTATAGGCCATGCTTGGAAAGTGATTAAAAATAACTCAATGAAAAAAGATGCAATTCAAGCAACTGGTGATACACACTAAAATGTAAATGTAAATGTGGTTGAACTTTGTTCTTTGGTTTGTTTTTGCCTTTTTTTTTTTTAATCACTGCATATCCTATACTACATGAAAAATGACTGTGGTACATGGCATTACACCAGCATGAAGGAAACAGAGCTGGCAGCTGACAGGCTGTCATGACCAGCAGACTTGCTTTTCTAGCATCAACAAAATAATCAAAGTATGAAAACATAGTAACTCCAAGAAGTTTGTACTGCAGGTCTGTCTCCAGTGACTGAAATGCCCAAGAGCTGTGTCAACACAGAGAAGTACACAAAAAAATTGTAACTGGCCATAAGAGAAAAAGTAACCTGCACCCAGGAGCACAGATGTGCTTTTTTAGCTGCACATGGGCATGTAAATACATCTTAACATGGGAAGACAGAATATCTGAGAAGTTATTCTCCCATCTTCAGACAGTGACTCAGAGAGATCTTAATATATATAAGCCACATGAATTAATGCTTATGCAATTACTAACTGTAACTTCTACGAATAGTAAGCAGATGCCATGCATGACAGCAGTTGGTAATAAAACATCTCTGTTTCTGTAAACTCTGCAGAAGTGTCCCACCAAAATATTACACACAACACAGCAAAATAAAAAAAAACATAGGGTGGTGATGACTAGCAGGGGAGCACTTTGGACTAAGACAGACTTGCTTAGCAAAGCAAGAAGCCCACTTGTCTCTTCAAGTAGAATACCAGAGTCAGCAAAAAGATTGGAAAAGTAAAGTTGAGTTTCTTGTATGAATCTTGGCCTGTTGCTCTTCCGGGCCTATCATACTCTGTGTGGAGGTGGCAGAAAATTTCAAACATCATCCTGAAACACAGAATAACCTCAGACAAGAAAAAAAGCTTTTGGAAATACACTACCTGATTAAGATAACCAGGCTTGGCATTAACTAGTTGAAAAAAGTATACTTTACCTTTGCACCAACAAATTGTAGGATGTGGTTAACAATGTGTTAGTTCACACAGGCAGAAACAACCATATCAGCAGGCACCTTAGATACTACGCAGGAAGCTCAGTCTCTAGAATGAAAAATCTGCAAGAGAAGCTTCTCAGTGACCACCTGAGAGTCCTCCATGAGTCACATGGGAGTGACTCTCTTGCCACAGAAAAGCAGGTGACAAAGAAGCTGGTGCTGCAGACCCAGCAACTGGAGAAGTGGCTTTATACCTGTGTTCCAATGCACTGCTCCAGCATCACCCTGGCAAATAGCAAAGGCAGTGATCCAGCCTCCTGCAGGAGACTCCAGCTGCACTAGAGTTTGGAGCTCTAATTGCAATTACAACTTTGCTGCTGCGTGGGTAGCAAAACAACTCTACAGCTTCCCATGAGGAAGTCATGTTCACCATTTTCAAGAGGAAAAACCCAAGCTGATTTGCAAAGTGTGCTGTCTCCAATTTTCTAAGCTTAAATGAAGCCTGTACCTGAAAAAATTGTACTTGTATTAAATGATGACTTGTCATTGTACTTTGTGGATGCCTTATGCTAAGTTTAAGTTACCATGGTTACATTTTTCACAATAAATATAATACTAAATAGGAAAGAATAAGGAACAATTATGCCTTTGATTTTACTTTTTTAAAAATATCAGGTGTTTGTGATCTTTATTAAGGTACTGACACAAATTAGAAAGGGACTTTTAAGCTGCAGAAGGACCTTTTAGAAAGGCATGGAGTGACAGGACAAGGGGGGATGGTTTTTAACTGAAAGAGGGCACCTATGAAGGTGGTGAGGCACTGGAACAGGTTTCCCAGAGAAGTTGTGGATGCCTCAGCCCCTGTAAGTGTTCAAGGTTGGATGGAGCTCTGAGGAACCTGGCCCAGTGGAAGATGGCCCTTCCCATGGCAGGGGGACTAGATGATCTTTAAAGTCCCTTCCAACCCAAACCACTCCATGAGTCTATAGTACCCTGTAACTGGTAATGATGTTACAGCAATATAAACATTAACATTTGTATACAGGTGACTGTTTAGTATATATTGAAGTAAGTAAAAAATTACATGCACTCACTGAGTATTATATGTACCTTCCCATCTTGTCAAAATGAACTTAGAACTTAATGCTACAGAGAGCTCTAGCTCTCTCTCAGCAGGGTTTTTAAGTCTAATCTACACATCATTGTGCTAATTCAGTGGAAATATAAGATACATGTACAGAAACAGCTGCAAACTAATGTAAAGAATAATTAAATGATTTTGTATATATTTAACTTACTTTTATTGAGTGAGGAAACAGCCTCTTCTGAAGGTCATTTCTTTGGGCTTAAAAACTGAAATTCAAGCCACCTGGTTTTCATTTCCTGCCATATTCCTTCTGTCTCAGCTGCATACTGTGCTAAAAACAAAGGCTCCATTCTTTAATTGTGAATATCAGATGCCTTTAACCTTCATTCTGTTGTTAGTGCCTTGGAATGTGAAGAAGTTAATATACAGTATCCTCTTTTATTAGCTCAAATAATAAATGGCCAGTGGCATTCCTTTTATCAGCTGGGCTCAAGACCTGCACATGCTTGGAGACTTAAGAGTTCAACAGGGACAAAAATGTATGGCTTTCAAAGCAAAATCATTTTTTGAACACAGTTCTGTTCTACTGTTTTGGATGACAGGCAGGGATTGAAGGTCACTGTTTCTAAAGTTACCTAAGAAAAGTCTAGAAATAAGTCACCTCAGACCCTGTCACCTTATGGTGGTGAACAGCTGTCACATCTGGTCTCAATCAACAGCCAGGAACCAACAGCAAAGGGCGAGCCTATTCCCAGGCTTGGATCAGGGATGGTTTTAACAGAAACCATTGCTTCAGAGCAGCAGGACCAGTGAAAGATGGCATTCTTCAGCAAGAAACACAAGCCCTCAGAGGAAATGGGGCACAAGGGGAACGACTTGTACAGCTCACTGAAGAATTTTATTGGCCAGTTCAGTGCAGAAGATGGTTGCTAATAAAACAAAGAAACATTTGTCTATCACAAGGTGACCAAAATGTCTCCTACCTCTGAAAGGAAGAGATTTCGAGTGAAGAAACAAATGTGTGTAGACTCTGGAGATGATTTTTAAAACAAGCAAGCGAGCAAACAAAACCTCCTTCCATCAAGAAAGCAAGGCTTCATAAAGCCCAAAACTCTAATTATGACCACTAGTAATTGACACTAAGTAAGTCACAGTAATTGCTTTGAGATCAATCTTGGGATAAATAGATCAGGTCCATTAATTTACTCCCTCCTCATTTATTCAGAATTCATAAAATATGTGCTGCTGTTTAGCCTGCAAATAGAACAGCTTATTCATAACTTCCAGAACATTTGGCCTGGGGCTCATGTTAGGAGTGAAGAAGCAGCACTCCTTACCCAGTGGTGTGCTGGATCCCTTAACCAGGCTTCTGGGCAGCCTTTACCAGCCCTACCATGCTTCCAGGGGTACAGTTGGGAGGGGAGTACAGGGAGGGCTGCACTTCAAACCACACAGGTCAGAGGAACCACTGGAGGCCAGGGGGAGCAGAAGTCTTTCAATTACTGCTGGTGAGAGTCAAGACAGCATATGGCATCACACTGATGTCCACATTTATACTTTGGATCAGAGACTCTCACATTTACCTCCTCCATTTTTATTAAACTGACAGAGTGAGATTTTGCAGTTGGTTCACAGATGTACATTAAGTAACAGGCAATCATTTTACTTGCACATCAACACTTCCCACATTTAGTGAAGAACCAAAATTTGAAAGCTGTTTCCCGTCCCACCCCAGTCTATTAGTAATGAGGGTATTTATTACAGCAGCTTAAACTGAGGGAAAATATGTTCCTTAGCTTGGAGAAAAATATGTAGAATTATCAGTGTGATGCAACACTGGCTGCAACTTGATTTCACAACAGTCATTGCACCAAAAGGTTTAGGAAAGTGGTCTTAAGAGATGAACTTGTAAAAAGTAACAGAAAAGAGAACTTGTGCTATGTAATCTCTGGGCATCACATGGCTGCAAAATTGATAAGGAAAACACTCTGGTTTAGTTTGCCTGTGAAGCCAGTAAACAGCATGTATGCCACAGTTGATAACAAACATTCCTAATGATTCCTACCATTTGTTGTTATGATCATTCTGTTTATTACAACCATAAAAAGCTCCAAGCTCTTTTGTAACATGTCAGAAGCTACTTCACAATCAACCATTTTTCAGAGACTAGAATTACTTCATTGACATGAACAAAATGTTAGGAGTCTGGCTAAAGACTTAGGACTCTTGCATGTAATTTTACTTTAAAATTATCACCTTCCTACTTGGCTGCATAATTCTTTGAAATTCTGTCAAAAAAATCTCAAAGCTTGATTCTGGGCATCAAAATTCTATTCTTCTGAAAACAACTGCCATTCCTTAAGCCATCTCAGGATCTCTGAAAAAAGGTGAACTTATCTTGACCTTATATCTGCAGCAACAACCAGCAAAATACTTACAGGGTTACCTGCAAACCTTTGTTTATGAATCTGAACTTGTTAACTCTGCCTCAAGCAGCAGCTCAGGCTGAAGTTCTGCTGTGCTTGGGAAAGCTTTGCAATGTTCCCTCTGGAGATACACAGAAGAGACCATCACAGAAAATATAGCACTTCAGTAACTTGGCATCCCATTTCCTTGTCTGGACAGAACCCTGTGACAAATTCAATCTGACTCCTAAAATGACTCCACTGTAAGATCAAGAAGCTGAATGTAAAAAGCCACTGAACAGGCTCCATCTCCACTTTGCTTGGCAGAGGAAGAGCCCCTGTAGCTCAGGCTCGGCAAGAAAGACCAGACTATATTTGCACACTGTACTCCTAGTATTTTCCAAAACAATTACAATTTGGCAGCTATGTTCTTCCAGACCCCCGGGACCTGGTCCAGCCTGAGCAGCAGAATCAGAGTGAGACACTTCCAGCACTGAGTGACTCTCCACACATCCAGGAACTGCTGCAGTTTCAAGTGCAACCAGGAGGGCAGGAGGATTTCTCTTCAGTGCTCTCACTGCCACCACTACTACTGTGCCAAGACATGCAAGGTGAAAGGAACTCTGACACAGGGGTAAGAGCGCAGCTTTCAGGGCAGCAAATGAGGTGAGTGATGCAGGTTAGAGAGATCCATGGCTAAATGATGGACAAGCAAAATGGGTACAAACAAATCAGAGCAGTGGCAGTGAAAAAGGTGTATGTGTGTGAAATTAGACCAGAAGACACAGAAGTGTAAGCAATAAAATGCAACTAAAAACAAACATAAAATTGAGGAAACTTTAGATCCTTATCTTCAGCTGCTCTCTGAAAGAAGCTTGGACAAACAAAAAAAATTCTCCCACACTTTTAAGATTAGCATGCCTTAAGGATAACTGCTAGCCTTGGCTAATTCTAGCTCCACCAGCTCAAGCTGTAAAGAGGCATGGCATCCTTTGATAGGGAAGTTTATACTGTAAGGAAATATAGGTATATACAACCATTGCATCCTTTTTTTCCATTAAAAAGGACAAATGAAAAAAATCAGATGCAATCAAAACCCACATTAAGTGATATAATATTCTAAACTAGGAAGAGCCCAAAGAATTATGGTTTACATTCTCCTAATTCACTGCCCCTATCCAAATGCATAGTTGTAATTAATTTTTAAAAAAATATTAAAATTAAAAAATCACATACCTTTTTTTCTTACAGGTGCCTCCACCTCTTTCAGCATACTGGATGAGCCTGTTCAGGATAATTAACTGTCAGCTCTATGTCTGTCCATAGAGCTTCTTTTGCAATTCACTGATTAAGTTAGGAGCTCTATGTAAATCCAGAAAAGGGGTTGGAGGACAACTGGAAAGGAACTTGGTTCCCTTCAAAAGAAAACCTGATTAAGGAAGTTGAGGGATTGTCTGGACATGCAGATTTTATGCTCCTTACTTGTATTTATCAAATATCACACTAATTCTGTGACTAGGTTAACTTGTCAGTTGCCAAGCCATGGCATATCTCCCATTTTATAAACAAGTAGAAAAACAGCAGATGTTTTGTTCACTTAGCCTGTTTTTTTTGCATTAATGGCAGAATTATCCATTAAAGGAATTTAAATAGTAGTGATCCAAATCCTTCCATTCATTTAAACTCCTTGGTCTTTGCTGTCCAGAACTAGAAGTCTGCAGGTGAATACCAGACACCACCTCAGAGTAAAAGTCTCCCATTTATTAATGACTTTAGTTTGTACTGGAAAAGAAATATGTTTGTCTACAGGTGGACAGATGTCATACCTAGGTAGTTATTTATTTCTCCCAAATTTCCTCCTTAATCCTCCTGTGCTGAATAAAACTCATTGTGTTGCTAAACAACAAAAGCAAAATCTTTTATGAGCTGTTGTAGGCTCCCAGAAAATCCCATCAGTATATGATCCAGAAATGGCCTCTTTAGATAAGAATTCCACAGATCCACAGTCTCGAGAAGGATAAAAATGCTTCCTGATGACTCTGCATATCAAGAACTGCACTTAAATACTGCCACTTCAAATCTGATTTCATACCAGATACTTGGGATAGCAAAACACCCAAACATGAACATCACAGTTTTATGTATGATTCTGTTTAATCAAACAGTTCTCCTTCCTCTTTCTGTCTTCCTCAGGAAACAAGGGAAACTTTGCATCTTCCTCAAAAAGATTTATGAAAGTATTTCTGATATCTAAAAGTGATGGGCTTCAAAATACAAAAATGAGAACAATTTGAAGTTGCTCCCCTCCACTTTAAGAAAATGTTTGCAATTTTACTTATTTCTAAGAATAATGAATTTGCTGAAGCATATCTAGAAGTTAGGAGCCATCATCCATTCCTACCTGTTTCAGATCTCTCTTTTGGCTCATCTCTCAAAACTCAGTGCTTTTTTCCAGCCCTCCTCCCTCTCTACTGGCACTTGCTTGGTTCTGTCTTGCAGAACTTCTGAGGCAATGAAGATGGCAGGCTCTCTGTAATACAAACAATACTATTCAGTGACAAAGCACCAGAAATCGACTAGAATGCACCTTATTCTCAGAGGAAACAGTTCACCAACAAAGACTTCAGAAAGTTGCAGCTGGTATTTACTTAGGTTTTAAAATACAACTCACTGTTGAAAAATACACTTTTCCCCTTTCCTAACAAATTAGTACCCTTGTTAACAAAAGGGTTCCAAGTTGCTTTTGTGCCATCCCAAACCCCTAACAAAAAATTAGACCTGAAAGGTAGGATGAAATTTTTGTATATGCTGAACAGTTAAAGACTCTCACATTTATGTAAAACAGCAGAGAAGTCAGATAACACCACTGCACTGAACTTGCTAAGATGGAAATGAATCACTCAAGTCAAGGACTCACAGAACAAGGTGTCTGACAGCCAGCTACTGCCTTCTGTTACCTTACAAACATGATATAATGTACACTACTACCAAAACCATTTATTCTTGGGTTTTAGGTGGTTTACTGATAGCAAGACCTTTTTCTTTGTAGTACATACATAAAAGGCAAAAAGCAAATGAGAAAATAGAATGCTTTGCTTAGAAACTGCCTCACCTAAGGTGCTGGGGACTTGACTTTCCTAGCTCTTTAACAGAATTATAGCACAGCCTATAAAATATCTGAATTTTAAAACATAATATGATCAGTATGCATAATTTTTACAACTGATTTTACAAATGCAATTTACAATAAAACTGCTAACTTCTGAAAACTTAACAAGCCATGTCCTCCAAAATACTGCATATGAATGAGTAACAACAAGCAATTAAATACTACTTTTTCAATGAAAATAAACTGATACTACTACAACCATCAGCCAGGCTACAGCTACATTACTGCATGACAAAGATACACACATTAACTACAGTTGGTACATTTTTCTTATTTATTCAAAAGCTAGTGGATGACAAAAAGGGTTAAAATGTTTTATACCACCTATTCATTACATGAACAAATACTTAATCAAAAGGGACTTATTTTACAAGCCCCTCTGTCCAAAAACCACACACAAATTAGTTTTTATACACAAATGTTTATTTCTCAAATAAACTTCCCCTTTAAACACAAGGAATGAAATCTAAATCTTCATAAAGATGGATCCAAAACAAAATCCCTCCAGTACATTGTAATCACTGTATTGTTGGTCACTACTGGCTTTTAACTGTTTAACATCAAAAAACAAGGACATATTTAAAAAATCATGCTACTGGATACCTAGCTCTGCCTCTGACCAGCTCTACACTGATCTCCAAAATTTTAAAATTTTACATCATGAAATCCGAAGCATTTAACTGAACAACAGCTGTGCATTAAACACAAACAACTGAACAAGAAGATTATAAGATGTAATCAAGTTCATAACGAATATAGGTGTTCTTTTCATCATTATAGATTCTTGGATAATGTGCTATCAGGGCATCCTGTGATCCGATGTAGATTGAATTATAGATCTTCCAATAAACATCTCTGACTTTTCTGGCAGGGTGAAACAAACCCTAGAAAACAGAACAAAATATTTTAAAAGCTAGAAGTTCCGACGTTCTTTTATTGAATTTAATCAAGCGTTGCAAAATAACCATTTAATAAATGGGCAGAACATACAAGCCCTAGGAAAAAACAGCTCTATGTAATAACAAAATACAAACAGTACTTGCAAAAATATACATTACAAGGGACTTTCACCTTCCTACTGATGTCAGCATCTTCATGCTGAGCTCCCCACACCACAAAAGTGTGAGAATTCCTATCTGCAAATTATTACTAAAATGCTGTCACACCTTCTCTACACTGACCTGTATTACTTTAATCCTTGCTCCCCACCTATTAGGAGAGTATTAATTCCATGGCCAACAAAGTCACTGTCACGTGCAATTACAAGGAAAAGGAGCCTACAGATTTTACCACTCCATGCACATTTACAGAAGCTGAACTGCCTAGTGTTGATCTAGCAGTTATCAAGTCTAATCAAAGCACTGTTTTATAGTGCTGCACTCTTCTAAATATCTCACTGTTTTTCCTGGCTAACGACAAATCATGACTATTAATCCTATCCTCTCATTTATTTATCTCACTGATTACTTGTCATAACCCCTCCCATAGCTAATTTATTCCCCAGTCATTAGTTCACGTCCTCAAAATTTGTGAGATGCTTCCAATTCAGAAATCAAAGTGCCAGGCTATTTTAGTCAACTGATAGTCTAAGTTACCTGCTCTTTCTACACAAGTTCTGTGATGTAATCAGCCATTTCCCTATACCAAACTCTCTGTTTACTGCCTATTTCCACTATTCAAGTCCTTGGCACAGAATATCCTGTTTAAATAATACTTTAGAGAAAAAGGCCAGTTCTCCTTTGCTGGAAAACATCTTTTTTGTCTCCTGGAAGGAAGTCCTGCCTGACAAGTGCTGCCCAGCACACACAAGGCCATACCTGTAAACAGTACTGTAACATCCTGCAGGGCCCAATAGCGACTCTGAGGCCCTCCAGAGCCCCCATAACTGCCTGGATGACGTGAGGAGAGGTTTCAAACACATTGGGCCACACGTAATTTAACAAGTGATTAAGGGAATCTTCACAGCCGAACCCATAAACACCAAGGGACATGTGCTGCACCACAGCACTGGCAGTTTGTCTGTGTACAAGATCTCTGCAAAGAGAACAATGGGTATTAATCAATGAGACTTAGAAGCAACATGACTGGACAGTGTTTCTTTTCAATAACACTTTTCTTGAAAGTACTAATAACACTTTTAAGCCATACTTACTGACAGCAAGAGACAGAGTATCAAAAATCAGTGAAGTGAAAAAAGATGGGAGTTTTCTGACAAATTACTGCACTCCAATTCCACAGAAATACCAACAATAGAAATTACCAAAAGCAGTTTGAATGGAAGAAGTCTTGACTCATTGAAAATGCTTTTTAATTTTAATCTTCGGAATTATTAGTAAAATTGGAGCATATATAATCCGAATTGTTTGTAAATAATGGCTTCCAAATTATGCTGCTCACTTAAAGCCTTTAGCAAACAAGGACAACATGCATATTTGCTATCATTAACCATCAGGTATACACTTAAAAATAGGACTATGGGTAACTGTACCACAGAAGAGCACTCACCTGTCCATTAAAGCATCTTCAAGCAATGGTGTAACAGCATAAATGTAATCTTTTCCCATCTCTCCAATGTATTCAAACAGGAAAGAAAGAGACTTTAACACACCATTCTGGACATTCAGTTCTGGAACTCTGTATTCATTCATGAGTGCAGGCAGCACTGTGAAAGGTGAGCACGTTTCAGCCACGATAGCAATTGCTACTGTAGTACATACTCTGTTCTGCCTTTCCTGTACTTTCAAGTTGTTTAGCAGTGTGGCCAATACATCGTGAGGTCTGGAAAAGACAGCATGGGCATCCATGTCAACAGATTCAGTGAGGATTCAGAAAAAATTACTTAAGCATCAAACAGGTGGCAGAGAAACATGGTTTAGCCCTCATAAAAAGTTTAGAGAATTGGGAAACAAACTGAACACGAAACACTAAACTCTAGAACAACTTAAGGATTTATTTGCACAGCCAACATTTTTTACTTTATCTAGACTCGGCTTTTTCCCTGCCTTCTTTCTTCCTCTTGTGAACTCTGCAGGGTAGCAGAGCCTCCCCACTATTACTCAGATCCCAGAGGAAATTACAGACATTTTAAAACCATAAGCATTGACAGAGGTAGGTCGTGTCCTGCATGGAAAACAGTTACAGCACTCCTCCTACTTGCTCTATCTGCATTCAGTCATCAGTCACAGAACACACATAAAGGTAGCAATTGTGTTTCATTCTAAAATGTGCTGACTTGTAGCAAAACCTTTGTGGGAGCAAACCTTTAAAATTCAATACAACTACTGATTTCGCAGGGGGAAGAGGAAGGAGAAAAAAAAAAGAGAGAGAAGATAAATTATTTAAAGGAGAGTTTACGAAATAATACAAAGAAGGTCTGAATGCACATTACAGTATCAAAAATTCATGAGACAACAGCTCTTACTCCCAAATAAGACTCTAACCTTATTAGTCTACAAATTCAGTTCAGAAGTGCAATATCCTATGTTAATGAAGAATACGTGACTGTATTCTTCAAAATGAGTAAAACCATGTCTGTACATACAAAATGTAGAGAAGTTCGAATATTTCCCACCAGAAAACTAACAATCATCATGTCTGCTAACTGTGCAGAAGTGGATAAGCATTAAATCAACTTACCCAATAGCTTTTGCAATATAACCAAAAGTGTTCACTGTGGCTCTTCTGATAGCTTTCTTGTGAGCTTTTAATAATTCAAGCAGTTCAAAGCAGATCCTCATCCATTCTCTTGCAGAAACATACTCTGCACCTCTGAAAGAGAATAAAGAATCTCTTCAGTGATGTGAGAAATTCTTAAATAAAGCCACAAACTGTAGCACCTATCCTATTCATTTGCTATCCACAGAGGTAACAGCTTAAGCATTTCCTTTATTAGGTAATTCAGCAGTGTGTCTGCTAAACATCTCAGGTTTTATGCACAACTTCAGAAATATCAAGAGATATGACAATAGGCACCTAGATGCCAAACTTGAGCTTTTGATACAATAATTGCCCACAAAGGTTAGATAGTTTCTTACTACTCAGCTTACCTGTCTGCAATACGCCCAACAAGATCAATGCAATTTTCCTGTACTTTCTCATGTCTGTTCTTCAAAATAGGTGTCAGCCGCGGCAGCAGGTCTTTGATTGGTGGCGTCATCTTGTGCATACCTATTGAATTCAAAGAGGCACATTTAGTTTGATAGTGGTGTTTTATTTTGCTCTTGAACAGCCAAGTAATCAATACAAAAACATACCTATAACATTGACAATAGCCTTAAGCGCTCCAAGTATGCTGCCCAGTACTTCAGGATATTCTTCACCCAGGTACTCATACAAAACAACACCCAAGTGTCCCATCAGTTTTTCCTACAACCAAGTAAAAAAGAGTTAGAAGACAATTTTCCCCTCCCCTTTCATTACTATGACCAGCTAGAACAAATCTGGAAAAGAAGTCCATACCTCTTGACAAGTCTTCATGACTACTGCAGTACGAGAGATCAGGTCAGCAGCCTGCTGCCTGACTTTGGCTGATTTGTTGTTCAAACGCCACAAAACTGTACCACAGATCTGTGGCAAGTAGGGTTTCACTCTTTTGCCTAGAGCATTAACCACTGTGCCAAAACCATTCAGCATCACAGAATCCTGAGGGTAAAAACAGTAAAAGAAAATCAGACAAACAACAACACTGCATTTTACCTAAACTTGTCATAATCTAAAATTGCTTTTAAAATGCTAACATTCCAGAGATTACTTCTGGATTTCATTGATTAGAGCACTGATATCTGAAAAGGGATTCTAAAAATCTGACTTACAAGGACACATTTCTATGTAACTAACAGGTTTACAATTACAGTGAACCAAATACTCCAACACCTGGCCGTACCTCTGTTGTCTGTTCCTGAAAGGCGTACAAAATACCATCAATGAGCTGCTCTTCCAGTTTATGATCAATGTCTGCTGCCCCCAGATTTCCCATTATCTTCTCAATTGTTTCCATGACCATTTTTCTGTACTGCTCGGCCTCATCTTTCAGATCATCCACAATTCTAGAAATAATTTCTGCTGCTCCAACTTTATTTGCCAGCTCCACAGTCGTATCAACCAACTGAAATACAAAAATGATAAATAAGCAAACATTAAAATTATGCTTAAACGTAGTTAAAAACTTCTTTCTACATCTTGAAAATAACTTCCCTAGTCTGAAGAAACAGGTTCAGCTCACTATAAAAAAAACTAAGTTTTACCTTTAGAAAGCATAGTGTTTTTAAGAACATAAATGGGGTGAACCACCCTGCTCTGGAACTGGTGAAGACACAGATGCAAAATGTGATAACCTCCTAAGAACCTGAAAATCTTCTTAGCTACACAACTTCTAAATTGCTAGTACAAACAAAAATCAAGTTTCAGGACACAGACAAAAGTAAGTACCTAGCCTGAATGAACATTCTAATTTTCTTCTACTGTAAATAATTTCCCAGCTAAAAAAAAAAACCAAAAATACCTGTCTGTAATTTCTTCTGTCCAGTGCCATTCTGTGCTGCCAGAAATGTTTGAAGAAGGGTGGCAAGATTTCTGTTTTAATGTAGTTTGCTTCAACACCATCTGTACCACAACACTGCTTTACCACCTGACAGGAAATAAAAATCCAACAATTTTAATCTGGTGTAGGGTGTGGGATGGGTGATTTGGGGTGGGATTTTTGGCTTTTGTTTGGTCTGGATTTTTTTTTTAATATATATTCAGTACCAATGCTAAACTATCATTCTGACATACCTTCAACACAATTTTTTTCATTTCTTCATCAGGAGACTGAAACTCTCTGATAAGAATCAGCATAACTTCTCTGGTATAGTAGTTTGCATACTCAGCATCCATGAGTGGAATCAGGTAACCAATCGCCTTCAAAAACGCAGCCAAACCCTATTTAAATGCAAAATATGTCTCTAATAAGTTACAGCAGGTACATACCCATTTCAGTTCAAACTAAAGAAAGTACTTTAGATTTACCTTTCCTCTGTGTTGACGTATACCCTTCCACAAGGGCTTCAGCACAGAATCAAATGACTCAATACCATAGGGTGTGGCTGCCTCAGCCAAAGCAGCAATGGCCAGAGCGCTGATGGTGCGAACTTTCTGCTGCTCATCCACCAGCCCTGCAAGACAGCAGGGTTTAGTAACACTTCTTGTACCCACATCTTTTAAGTTCAAAATACCAAAATTAGAGGAGGAAAGTAAGAGGGATTAACTTATTTTCAGGCATACTGAACCATTATTTGTCTTTATTCACCTTTCAGAGTCAGCTGAAATGTTTCTCAGTGTCACAGCAACAACAAAACCAGGACCTTACTGTCACTGTGCCTTACTGAGGTAAGAAAAATTTTCCCGATATAAAGTGGGCAAAAAAAGCATTGTCTAGGAAAGCAGAACTTACCATGTTCAATAATTTCAACCAAGCTCCTGAGATGAGGAAGGATAGCACAACCCATAAGAATAGCAATCTGCTGTACAATCTTGATGCCAGTGTGTCTGGCCTGCCAGGATTTCTTGCTTTTACAGACAGCTTTCAGGAAGGGTAACAGAGAAGGAATGCCCAGAGCAGATGCAACAACAGCAAAAGCTCGAGCTGTTGTATTTCTGACATATTCATCCATGTTATCAATATCAGGTCGCATTGTGGAGATCATTGTTGCCAAACCCGCAGCCTGCAGGACAGAACACAAAACATACCAATTGGATTTAAGAACAGCACAGTTAATTGTTCTGCCACACCTATAAACGTGCAGGTATATATAAGATAACTGGGTGCTTTAATAAAGGATGGAGTTTTACCTTAGCCAAGTTTGATATAATTTCTCTGCCTTCCACTCTAGCATAGTAGTCTTCATCAATCAGCAGTGGTTCAATGACGACAAGGATCTGAAAAAGATAAACAAATTAGTATTTCCTTTTATTAATACTTTCTATAGTATTTCTAAACCTATTAGAGTCCTTGAAATAGATGATTCCATTAATTCAAGCTTAAAGCCTTACAATGATCAGAAAAAAAATAGATCTATTATATTGTTTTGTGCAGCTCTTAAGGTTGTAGTCTGGAGATACTACCTAGATCAGGTAAGGCCCTTCCCACCTCCAAATATGCATATATCATATTTGCATCCTGCCTCAACACTCTAAAGCCTACACTCCAATCACACTATAAAAACTTTAAAGTTTGGTTTAAGAAATGTGAAAGCCAAATATGTTTTAAAAAAATGTTCTCATCCTCTTCTGATATGCACATAAAATTAGAAAGAGCCAATTGGAGATGGAGGTGAAATAGCAAACTGCAACAGACCTTGTGTACATATGGTCGGACCAAGTCATCCAACTTGTACAGAATTCTGTCAATGACTTTGACAAGCAAGTGACGCTCCTGATCTTCGAGTGTTGGTGACATCAGCAGAGGCAGGATCTGATTGAACAGCGGCCCTGCTCCGAATTCCCGAGCTTTATCAGTAATTTGCCGCAACGCAGCCTGAAAACAGAACCAGAAAACCTGCCAGTTAAACTAAGGAAACAACCCTGAACAATCATAAAACAGGTATGAACCAAGTTAAAATGTTAACTGACTACATCCACAGGCTTCCAAATACTTGTTCCAATCACCACAAAACTATTTCAAGCAATTTTATGCTGATCTGTTAAAACACAAATATGTGATGACAAACACTGTTTTCCATCTGCATCACTTCTTTTCTTGGGGTTTATTTCTCCTTTTCTTTTTGTTTTTTTTAACTATTATTATTAATAAATTATTCTTATCTCAGTGCACAAGTGCTCACTTTTACTCTTCTGATTCTCTCCTTCATCCTACTAAGGGAAAGAGGGGGAAGAAGCAAGCAATTATGTGGAGCTTAGTTACCAGCTGCGTTTAAACCACAATAGCTAATTTTGCTATCTTCAAGAGAATCCCATGGACAACTAAAGCAAAACCTGAAAACAAACAACAGTGTTAGAAAAATGAGATTACATAAATGCATCTGACGATTCATCTTACCTTTCGCATGGGAGGTGTGCCATTCTTTATTTTCAGAAGTAATTTCATTATTTTTCTCTCCTTTTGCTCCTCAGGACTCAGAGTCGATTCATCAACATCAACCTACAAGTAATGCCAGACAATTAAATGGGCATTGCTATATAATCAAAAGAAACCAGGGAAGTTAAACCAGAATGAGTGAAATCTCCCTTACCAGCAGCTTGTCGAAGTACTGGATATCATCTGGTTTCAGGAATGGCAGGTTGCCAGATGGCTGGTCATTAACACTCTTCATAGTGCGGTCCTCTGTCTGCATGTGGAATCCTGTCATTCCCCCCAGGGGCGTTGGAGTCGCTGTGAGCTTCCGAGCAGGAGTACGGATGGGCACATAACCAGCTGGGGGTGGAAGAACCTGAAGAAGGAAGAACAACATTTGTTTTAATTGCAACAGATAAAAAGAAGAAGCCATCAGATACAAAACATTGCTTGAAGTTGTAGCTTCCACTTTATTTGTTTGGGGATTTGTGTGTTATTGCATACAACAGATCCCATGTTCCCAGCAATACAAACTCACTCTGACAGCTTGTATTTGCACTTACTGTGTACTGACAACATTTCAGAAGAAAGCTCACTCCCACTGCTGAGAGCTTGGATAATAAATTGTGAAGTCTCCAAGGATTAAAGAAGCACTTCAATAACTGAATCAACATAGTATGCTTGCTGTCTCAATATTTGCAACCCTCTTCCATGTTTGTCTACATCTGGACTTACCACTTCTATCACTCCATACAGAATACATTTGTGGCCCTGACAGGCATTTCCAGCACTGAGGAGTACAGTAGTAATTTGCCTGGGAGATCACCTTTAGACCCCCCTTTCTAAGGGATTTACAATAAATCAGTAACCAAGTCAAACATGTGTGTACAATCAATAATCAATACTTAATGTGAAAAATTCTACTTCTGGGGGGGGGAAAAAAAAGTAATCCCTGGTAGGAAAAAAATGTCATTACAGTCTGCTGTATTTTAATCCAGATGAATTACCTTATATCCTTCAGGAAACATAGCATCTAATTCCTCATCAGAAAGTGGTCTGTTTCTCTCATCAATTTCCCTCTCCCAGCGCCAAGCCTGCAGCTGTTCAGGAGTCATGCTCATGATGTGACCTATATTCAAATTTAGTAAGAAAAGTATTTTTAAAAATCCTTTTGTATGCAGAAGCAAATTACTTGTTTACTTAACTTTTAAATGCACTCTTGAGTCAAAATTTCCATAGCACTTGAACTCTTATAGAGCCTTTTGTCAACTTTTTTACTAAACTAAACATCAATAGATATGTAACCTTAGTCTCAATTCCTCTCCAGAAATGAGCTGCTGTGGACATTACCAGAAAAACAGTAAACTGAGCATACACTGACTGCTTTCATCCAGGCAAGAGAGCATGCTGGGCAGAAGTGTGTTTCAAAGGACCATACAAAAGGAAATGCCTCATTCCCACAATACAAAGTGAGTCCTTACACAAGGGACTGGCCTTACCTGGTGTAGGGGTTGCCATGTTCATAGCTGGTGTACCGATGGGTGTTTTGCCAGGTGTCAGAACAGGAGTGCTGCCACCCATCTGGCTTGCAGGTGTTTCATCCCAGCGTGACTTCCTTTTGCTCGCTCCTGGGGTTGGTGTCTCACCAATGGAGTCACCACCTCTATCTGTACGAGGTGTCTCAGCCCAGCCGCTGCCGTGGCCCGGAGTATCTAAGGAAAAACAAACCCAATTTTCTCAGAAAGCTGAACACTATATACTCCAACTGTACTATCAATATTCAAATCCATTTTCAGTATCAAATTAACAAACAGTAGGCAAAAAGTAAAGACTACTTTTGTGAATATTGAAAAACTGCAGGCATTAGACTAAAAATATCCAACAGAGAACTCTTTTATGAAAAAATTGTCATCTTCTTGCCAAACCTTAGCATAAAAAGGTAAGATTCTAAAAAAACAGAACTACTCTGATATTCTAGGAATTGAACAAAGCACTCCATGTACTCCCTGATAAAACCACTAGGTAACAAATGTTTCACTGTTCTCTAACACACAGTTAAATTCAAATTGCAGGTGAAATGCTTCTCAAATTTGTTTTAATATCAACTTCTTAAAAAACCCCAAAACAATTAAAAAACAACACAGAAAAACATATTATGAAAATTAATTCAACGTGTGCTTCTTCACTGTGTCCTTTATACATTGAAATCCCAACCTGCAGCAGTCATTAGATATGACAAAACGGTGGTTCCATATTTGAGCCGAGATACTTTCATAGATGCCACTTAAGCACAGGCAGAACCCAATGCTGAGACCCCAGACAAGAACAACTCCCCAGATCAACCACTAGATGTCAGAATATAATTACATCTCGCCTGGTTTCTGAACTCACTGTTTACTTAAGGTGAAAAAACCCAGTACAAGTAACCATTCAAAACTTACTCTGCACCTCCCAGTTTGCCATAAATACCTCTTTCTGTTTTGGGGGTTTCATCCCATCGATTTTTCCGTGCGCTGGAAGTGGCACCTCCATGGCCTGGTGTTGCATGACCAGGCGTGTCCCGGCCGGGTGTTGCAGCTCCTGCTGGTGTGTGACTGGGAGTTGGATCCCAGATTTTTGAGCCTGGGGTGGCACCTGGAGTTTCACTACCCTTTGCACGGCCTGGAGTTTCATCCCATCGCAGAGATGGGGTGTGTCCAGGAGTCTATACAAGACAAAACCAAAAGTATGAGTATCTCATCCTATACAAGAAAAGACTGCTAATTGTTCTTAAGTGCAGCAAGAAACTTCACTCTAGAGGATTAGCACTGATAATGTCTTCTACAGACAGCTGATGAGCACTAAGTCATTACCTCTGCCTGATCCCAACTGGACAATTTTTTAGGTGTAGCACCAGGAGTCTGATCAGCTGTCTGATCCCAACGCCGTTTGCGTTTTGAAGGTGGCTGAGAAGCGGCTCCATTGACGACTTTAAGCTCTCCAGCTTTAGCTTTTTCAGCTAGTTGTTGCCTAATTTCCCTCTGTTCAAAAGCACAAAAAGAAAAACATAAGAACTCTTCAAATTCTACCTTTAAACAAGTTTTTTCAATATATTTTTATGGTTTTTTTGAGGTTTTGATCAAATAACCTGCAATTAGCTACTGCTTTCATTTCAAGGCCACTTTTTTTTCAAATTCTTCTATATTGACAGAACTGTTTGAGGGACTGTTTTTAAATTAATTTTTCAATAAAAGCCATTCTTACAGCAAATGCACATAGAATTTTTAAAGCTACCAGTTTTTGTCATGGTAGGTATCTGTTTCTAATAAGTATCACTTCAGTAAATGAAAGTTGGATGACTTAGAAAATATATTCAGAGGAACAACATCCCATGACAAAAAAAAAAGCCCTGAAATTCTTATTTTAAATCCTGAGATGATACTGCTAAAACACCACACTAACAGAGACTGTTTTGCACTCATATATGGATGCATAAGCAGTAAGGCTGACAAAATCATGAACTAATTACTCACTTAAGACAAATCAATGTTAGAAGTCACTAGAACTACAAGGTCTTACTCCAATTAGCAAGATGCTACTGTAGGTATTACACAAGAAATCTGTTTATATTACCAATATCTTTTTAACTACTAAAATAAATTTTAAAACATGTTTTTTGCTTTTTTTCCTTTTTTTTAATATGTAAAACAAAATGCCAATCTTATACCCAATCTTAGTATTGTAACATCTGTTATAGGTACTTCATCAAAAGCCTATTAAAATCTCCCTGGCTTTCCTATGCCTAGAGCTCACAAAAACAAACATCTCTCATAATGAGTAATTCTCAGTTACTCTTAAATTTTGTCTCTCCTCCTCTGAAACAAACAAGAGAAAATCCAAGTTTTACAAAAAAAAAATCCAGAATAAAATATATTGAGATTGTTTTTCTCTGCATTGCTTAAGTAATAGAACAAATGTTTTTTTAAAACTTTTATCTTTAAATTCTACTGACTTTTAACATAAGAAGAACATGATTTTCCAAAGAAAGGGGCTTTTAAGTCAAGACAAAGTCAAGAGAATTTACGTTCCCACTTTCTTAACAGTGCTTTCAAAGCCTGTAACATGAAACTCAGTCCAAGTGAAAAACCCTCCCCTCCACGCACCTCTTCTTTTGTTAAATGCTGCTCACGCATAACATCCATGTATGTTCTGGCATTCATTTTAGGGTCTGGAGTCTTCCCTCCTGCAGAAGAGAACAGCAACAGGAATGGAGCACAATGAGTACAGGATAAGTGGAAACTATGGACTTCTACTGTCCTGCTCTAGTATTATATTATTCCATGATCATTTAATTTTACTTTTTGATCGAAAATTTTTAAAATTACATGTATCTTACGTTTATTCAGTTTGCTGATCAATTTAACCTGTTTGAACACAAACATAACTACTGCAGTTTCAAACAAATATTTTAAAGCCGATAAAAATGATAAAATGACAACACAGTTAAGAGTTCTTCAGAAGTGATGGGTTCCTGGGTTGCTAATCCGGAATACGTACACTTTCGTGCCTTTGTCTCCATCAGCAGTTCTGACTTCAAGCAGCAGAATAGAAGCCTAGAAAATTATCTCTTTACCATTAGTAACACTTTGGAAAGATATTTATAATCAAAACATTACCTTGTGTAAGCTGTTAAATCCTACTTGTTATCTGACTATAAATAACTATTGCATACCTAAGTAATGTTTAAATTGTTTTATCATAAAGACCCATTTATAAGTTGGACAAATCTGGACATGTCTCACAGACCTTCTAGTGGCATATTGTAACAGGGCTTCATTAAAAATAAAAATAAAACAAAATAAAAAACCCCAAAATATTGTTTGATGACACTTTCCCCCTCTTCTGTTCTCAAGGGACACTTGTGATTGGGAGCTGAATGCAATACAGTACATACACCACCACAACAATACTCACAGGTAATGGGTTTTGTACACCATATGTTTTATGCTCTCTATCTTGCATTAATTGGATTTTTAAATACTTTAAAAGAAGCCCAACTTTATAGAAATGAGACTTGTCAAGAAAAACACTTTTCTTTAAGAAAAATGCATAGATTTGCTATACAAGTGGTATAGCTATTATACTTTAGGGAAAAAAATAAACCTCTTAAACATTTCTATGCTGAAGATCACTGCCCAATTGGCTGTGTCTTTCTGACACTAGCTTTGATAGGACTTTCCTTTGGAATACTTTTTCACCATAATCTACACAGGATGTGTTGAACTGCACCCTTAAGAATGCAGACAGGACTGGCATATAGCAGTACTGCTGTAGGAAAGAAATTAAGGACAGTTAGTATGGGCCTGTGAATTCTGACAATACATGTTTATATCAATTACAATTAAGCAAGTAAAATAATTAATATCCCTATTAATTCATGCAGGCTGAAATTCTCATTTGTAAAACCTGCAAAATAGCTACTAATTTTAAGCCAACAGGCACCTTATTGCCACATGTGAAACTCACTCACCTGAAGAAAATTTCAGACCCACTAACACCCCTTCTCCTGACTTCCATTCTAAAATTATCAGAACAGACTTGAACTATTAATAGTATCAAAGTCTTACATATGTTTTTGCTTCTTTTAGCTATACCACCTAAAATTTACATAGGATGGTAAGAATTAGGTGCTCTACTAGCATTTCAAAAGCAGTAACCCTGTAAATCTATAATTTGGAATGAAAACTATCAAGGTACTGAATGAATCTGAGCACTCAATACACAAGTTGTTCAAAGTACAACGCACAACCCAAAACGAAATGAAAAGAGAAACCTTTAACCCTTTGTGTTTCTATGGCAATGGCTCATTGACAATTTTCTTGTCCTTCTACCTGGAAAGAAAACTCGTATTATAAAGATGAAGAATATGGCATCTAAATTTTCAACCAAATCTCTATGAAAAGGGGATGTTTAAAATAAAACTAAGTTTATAAGCATGCCAACAGAAATCAAAGGGCTAAAGACAATTAAAGACAAAAATTTCATAAAGGGTATAGAAAAGCCAAAAAAAAATTACCATCTGCAAAAGGATCAAGACGCTCAGGTGAAATAATCATCATCCGCCTGTGCTTTTTGTACTCATCTTCCCGATCTGCAATCTTTTGAGGACGGTGTTCTGCAAAAGGATCATACTAAAAACCAAGAAAGCCTGTTAGTCACAGATTTATGAAGACTAATATGAAAAGTGTCTGGTACTGTATTAATTTTCATTATTATTAAAAAGACTTAAAGTATTTTTTGCCTCAACTATACAGGAAATGCCAAAACACTAAACAAACTTAAATTTTACTTCCGCAACTAGAATTTCAGTTTTTAAAACACAGAAATTCTCATTAAATAATTTCTGATAAAAATTCAGTATTTTAAGAGTTCATTCACTTGTTAGCAAAGCATTTCATACTGTCAACCTTTCCCCTTCATTTTGCAGGGTGGCTTAATTCTATTTCTTGTGCTTTTAAATTTTACAGAAAAATACTGAAGGAATATAAAACATAGGTGATTACATTTTCCTTAAAAAACAAGAAGTATAAAGGATATTAATTTTCCCAGTTATTTTAATCTAATGAAGTATCTGATTTCAATTTTTTAAAATTTCAATAGTGTAGTTTCTATATTTGTGTTGGCTTTACTTGCACAAGTGCCAATCTTTATCACCCTGCGGAATTCCAAATGAAAGCAGTAATAAGCTTAAAGCAACATTTAAAAAAACATAGCTGTTAACATAATTTATTTCCAGAAAACAAAACCTGTTATTAACACTTGTTTTCCTCAACACACAAAAGTGTTTTACTGTGCCTTCAATTAAGACATACCTGTTCAGTAGATTGTGGTATGTCATTAAGCAATGCCACTGGAGCATGGTATCCTGGCTTCTTCTGGCCAAGTAAGCTTGTGGAAGGGTAGTCATCATCATCCTGTCAGTAAAGACATGGTGAATTTGTCATGCTGGTATTATATTCAGACAAACTAACATCAAATGAACATGCCATGGTCATAGGAAAGATGAAAATGGACAAATAGAATAGGTAATTGAAAATTTTAGCAAGCTTTCTCATTTAGCTTTTCTTATTATTCCCAAATTGGTGAATCAGATAAACCTGCTCATACCAATAAGAAGGCTCAAGTACGCTACATTTAATCAAGTATGCTACCTACACTAACTCGACAAAAAGTCTGTATTTCATATTAGTGCTACCATTACAGTTCCCTAGTTGGCATGTGAGAACTGGTGCAGAGATATCCAAACTACTTTTCTTACAACTCAGCTATATATATATATATGGAACAAGACTTAATAACCCTATAAAAAGCTTCAGAAACAGTGAAAAATTCAGAGATGGATTCATGTTAGTTTAGTTATACTTCATCACAATGGCAATAACAAGCATTTGCTTTTGCTATTTCTTCACCAGTAGTCAGTTTCTATTCAATTATTTATAGCAACCCAAAAGAAAAACTGCTCATGAAACTATGAAACTTTTCCAGTGAGCCCCAGAATAATGGAAATTTTTAATAAGGCATTCCTAGAAGTCTGTAGATGACACAAGTATATCACTAAAAAAAACTCTTCATGCATCAACTAGTACTAAACTACACAATCTTCCTCATTCTTAGAAATATAATTCTCTCAGTAAGTTGTCGCTGCCTATGTATTTATGATAAGGCCTACAGATCTGACTGATCCTGCAACTGAAAATATGGTCCAATGTTTAACATTAGAAATTAACATAAGGTAATCTTACAAGGAAGATACATAAGGAGAACACAACACAGTGAAAAAGCCAATTCTTAAAAACAGCTCTGAAATTTGAACCAGGAAAATTAAAACAGTCACTAAAGTGTGTTGACCAAAGTTTTATAAATTTTTTTTACTGTCATTTGTAACCCTGGCAGTGACAAAACCAAGTTAATTATTCCAGTAAAGGCTAACATAAAGTACCAGGCCACAACTTTTTGCCTTCTGCTTGGGCCTACAAGGGTCTCAAAGCAAAATTCGTTAAGTACAAGCCAGACTTAGAACTGCAGCCCTGACAAGAAGGACTTGGAAGAGCTGGTGGAGGAAAGGCTGGACATGACCCAGCCATGGGCACTCACAGCCCAGAAAGCCAAACGTGCCCTGGGCTGCATCCAAAGCCCCGTAGGCAGCAGGGCAAGGCAGGGGATTCTGCCCCTCTGCTCCACTCTGAGATCTCCCCTGGAACACTGCATCCAGCTCTGGGGTCCCAGCACAGGAGGAACAGGGACCTGGTGGAGTGACCCCAGGGGAGGCCAACAAGAGATTAGAGGAATGGAGAATCTCTCCTTTGAGGAAAGGCTGAGAGAGTTGGGATTGCTCAGCCTGGAGAAGAAAAGGCTCCAGTGTGACCAAACTGCAGCCTTCCAGTACCTGAAGGGAGCCTACAGGGGAGCTGGAGAGGAATTTTTTACCCAGGCCTATAAACAGTGACAGGACAAGGAGAAATGGCTTCTAACTGAAGAAGAGTAGGTTTAGATTGGATATTAGAAAATAATTGTTTTCTGTGAGGGTGGTGAGGCCCTGGCACAGGTTGCTCAGAGAAGCTGTGGATGCCCCATCCCTGGAAGTGTTCAGGACCAGGCTGGATATTGCTTTGAGCAACCTGATCTACTGAAAGGTGTCCCTGCCCACGGCAAGAAGGCTGAAACAAAATAATCTTCAAGGCCTCTTCCAACCCAAACAATTTCATGATTATGTGCTTCCCAGATAAGACATACTTGGTACACTATGGCTTTGATGAAAATTTGCTTTACTTCAAGCAACTGCTACTAAGAATTACTCAAATGCAATTCTGAAATAATTACATAAACAAACAAAATAAATAAAATCACTTACATCTTCCAATTCAGTTGCTGCAATAGAAGTGACATATCCAGCAAATCTGCTGTCACTGCCACCATAAATTTCTTGATCATAGTATCCTGTGGAATCAAGGCCTACTCCTTGTGCTTCATCAAGAGCAGGCTTTTTTCCTTGAATTTCTCGAATTTGTGCTTCAATATCTAGGGTAAAGACACAAACACAAAAGTCTTGTTACACATACATACAAAATCTAGTAGTCATGTTACCACATACAGCAGAGTTTTTTGTCCAACCTGAAAGATTATCATTACAGAAATAAACATACATGACTCACAAAACTACAAAATCGTAATTCATAAGCTAGTATTCATAAACAGTTTTTCCTCACATTTTAATATGATCCACCACAGAGTACTTTAATTGTATGGCTTAAAGCAAACTATTTAACACACTGTTACCATATCTCATCTTCTGACAGAGGTAGCAGAGAAGGTAATTTACACCTCAGCAGTACTTCTCAACACTACACTAACAAAACTCTTTCACAACAAATGTAATCCTCTCATTTAAAAAGGCTCTTCATAATGTTCTCACCGATTTTGCTAATTTAAACAACTCTGTTAAAAAGCTTTACTGCACAGGTTCTCAAAGCTGAGATTTAATAAAACAACACCGTATTGTGTTTTTTAACATATTGCAAAGTTATACTATCTTTGAATAAGTAAATAAAAAAATCCCAACTCTAATATGCGACTGGGTAACAAGTTAATTAAAAAACCCCAAAACTTAGGACCAGTGTATTTTCACTTTGGCAGCTCAAATGTTATTTACTCATCATCATTCCTGCCTGTACCACCATCTTTAAAGACTACTGTTCTTCTGGATAACAAAATACCCTTCAAATGGGACAAATGGGAGCTTTGTCATTCTTGTACTGTATCAGGATCTGATTCTAATCAACTGTGGTGGCCATCTTTGACCTAAGAAATTTGGTACTTTCAGAAAGAACATTAACTTCTTAATCCAAATAAAAAAGAACGAAATTAAACCATGCCTTCCTCCCATCTGTTGTAATGCAATACAAAAAAAAATTGCAGTAATCCAACTATCTTCAACAAATGCAACTGTAGATATATTGAGGCATAGCTATGTAAAAATAATTATTGTTTTCATGTGAATTTTGAGTTAATAGATATAGAAAGACAATTATCCACACAATGTAAATTTCAGTAGATCAAACAATTACTTCAATGGCCAAGAAAACTCCCAAGAGTTGCATTTCATGGCTGCAGGAATACAAAGGATCATGCTTGAGAGGAAGAATTGGATTACATGGTCCCAAAGACCCTTTCAACATCAATAATTCTGGGATTCACGCTCTCCCACCTTAAGTGGTATCGCCTGTTGCATTAACTTAAAGGAAATTTGTCAATTTACAAAAAAGCTACAGAAAATTTTGTTCATAAATAATCTTGAATCCTGAGTATTCAATAATTGTTCACTACTTTTGCTCACTTCTCTTTTCAGGATGAATAAATTTGACATGCTTTTAGCATCAAGCCATCTTGCAAAAGACACTACACAATGTTATGCAACACCTGCTAGGAAACCTGACAAAAATACGATTTTTTTTTTTAAGCTAAGATTATTTCTAATGCAAATTATTGGATCACAATTGCTTAGTTTAAAAGTTTAAAACGTCAACACTGCAAACTTCAAGGTTTAACGTCACAGCTGGGTCCTTATCACAGTTGCCACTAACCAAAACAAAACCCCAACAAACAACAACTACAAACCTACTGTAAGCCAAATTATGCCTCCTGTATGCATGTTTTCTAGAGAGACAACTTAACAGAGTTTTACCTGACAAATCTTTGCCATATAGCTATGAGTGAGAACAGTAGGACTAAGTGTTCACTTAGCCAGAAAGAAACACTGACTTCACGTGAAGCACCATAAACCTGGCAGCATATCAGCAATTCCTGCACTGGTCTAGCAAGGAAAAATGGCAGAAATGTGTTTCTAAACTCATCAAGAGTCCCACAGACAGAAGATAAACCCTAAAGGCTGATAAGGAGAATCTTGCTCCAGCCATCTCAGGGCTTGCACCGAACATTTGCAGCTTTCTAGAGTAGAATAACTTGAGTCACCTCTGTGTTACAGAAACTTGTGATGCCTTAAGCTCATGAGAAGCTGAAAGCTCACAAAAGCCTTACACTGCTGGCCATGAGCACCTCCTGAACCCTGCCTGCGGGTACATCCTGCTCCCTCTAAAATCCTGCACAGCCATGGGGATTCCTGTGAGTCCAGAACTTGGAACACACTGCTCCCCAATGTGTTAGTTCCTGGAGAAGCAGCAGAAAGAAACTACTGCCAAATTAGGGGTGTTTCTCTTGCCCTCAAAGGCCTCTGATCACCTTCAGAGGCACTTCCAGTGTTCTCTTAAGATATTCCACTTCTGTGGAATCATCCTATGGATGGCTATGGATCCAGTGCAACTCAAGTAATTTCACAGATTCTTGAGTTGTTTCTGTTTCTCGCAGAGAACAGATGTAGCTCCTGGCTCCTTTTGCAGCCTGGTGCATTGCAGTACTGGGGTGAAAGGGAATACCTGGAGCTTCCATCTCTGCCAAGGACAACACTACCAGCACAGAGTGAGTGATGTGAGAGTACAACCCCACTGTTTCCTTTATTTCCAAAGAGCAGCTACTGGAATAAACACCCTGCCTCTTTAGTGGCACACTAAGGCCTGACTGAACATCCATAACTGTAACCAACTTTGACACGAAGAAAAGCCAATGGATCTTGCCTACAGGATCATCCTGCCTTACCATCACCTGCTCACCTGAATCAACCATGCAGTTCAAACAGAGAACACACCAAGTCCCCCGCACTGCAGGACGGGCCACAGAGATATGCTCGTGCATGGACTCCCACCTCTCCACCTCCCACTATCACCAACAGTTAAGTAAAACAACTGGGGATTTCTGCAGTAAAAATGTCAATACAAAAATCTTTTCCTATTGATAGTTCTTACCAACACTTAATATACCAAGGCCTTGTCCTCTAACATTATTTTTAAAACAGCTGTAATTCATGAAGAGGGTAGAGGTCTCATTCATTATTTGTCTTCTTTAAACCACAGGAATTACATCTGTTGGCAGGGTAAGAAGCATTCTCATTTTCCCACAGCAAAACCTGCTGGGTTATCTATACTAAAAACAAAGTCGATATAGACTCAACAAACCCTACAGATAGCCACCCTAGTTTTTCACTAATGCCACACAGCCTCTAGGTGCCAGTTGAAATTAAGGACTCTAGAGAGAACACCCCACAAAACTCCTCGAACCAGGAGGCCTGTAGCCACAGGTAGCCTGTGTTTGGAAAGCATCACATATTCAGATGGAAAATGCTATTTTTGACATTCAAGATGTGCCAATTAGCTTTCTTGAGCTAACTGGCACCTCCTTGAAAAAGCTTGCACCATATTTAACAAAACTTTAATAAAAAGCAAATTAATAAAAAAGAGTAATCACAAAGCTTAAAGATGCATTGTGCAAAGCAAATTACTTGTTTAATAGCTTAGTCAAGAAGGACATAATGGAAATTTCACCAGTAAAGAGAGTGGAAAATAGGGGGGGGAAAAAGAGGAGTGGGATAATATTCTACTGATCATTCTTTTTCTGTATTTTACTCTATTATTTATACATTTTGGTATTTTAGCAGAAGTAACTTTAAGGTGTAGTTGATTTAAAACATACCATAAATGCTGATTATTATTAAAGTCAACACACGTGAATTCAAAGTCTCTGAACATCTAGCTCACAGAGAGGCTTTCTCTAAGTGTGTGCTCTGTTACAACACACGTAGTTTTACTCTAAACGTTTAAAAAAGAAAGAAGACCCTGTGCTGACAAGGTACTTTACAGAATAAACAGGTTCTATGTTTTCATGTTTTATCATATTTTATCATATTTTTGCACATTTAGCTTGCTCTTGCGTGGCTGTATTTTTAGCTACTTTAGCACTCCTATACATGTTAGATCTATTATGCGTGAAGATCTGTATTCTCTTCTGAGCAAGAAAAAAAAAATTAAAAATTACCTTCAGCAGTATTGAAAGCTCAAGCATTTATTGAGGCTTTATAAGCTGCCACTTGAAGCTTTACTTTTCAGCCTAAAGCACAGAGGTCCCCTTCAACTACGCAGCTGACACAAGCTCCAACTGTTTTGATGCCTCTTACAAGCTCTATCTTGAACACATCAATCAATAAGTATTTAAGAAACAGTACAAATATATTTGAAATATTTTAAGACTATTTAGTAACAAACAACTCAATTCCAAAGATTAGTGACGGACTGAAAAAAGATAGGATAGAACTTAGAAGCAAAAGAATCAAGCTGCTCAGCTAATGTCACCGTGCTGGGAAAGACCCTTACATGATCATACTCTGTTATACATGTTTTTTATTTAACTATCCTCCCTCTTAAAACCTGTTCTGATACAACACTAATCAAAACACATGCAACTGGGAGAATGTCAATGTTTTCGCTGAAGCCAATGCATCACCATTTGCTCCAATAAATAAGCAATTTCGGCTCGTAAAAAAACAAACAAAAAAAGACACACCAAAAAAAAAACAAAACAAACAAAAAAACAACCAACCAAACCTCAATACTTCTACTATTTTTTGACAAAATTCTCTTCAGGTAGTAGGAGAAGCAGAGCAGTAATGGGTAATACTCACTTGGGTACTATCTCACACAACCCTTGTACACGTCACAGCATATAAACAAAGGAAAAGACAATTTCTGTAATTATACCAAAGTACTCTACAATTCTTTAAAAAAAATCAAGTTAATTTTTAAAAAAGGACAGCAGTTTAAACTTTTCTTCATCCCTAAAATCAGATTAGGTCTGTAGTGTTAAAGACTACATTAACCCCACTTCCAAGGGAGATGATGGCTTTCCATTAGAAAAGCTTTTTCAGTGCAAAACGGAAAAAAAAAAGAGAAAAAAAAATCCTAAAAGAAGATGAATATCTGGGCGCCCTGCCCACCTCACAGTGCACAGCCACCACCCAGAGGTAACTTTCGATTAGCGAACTACAAATATAAATTAAGAAAAAATACATCAGATCACCTATCGTACACAGAAACACAAGAAAAAAAACCCAAAGCAAAAACACAGAAGCAGTATAATTCTACGAATTATTCTCCGGTGCCTGAAAATACTAAAGCTCAGGGCAAGCCGCAGCTAATGCCCACAAAGAGAGCTTTGATTCGCACACAGAACTGGAAGCAGCAGCGTACACGGGCACACGGCACCTTCGAGAACACACCGCCTGGGAAAGCCCTCAGCCGCTAAATCGCTCAGAGAGAGCCGCTTTCCTACGTCAACACCCGGCCGGCAGGAAGTCTGTGTAAAATGGCAGCTCAAATGCTCCAGCCCTCACGATCTTTCCGCTCCTTCAGGGCACTTTTCTCAGCAAGCACCGCGGCGGCTCAGTATCAGCTGGGGCCGCGCAGGCTTCCAACAGGCAACACCCGTTCTCCCGCCCTTTCCAACCGGTTTACCGAGGTCAAAGGGCTCGGCCAGGGGAATAAGTGGGCGCTGTTGGCATTTCTGATGCGAAACTCGCATCAGCACCGCGGGGTTTTCACAGCGCACCGGCTGAGGCTCGATGAGCGGAATGAGGGCAGGGAGTTCAGCGACCGAACTGCCCTGCACAAGCCTGGCCGCCACTCCGTCCCAGGCCAGCACAGCGAGAGCTCCCCCTCATGCCCGTCCCCCGCCCGGCCCGGGCACGGTGCTGACGAGCGCAGCCGCCATTACACACAGGCCCGGCCCGCTCTGCCCCCACCCAACGAGCCGCGCCTGACGCTGCCCGGAGTCAGGGAGAAACACAAGCAGCGGGCGATGTCCAAGCATGGCTCCAGCGGGCGCGGACATGGGGCCTTCTAGGCTATTTTTACCTTCGTGGGTCTTGGCGATCTTCGCCATTTTGTGCAGCGCCAATGACGCCGAGGCGGAACTGGCGCGGCCCCGCCGCTTCCGCCACACGGGGCCGCCAGAGCCAGCAGCGCGCAGGCGCGGCCGCCGTCCCGCGGGCCGCAGGCCAGGCCCCGCCCACCGCCTGATGGACGGCGCGCTCAGCCAATAGCCGTGTGGGGAGCGCGGGGGCGCGCGCTGAGCCCAGCCTGCCGTGTGGGAACTTCCGGTAAGGGCGGGGGCGAAATGGAAGCGCCAAATATGGGACTGGTTCCTGGAAACTTCCTTCCCACAGCCACTGAGGGCTGGCACCACCGGAATTTGGGTGCCCAACCCTATTTGCCAAATTGCTTGACCTGTGTTTTATCTGGTCCGGGTAACTGGCCCAGTGCCAACAGGAGGATCGCTTGATATCCGAATAAAGCCGATATATGTTATTGCTACAACATGGGGGTTAACCAGAATCTCGCCCTTCAGGCAGGTCAAGTCTATTTAATATTTTAGTAAGGGTTCGAAAGAGGGAAGGACAGCTATGTTTACAAAATTGGCAGATGACACCAAACTGGTCAAAACCACTGGCAGGTGGAAGAAGGAATGGAGAATCATCTTACATTGACTCATACATGAAGTAATCTAAGATCACAGAGGTTAGCTTTAACAACAAAAAGCAGAAGTTACCACATACTAAAATTTTAAATCACTATATGAATTCAAAGAGGCACAAATAGTAAGAAATTGATGACATGGGAAAAGCAAATCAAAGCTATATGACTATCCTTAGCAATATGTTTCTGCAGTGGAATAAAGTCTTACTCCAGGCCATTAAAAATTGTGTTGCATACAAAACCTGGAAAGCAATCATTTCACTTTACTTAGCTCAGTCAAAGCACTGATGGTGTTCAACAGAGACTTAGGCAAACTCAATATAGTCTAGAAGAGAGGAGGAACAATCAGGTGTTTATGAACATGACCTTGGTGGGGATGTAAACAAATTGTGTAGCTGTTCTGCAATAACACATCACTTCCACATTTCATTTGGGAATTACTGACTTTTTTCCAAGGATCTGTTGATGTGATGTACACACATTTCAGCATCACTGTCAATTGTATACCTGATAACTGAATAGGATTGATTCTGTCCACATGCAAAGCCCTGGGAACTCTCCCTCAGATCAAACGTTGAGAACAAGCTAGTTTTTTATTGTCTCAGCTTTTAGTAATAGTAGAACACCAAGGTTGGCTGTGCAACCTAAGTACAAAGTCCACAATTGCTTAATGATACAGCACATCAATGACATTTCATAACATGGTGTAGTATGTAATCTTCCATAGTTTATTTACTATCATGCAGTTTTATTGTACACCTGCTAAGTCCCTAATCTCCTCACAAGCTTTTGTAACAAGTGAAGTCAACTTGAGAACTTTTCATCAGGTAAAATACATCAACTATTTCTGAAAAGGGTTATAAATGCATGATGGCAAAACTCATATTGACTCTTCACTAATCACTCCCTCTATGAAAGTTGGTAGTTCACATTATGGGTTTTTGAGAGTTGTCCTAAAGAAAATAACATGAAGCTTATGTTTTTGTGTTAATATGTGTATTTGATTGACTAACTGATCTAAAGATCTGTCAGTCTTTGCTTTGTGTTGATTGGTTTGCAGGAGTTTGCTGAACAGTTCTGCTTTTAATAATTTACTAACTATAAGTAAATGTACAATGTATTACTCAAGTGTTAAGAGTGACTGTCACTTGAAGGTGCAGAAAGTCTTCTCTTTATTCTCAGTGTTATTAAACTCACATTCTGCATTTCTAGCAAGACGCACTTGCACATACTCATAGGCTACAAAAGGAGATATTTACCAAGCTGCCCAGGGACATGTGACAGTAAGGTTGAGGAAAACTAATTCCCTATGCAAGAATTTAGTGCTTGTGACTATTTTAAGTAAATATCACATGCTGATATTCACCATGAAGATCAATTTGCAGTAACTTTCTTTGGTTTCTTCAGCCTGACTTCCAACTTATGTTAAGCAGAACAGTATTTCTTCTGTTATTAAACAGACCTGAGCTAGGGATGAGGTCCCAAGGACCATTTTAGTCAATTTGGAATGTGCCATTTCACACATAAAAGGGAGTTACGTGTTGTGAGTGCTAACAGAAATTGTGCTGTGATGAAACAATGAGAAAACTGCCTTTTGCTTGTGTCTCTTCCCTGCTTTTCCACCAAATTCTATATGCTGCCCCGGGTTCTTTTTGTCTGCCTGTCAAATCCCTGAATGTGTACTTTTGCCTCCTGAACGTTAACTCCATCACACAGCTTCCACAGGATACAAACAGGGCTGTTACTTAGTGGTTTACCAGCCCTGCTGAGTTCCCATCCTTTTCCCACACAGGTGTACACAGAGTTCACAGAGATTCCTGTATGGATTTGAAACAGATTGGATTTAAGACCCCAGAAGCTTTGCAGATCTAGAATCATATCTAAGCAACAGACCTTTAAGGCCCTGCTTTATGTAAGCTTCAGGTCCAATTTCATGGGCAGCTTAAGCTGTCACTAGCTGGCACTGCTGCTGTAAGAAGTATCCAGACTCTTTGCCTGTCCTTGGTTGGCCCCATCTATTGTGCAAGCAGAAGTTTCTGGCATGGGTTCACTCAAAGAAGGCAGCCTTTTGACTATACCCTCGTGCTGCTTCTTCCAAAAATAACTTTTCATTTGTATGAATTTTTTCCCCCCACCCAATGCTATAAAGAGCTGTACAATGAACTGACGTTACGCAAAAAACTACCAACCTGGTCTAAACTCCTAGTCTTTCATTGTGCCCAGGTCTGTGTTTAGCTTCATGTGCCAGGGACATTCACTGACAATCATGTGTCTATTAAAGGCAGAAGTTCTTAAAACAAAGAGAGAAAATATTTAACCACAGCAGCTATGTTTCAACACTGTAGAAACTTCCCAAACAATATGAGCAAGAAAAAAATAGCACAAAATAAAATCTCTTCCAGTCCCATTTTTGCTTCTGATGTCAAGAAGAGATAATGTAGAAAGGATCCTTTTTGTCCCTGGAAAGCCAGTGAGCTAAAAAGCACACTTTGGAAGATTTGGATTTGGAGCTTTTTGAAGGACTTCAAATGAGGGCTGCTCATGTTCTGCAGGATGTGCATAACCTGAACACAAACCACCCCTGCTTTTTTTTTTACTGCTGGTAAGGATGGGCTGAGGAACATAAATGAAAGAGGAGATGGGGCTGTCATCTGTGCTCCCACAGTCTTGTGGGCTCCCCTTTGGGAGTCTGAGGGTGTTTTTGTAGATTTTCTGCCAAGAGGAATCAGGCTAGCACAGTCCCCAGGGCTGGCAGGGTGCTTGGGCAAGGGCTGCTGCAGACACGGCCCTCCTCAAGCAGCAATCCTCCCCCAGCCTGCCCGAGCTGAGCCCGGGGTCTGCATGGTTTAGTGCAGATCATATTCTTCCTGAGCAGTTACATAAATACAGTACTATTTTGGAAATGGGACAGAGTAAAAACAGAGCAGCTGGATTTCAAAATTAGCTGTGAGCAAATATACACTGATATTTAAACCTTTTTTTTTATTTTTTGGTCCACCACAACCGTATTAAGATCTAGCAAGTCTGACTCCTTGCCCACTGAAAGATGTCCTTAAAATTCTTAATTGTTTTTAATAGTATAAACTTCATAATCAGAATATAAACTTAACCTTCTAATGATGGTATTGTTATAAAAATAGCATTTAGAAAAAAGAACAACCTGTGTGGTCCTACAATACATCTCTTTCTAGTGTATTAGAAATGTCTTGCATCCCTCTGGTGTTAAGGATTAATTTGGGCCACTCTTCCTATCAAAGTTAGTAAATGTAACTCTCTCTTCCAGCAACAGGTATCAAGCAAGGTTTAAGAACTTTAATCCAGAGTCTACCAAGAGAAAACAAGAAAGCAAAAATCCCTCAAAGTGCTTTAGACATCCATCACCTTAGACTTCTCAACACCTGACTCTTGAATTATTCTAAACACTGAAAGACATCAGTCTTTGTAAGAGGTAATTCCTGATCCAGAGAGCAAGCTAGAATGACAGACACAGAATCCAGCAAATAACAGCAGCACTCGTGGCAGTTGCAAAACACACAGATGAGGTTAGTAATAGGATTGGGGTTTTGTATTTCTGGCTTTGCAGTTTGTTTTTCACCTGCACTGGAGAACATGGGGATTTACTGATTTCTGTTTTTCATCAGGTTAATAGACATGCTGCAAGACAGCTTATTTGAAAAACACCATACCCCGAGGTGGTAAAGTAAAAGCTGCTCCATTGAGTCTCTGTCATGCAAATTGGTGTTGTGTTTATTTAATAATGAGTGGTTTTGCTAATGGCAAGGATGCTGGGATAATTAAAAGGATCAATTTTCTGAAGAGGATGTTATTGTAGGTTTATATAATTGAACTGTTATTTTTGTCCAGAAATCTTCTCACTTCTTAATACATTCAGCATTCAACAGCTTTAACTAAAATTGCTTCATTTACATGGAGCGTAAAATTTAGTTGCAGTTAAATGGGTAGGAATAGGTTTCTTTTGTAGTTGAAGGGACATTGCTGGCAATGTATCCACGCTGTTTTTTCTAGTGCATGCAGCCCAGACACAAGGCAAGTTCAGAACGTGAAAATACCAGTCTTAGTTCAGGACTCCCAATCAAGACTATACCTGGTACTACATTTACAAAAAAATAAAAATAAAAATAAAATCCCAGAGCGACAAAACAAAAACAAGAGCCAACCCAAACTATTTTATGGAAATAGATTTTGTGGTCTTACCGTTCAACAACTTATGCGTAACATATATTACACAAAATATGAAAGGTGTGATGAGTTATATTTAAACAGTAGGTCTCCAATCGCAGAGCAATTGTAAAACACGTTTTACTTGAGAGAGCCTGTATTGGAAAGGTGAATTGCGAGAAAGCGTTAATTAATGACTTCTTTGTTTCAAGTTGTGGCCAAACGGTGCTCTGTGATTACAGCCAGGTCTGTGGCCGTACTGTTAAGCTGCTGCTGCTGCTGACTGTAACCCTGAGCACGCACCGAGCAGAGGCGGGACGAGCACCAGCCACTCCTCCCGCGGACGCCCAGGGTCAGGCGCTCTGCGGGGGACGGGTCGGACACGGGGTCGGACACGGGGTCGGACACGAGGACGGACACGAGGACGGACACGGGGACGCAGCCGCTCCC
>VXBI01000143.1:4892-20724 GCA_013397375.1 Toxostoma redivivum | reverse complement strand
TTTGCAATATTAAATTCATTCAGTCCTGGTAAATAAAATTGTTTTATTAAAGAGTAATTTATTAGAGTCTCCAGGGCTAAATCAATTGCTGGAAGGGTATTTGGTATAAGGAAACCCATTAAGTAACTGCTTGCAAACTAAGCTTTAAAATGTTTCTAGTGGAAGCTGCAAGGATCTTGGCAGCTGGTTTTAAGCAAGCACAAGCTGGATCAAACCCAGTGCTGTGTTATTTGTAGCCTTGGAGCTGGAGACGCTTCACTCCTGCAGTTGTCCCCAGAATTCACTCTGTACCTGCCCCCAGCTCGGGAGAACCTCACTGTGCTCAGTAGCAGGCTTCAAGGGCTCAGGTGGTAAATTAATCTTGTGTGCTTATTCAGACTGAGATGTTAATGAGGTACATTCAATATACATACAAATGGTACACTCAATTTTTTGGGATATGAACAGCTGTTGGCAAAGAATTTGAATGGGATCAACTCATATCTCACAGACCATAAAATCAGATATCACTAACCTGGTAAAAGTATCAGTTGGGGTACAGTAAACATGTTTGCCCTTGCATGCTCCTGGCACTAATTTCAGTCTTTACACTGAGGAGTTAAGAGAGCCATTTTTTCAAAAAAGTTAATCTTCAGGCTTAGAAAATTGTGTCGTTATTAAAAAAAAAAATAAAAATCACAGAATATGGATCACTTACACGTGTGTGTCATGCAGCAGAAATGCTTTCTTTTCAGGTCATGGGAGTTGTGTGGTGCTGTGATCAGTCCTCAAGTGCTCAGGGAGAAAGCAGTGAGTGGCAGGAGTGAGTGGAGATGGTTCTGTCACTGGCAGAGGAAAAATACAGAGGTGGCAGGTGTGTCTGAATTCTAGAATGGACTTGATTTTTCTTCAGTGGCCCAGGTCAAGTTTGCAAAATGTGTGACAGTCCATGGAAACCAAGAGATATCTTAAAGAGATCTGCTTTCCTGATCTGGGACCCAGCCCAGCACATTCTCAAAGCATCTGTTCTTCAGATAAAACTGGGAGAGGGATGGAGTCTCACTGCACTTGTTAGCATTATAACCTCTTAATCCTGCCTTCCTCGAATGGCACTGTAATTGTAAAAAGGACACTGCCTTTAACCACTGAGAGATTATTTGTAGGGATTGTTTTTCAGCCCTGTGGCTGAAACAAATTTAGATAAAACTGCATGAAACAATAGACTGGCACAACATTACCACAGAAAACAAACCAAGAGACAAACCCTGGTGAATGGTTTGGACTGTGTTCTGTACATAGCCCCAGATAATGGAATTTAAATCAGCGGTGCGGAATGAGGCCTGCTCCAAACATTTGAACACCTTCTGTGAATCTGGTTGAGGCAGCTACAATGTTACTGGCACCCTTCCAGCATTCCTGTCAAAGCTTTTCCTTAACAGTCTTGTATGGTCTGGCTGGAAAAAAAACAGACTTGGTCCACATCCCTTGAGATACTGTTACAAACATTTACAGAGTTGTCTAAAGGCTTTTAAAGTGGACCTATCCTTCCTTAATTTTGACACAATACTTTTGCTGTCCCATTTTAGTTTCTTTTCAACTGCAGTGATTACAATGTGTTTTCAGGCATCATGCTTCATATCCCACTTGCATAGTTGGTTTTTAAAAAGTCTGTACAGATTGTTTTTAACCAGCTGCTAATGATGATTATTTTCCTGTCTCCTAATACAGTGACCATATAAGCTGATGTGCTCAGTCATGGGTAACTACTGTATTTCATTAGTATTCTAAACTATGTTGATTTTTAAAGAACATATTGCTATTTTTAATTAAATTAAATTTAATTCAAAATTGCTAACTAATTTGCTGACTAATTTGGTACTTGGTTAAAAAAAAGAAAAAAAAGGACGTTATGTAAAAGAGGTTGGCTCCATTTTTAACCATGTGAATCCAGAAGTAAAGTCCTGATTATATAGTTAGAGGAAGATCAGTAAAAGACTTGGGTTACTCATTAGCTTATATTTGTAGAGTCACTGAGGGCAAATAGTGGCATTTTTTCTTTCCTGGTGCCAAAATTCAGAGCTTCTGAGGCAGCATTTTGCATCTTGACTGACCTGATCTGAACAAAATCAGTAATTTAGCAGAACTGTTAAACACGATGAATATTTGTTAGATTTTAGTGTAGATGTTAACAGAGGACACTGAGGTACAATCTTAGAATTACTAGTACTTTTAAAGGTAATTTAAGTTTTACTTATGAAAACACTGCATCCAAGGTTCTGGTGATATTTTCTGGAGGAAGTGCTGAAAGCTGGGTAAACTCAGCACTTCTGAAAGGCCTTTCAAAATGAACTTGTCCTTTTAGGATAAAGGTGGCAGCAGAGGGATTATAGCAGAGTTCAGCTTTCTGTCTCCAAGTGAAACCTTCTCTACTTTGTGTATTCCAAAAGGGTGCAGTATTGCAAACTATGCCTTGTTGCTATTAAGAAAGCCTGTTCTGCAGACTAAATGCACAAGAGTTGAGTGAACTCAAGCTGCCATGCAGCCAGTGGTTAATGAGGCCCTTTGTATTTCACTCTGCCAGTTACTTCTGTCATGACTGGGAGCTATTTTTAGTTTCTCTCGGGGGAGAAAGAAAGGTGCCCCTTGTTTTTTTGACAGTTTGTATATTGTCAGGAGCCTTTGTTTTTCCATCTGGCTGACATTTTCTGTAATGTTACACAAGAGACTGTTTGTCTTACCTGAATGCATTGTTATTTATTTTGCTGATATGAAACACATCTAAAAGCATTTTCCCTGTTTCAGGCACTTGGCTTCTTGTGGTATTCTGATGACCAGAACTTCTCCTTTGCAAGTACCTGTAATGAGCCATACTTTTTCAAGAAATTTCTTCAATGTTGCCACACCACTAATAAATAAAAGAAAAGAATATTCTGAAAGAAGAATTATAGGGTTGGTATAAAACTGTGGAAAGAGAATTTAAATACTTATTGATTTTGTATTTGCTGCAATTAATCCAAGATACTAGGAGTTCAAAAGTCTGAGTATCCCTGAAGACACAGGTGCCTAAGCCTCTGGGAAGCTAGAAAGGAGTTTTGACTTTCAGAATTTGTAGAGATCAGGTTTGCCAGTCTGAAATTGAGTATAAAAAACATAGGAACCCAAAGTCCTTGGCCCATAGCAAGAAACATCAGAAATAACTATTCTATTCCGTGACAAAACAAAACCTTGAAATGGAGTAATACACTAATAATTTCATCTAGTAAAATGTGAATAAATCAACAGGTGTGAAAACTCTGTTCCATTCTCTCCCAAATACATACTAAAGTTTGCACTTACATCATATTATACTTCTCAAGGTCTTATTTCTTTAAAAGAAGAAAAATAATTAGTTATGTGATGAAGTAACTTCACACAGAAAAAGATTTTGAGTCTTGTTTGCTTTAGAGCTGGTGGGAAAATCTCAGTTCATTTAATGATACTGGGACCTGCTCCCAGTCTCTGGTCCTCAACAGTATGAACTATTTATTAGCATTTTGTTAACTTTATTTAATATTTTTTTTTTGTGATCTTTGAACTGCAACAGATCTTTCCTAATCACTTAAAAAGGGCCTTTGTCCAATAGTCCTCACTGCTGAGTACTGTTGAACATATGCTTCATTTTAAAGGAAATTAAGCACATGCTGAATCCCATCTGTTTCAGAGTCAGAAAGAAAAATTAAAAACCATAGCTAGGTAATACTTTGCCATGCTACAGCAGAGTCAGCTAAACCATTGCTTTAATATAGTTTCATCTGATTTCAATATCCTGCCTGAGCAGGAGTGTTGGACAAAATGAGGTCCAGAGGTCTCTTCTAACATCAGCCATTCTGTGATGCTGGAAGGTTTTTCCATTGCATCTGTGTTTTAATTAAGCTTTTTTTATTTGGGCTAAAATAATGAAGGTAGTGCTCCTGTGTTTAAACCTTATGAAATATAGTACTTGAGTTTTGGTACACCTTGTCTTGGGAGCTGTGAAGTGTGGATTTTTTTTTCTTCTTTGTGGAATGTCCAAGATCTACCTAAATGAAGACACAGTCGTGCTGGAAAAAAATGTTTCCATGTATGCATGTTTACCTGATATTGCAGACAGTAGCAGGCACTAGGATCATTATTCACTAAGGTTACTGCTGGATGGTGTGTGATATTTTGCTTCTTTGTGCAAAAGCAATTACCAGTGCATTATTTTTCTTTCCTCCTAATTAGCAAAGTTGCATTTTCAATTTCCAAAATCAGTGGCAGTGACTATGTCCACGTTCCAACTGCCTGTGCCACGTACACCCTCTTTGAAACTTTTTAATACTGAATTTGAAGTTAAAATACCTTATAACTGTAATGTTCCTGTGTCCATTTCCAGGTATTCCATGCAGGAAATGTATGAAGTTGTTGCTGTTGTGGAGAATTACAAACTTTTTGTTCCTTGGTGTAAAAAGTCAGACATACTCTCGAAGCGCTCGGGGTACTGCAAAGCACAGCTAGAAATAGGATTCCCTCCTGTAGTAGAGAGATACACATCAATTGTAACCCTAGTGAGACCACATTTAGTTAAGGTAATTGCATTTTCTTTTTTCTCCTAACCATAATTTTCCTTAACTTTTGTTTGTTGAAATTTGAATATTGCAGGAACATCAAAACAACATCGATGCTGGAAGTTCTTTGTGTGGCTCAAAACTTGTATTGCTTTTCTTTAAAGACTTGAGATAAACTGGGGAGAATTTGAAAGTGTTTAAACCATAACCTGCCACATGAGGGAGAAGAGGAATCACTTTTTAATTTGCCTTTACTGGCAGAGCTGGCAGCCATTAAATGAAGATATTAACATTTTTGCTTGTTTTTTTGGTTAATTTTAAAGTTTTGTCCAACTATTTCTGAATGCAATATAAGTACTCAGTTAAAAGTTTTCTGACAACTCTAGCTTCTGATCCCTTCATGAACTTGCTATCATTACTTCTCTTCTCACAATTTTAACTAGTTAATATGAAAAGCCTAAAAAAAAGGCTAAGCTTCAGTATAATATGCTGAAGATATTGTTATTCAATATATTGATGAGAAGACAAATATGGATTTAAAGTAAATTTTTTATAATTAATTTTTTCAGAAGAGAAGCAGTTATATTTCTCCTTTCAACTTGTCAAGAACAATAATTAAGAGAAAAGTGGAAAAGTGTCAAGGAAAAGATTTTAAATGATGCCTGGATCTTCTACTTGTTTGCCTAAAATATTCAAATCTGTTTTGGTAAAGAATGGCTCAGAACCGATTCCTTATAGCAAAAGTGCCTCTCCCTCGGCAGAGCCTGATTGGTTTGGAATAATTAGTGGAAATTATAGCAGCTGATTGCTGTTCAAAATAATTGTTTGAAAATCCTATTTCACTATTCTTTTCTAGGCTTTCTAATAAGAGACACTTAACAGAAAATGAGTTTCTGAAGTACAGGGGAGATGTAAATTGAAAAAGGAATATACAAAATGCCTTTATTCAATATCCTTACTGATTCTGGAAAGAAAAAAGATTTTTCTCCCTTTATGTTTATCAGCTATAATGGAAAATCTATGATTTATATGCTGAGAGCTTTCTTTTTCTACTGCTCCCTGAGAAGACAGGCTTTTTTCTTTCACACAGCTATCAGATTGGCTTACCAACTCTTTTTCCCTCTTAATTCACTCAAAAGAAGCATTCTCGTCTCAGAAGAAATAAACCACAAAAGTGGTGAGGAAAGCCATTTCTTCAGATTTCCTCCCCCGAGACTCATTAGCCTTTTCTCTGCTGCAATTGCTTTTCCTAGAGGTTTACATTATGTCCACAGAACTGCAGGAACATTTCTAGGGAAGTGATTGTGAGCTTGGACTATTTCACTGTCCTCTCAAGTAACCCCAAGCAAAGGAACCTTGTGTGGTGCTCAGGCACAAAATGGAAACGGGCTTGTTGCTTAAGGTTTTTAGGGCTTAAACAATGGAAAAATCAGATAGGTAACAACAGTTTTCGCTGAGGGGGAAAGCATGGAGTGAGTTTGCTACTTTAAGACTGGGAGAAAGGGGGACACAGTGGCAGTATTCCCATTTTTCCTGCTGTTTTGACAGCAGTAGAGAAAAGCAGGCCCAGCTCTTTGTATCTAATCTTCCCTCTACTTCTTCCCTTTCTGATATAGAAGTAGCAAGGCCATGCATTATCTCATTCCTGGAAAGAGAAATGTAGGTGTTTTTGTAGGTGATTAGTCTTCGAGATGAGTCACCTTACCACAGCTTTCCAACCCAAGCAACACTTATTCCCTGGGGGCAGTCTGTTGCAGGACAGCTCCTTGGGCTAACAATAAGAACTTGTAAAAAAAAAAAAAAAAGACCCAAAATAAGTTACAGAAATTTTCTCTATAAATTCCAAGCCACCTGAGGTTATGTATTTGGATGTTCTATGCATCGTGCCACAGAGCTGTTTTATGACACTCAACACACAATTTTTTCCTCTGCCTTGGAAGGACTTCAGTTATTTTGCCATAATTGACAACTGTGCATATAGGATCTCATGCTGGCTGTGCTGAAAGAACAGTTTTAATTATGCTGTGAGCATCACTATTTAACAAAATGCAAAACAAGCTTCTGTAATACCCGTTTGTCACATTTGTAAAGGTCTAATTGTAGCTTGATTTTTAAAACTTTATTTTAGGCATCATGCACAGACGGAAAACTCTTTAATCACTTGGAAACAGTGTGGCGCTTGAGCCCTGGTATCCCTGGTTATCCAAGGACATGTACATTGGATTTTTCAGTAAGTATGGCAATTAAAACTACCACATGCTAGGAGCAGCACATAGAAACACTTATCTTCAACTGAGGGGGCCTTTCTAAATGTCTGTACTATTTCTTTAAGCACTTATACACAGAAAACAAGTTAGCTTTAGTTAATTCTGTCCAAAAAATATTTTGCAAACTTTACTGCTGGAAACCACTTCAGTATCCTTCAGAGACAGCAGCCTTCTATGAGGTGTCCATGTATCATGAAACAGTCTAGGACACCCTTCCTGTAGGCACCTCTCACCCTACAGTTCTAAACACACTGAAGTTTTTAGACAGTCAAATGCAGGAGAAATGCTAAATTTGCTATTTTCTTATCCACTCTACAACCTAAATGCTCTTGGTACCAGAAAGTCAGTGTTCTGCCATCTGTCCTGGTTGGTCTGCAGTTTGGTCAGTTTAATTTCCTGTCTTCCAGTTTTACTCTTTCATGTATTTTAAGCTTTACCCCTTTCTTCTCTAACACAAGTGTAATAGATTTGTGCTGTCTCTAATCTATGATGGGATGTCACTGCAGCCCAAAACTATTGCTCTTTAAATCCAGTGCCTGATTTAGCCTGATTTCACTCCCAGAAAAGCTGTTTCCATTCGAGTTACTGCTTTTCCATGTTGTCTGTGTCCACCATCACATTTTTTTCTTGCATTTTATAACAAAATGTAGGTGTTGCATTGAGCTGGGGGTTGTAACAGGCTGCCAAAGTACATAGAGATGGGCTAATCCTGCTGCCATCTACTGGAATACTCTGCTTTGAAAATTATCTTCAGGATAAAAAGCTTTTGGGGTATTTTTAAACTAGCACATTAACCTCATTGGGTTATTAACTTTCAGCTTATTACTGTATTGCACTTAATACTGTTCAAAAATAACAATTAATTTACAGTTGCTCAAATAACCATATTTTTAATGGTTTGCATGTTATGTGCTCATGTTGTGTTTTTTAGGAAATAAGTATCAGTTCCTTCTGCTAACATATATAAGCTATCTTTTAACCCAAGCCATAAATCAGTTAAAAAACTTGAGTTAAACAACCATTTTAACCCTGCAATCTAAGTACACGCTCTGCAAGAAAACAGCACCACACCTCCACAAACCAAAGCTGCATTTTGACATTACAGGTCAAGAACTTCAGTTAAAGGGATTCAAAACTCAACTGGATATGGACATTTTCATTTTCCTGGGGGAACACTATCTACACATCTTACTGCTTACCCTGTTTTGAGGCAGCAGAAGCCAGCGCAGTTGGCTGAACTTAACCCCTGTCAGTTACTGCCCTGCTGCTCCTTGCCTCTGGGCACGTGCAGGCAAAGATGATAAGCATTGTACAACAAACTCCTCAAAAGAGGCCCTGCAATTACAGATATTCAAGAGAAAACTTTGATTTCAAGAATGTTTGTTTGCTTTAGAAAACATTATTTGAGTTTCGGGCTATCCTGGTTCCCACAAGCTGCTGTATCCTGTGGTGCCAGCCTGATTCCAGGAGACATCCACACATACAGCAGGGAACTTTCTTACTTTGGTTTCAGCTCTGAAATTATTTGGTTCATAGACTGAAGCACACCACCATTTTTACCACCTGCAGACTGCATTAATGTATACCATACCTCAAGACTGACATAATTGCTGAACGTGGTGCCAAACTCATTATCCCTACTCTGCAGAACTCTGCATGCCCTAAATGACTGCTCTCAGACTTGCAAGAGGCACAGTAATTTTACTGATGCTTGAGGTCAAGCAAATGTAAATGGAGCTACACTTGGCTTATGGGCCAAGTTGTTTAATTACTTCCCTGCTACTGCTTTGCAGTTAACCTGCATTGCTCATAAGGAATTGGCAAGAATCTGTATTTGCTCCTTCTGGCATTAAATCTGCTGACTTTTCAGGAATGACAAAAATTACTTAACTTTCAATCCATTTAATTGACTGCTGGTGTCAGGTTGGGAGTGAAAGCTGTTCAGGGGGGAGATGTGACACACAAACCAGATCTATAGTTTTAATCATTAAACTGCTTGTTTGAACCAACCATAACTACTGCCACCAACAAGGAAAGACTGATTTAAAATATTGACATGTAATAGGTAACTATTTCAAGGCACTTTTAAGTTTCTTGGGCATGCTTCAGCTTACCTGTTAGTCTGTTGTGTTGCCATGCAGGATTTTCTTCAGACAGCTTTGGTCCCCCAAGTGAATTCTGTGCACAGAGTAACAGTTATTGTTTGTCAGTGGTTTTTCATTACCTCAAGCCTCTTTTGTAATGAATCATTTATTAAAGACAAGACAGTTTAGGTAAATGTAAATGACTACCTCAGAGAACTGAATGAGAGGATTCTTCTAATGGAAAAGCCCGGGGTACAGTCCTTAGACCAAGGACCATGGGTTTCCTTCTCAGCCACATTCACCCATTCCTCAGTTTTAACTGTTCTACAACTTAGCTGCAGCCTTCACTGGAGATTCTTTAATAGAGTTGTCTATTTGTAACAGCATTTTACAAGAGTATATATAATTCACTTTTATTTTCTTAAACAGATTTCTTTTGAATTTCGTTCACTTCTACACTCAAAACTTGCTACGCTATTTTTTGATGAAGTTGTAAAGCAGATGGTTGCTGCCTTTGAAAGAAGAGCATCCAAACTCCATGGCCCAGAAACCAGCATCCCTCGGGAGCTGATGCTGCATGAAGTTCATCAGACATAAAAGGAAACTGTAACAACCTCAGCTATAAACTTGTTGGTACACTTCATTTGTACAAAGTGCCGTGCTCCTCCTTTGGGGCAGCTCTTTCTTATCTGAGCTGTGGGTGTGATCTTACACTGTGCCAAACACACCTGCTCAGCCAGACAGATATAGAATATTCAAAAGCTGCAATCAAGTGCAGCTTAAAGCCTTATCAGTAACGGACACCTGACAGCTCCTGTAATCCAGGCTAGCTCAGGCTGCCGTTAAACGCCAAACGGCTCCTGGAATCACGGCCCAAGCTCTGCCTTGGCCAAGCTCCTGGGGTTTTTCAGCACTGTAACACATTAACTCAACTTTGTGGGAACCTAACTTCACAGCATCAGCTCAGCCAGCTCTGCCCAAGCAGAGGCCAACTGACACACGGGCTTCCCAGAGAATGGCAGAGTTTGGCAATCATTGATGGAGGAGTGGTGCTTTTAATTCAAATGAATGGCAAAGGTAAGTCAGGGATCTCCAGCTGCTCCTGGCGGGACCAGCAACTGCTCTCAAACTTCCCCTAATTTTCAGGGATGAAATGCATAAGGAGTACTGTAATCTGAGTGCAGCAGTCTCAGCTACAGCAGTGGTTCACAGTGGAGCACTCTGGAAGTTGTAGTACATTTGGCAAGCTGGACCTGCCCCTTGCCACTCCTTCCCCATTACACATTGCATTAGATGAGATTGAGGTAACCAAAGCACAAACAGAACACTTTAAAACAAGCATTACCTCTTTGAGAACTAGGTACTAGTGCTGTCCTCCCTGGAAGCAGGGAACAAGAGGTCCTACACTTTCCACAGGCAAGCACAGCCAAGGCCAGCTGTCATTATAAATCATACAAGAGAGAACCAGACCTTCATTCTTCAAGAGCTTTCAGTACCATACTCCCACTGTGATAATGACATCTTGATTAAATACATGTTCAGTATTTATTCCTGAAATACTCTCTTCCCAGTCTCTGAAAAAACCAAGTGAATAGGTTTGAACAGATTCTAAATCCTTACTTTATGCTGCTTTGCATTCCCAAATTTCCTTGCTGAAATTAGGTAAAGCTTCAGGCCAGGTGCTGAAGCTGGTCCTTTTTCTGCAGCATATGTAATCCATATGGTTACTACAGAACAGCATATTAAGTAACATAGAAAAGTGTTTCAAAATAAAGACAGCCCTGAAACAGTTTCAGATCATTTTACTTAAAAATTAGAATGTGGAAGGATAATTATTAAGGACAGGAAGCTGGGGAAAGCAACAGCTATATTAAGGTAATTTGTACAGAACTGAGAAGTTGTAAAGCAGTTTTGATTGTTGAGGCAATCAGAGATAAACATACACAAGTTTGAGTACACCATTGTTCTGCAGGCTGGAAAGCAGAAAAAACTCTACATACAAAACATTAGTAGTGGTGTCAGGTCAAAGAACACAGAAAGGGGCAAAGCAACATTTTTAGTACAAAATAACTAAATCCTTACCCCTGACCAGAACGGAGGAAGGTAAGAATGGAAGGCTCAAGGTGAGGAGGTAAGCAGGTATTATAACTGAACAAAGGAACCATTTAAAAACTCCAGAACTCTTTTTTAGCGAAGACTTACCTGTTTGATGCCCTCAGGGCACTTCCCTTCCCCTGGAACTGTGAAAGATACACTGGGCCTGTTCCAGCATGAGAAACAACCATAGACAGGGCAAAATAAAGTCAGTGCACGTGCCTTGTTTTCAGAGCAGTTTAATATTTCAAAGAACTGTAGTGCAGTTCAGCTTAGGTATTTCTTACCAAAATTAAAACACTTGCATTTCTGAGAAACATTCTAGACAAAGGAATGTTTCTGGGAGTGAAATGCCCTGCCATTTTTTCAAGCATAAGTGTCAATTTCTACTAAATCTTAGAAGCAGCAGCAGGCTGTCCAGGATCTCCCGTAACTATGGCTTTTTGTGCAGATGAAGAAGGTGATACATTTTGTAACTTTTGAGCAGTTTATTACATAAAGGTCACATAACTCTATTTGCCTACTTTGTACACAATTGTCTAGTCTCACGCACAGTGGCTTCCAAGTTCTTCCTAGTACTGGTAAGCACCAAGAAATTCTGAAATAGAATATCAAGTGCCTTAATTAAGTTCAAATCAGGACCTTGGTAGATGGATCTTGCACCCAGTTATCAGGAATGTACAAATGTCTTTATTCAAAAAATACAAAATAAATTATCTGTAGGCATGGACAATGACTGTAAACAATTACACGTGTGTTAAATGAAATCCGGTAACTGATGGTTACAGTGATTCTTTTCAACACCAGCCTCACTTCAGTCACTATCCATCCTCTCACACTGATAGCTCAAGTTTTTGAAGTCAGAACTGTCAGTCTCCAACAGCACAGCTCATGATGCATCCCCACCCCAGGAATTTAGAACATGCCACCTCCCATTCCTCCACCCATCCCACCCATTCCTCCCATTGCCGGCTCCTTTTCTTCTTTAGGAACTTCAGTCACCACTGCTTCTGCTGTTGATAGGAGAGACGCAACACCTGCGGCATCCATCAGAGCAGTTCTCACAACCTAAAAATAGGCAAGAAACAACTTAAAACCTGCTGACCATCGCAGGAGGTGGGAGGAAGCAAAGCTGAGAATTAAGATCTTTAGTTTACCTTCGTTGGGTCTATGATTCCTTTTTCTACCATATTTACAAAGTCCCCAAGCATTGCATCATAGCCAACTTCTGATGGGCTCTGCAGGATTTTTTCAACTATCAATGATCCTTCAACACCAGCATTCTTTGCAATAGTCATTGCTGGGATTCTCAGTGTTCTCTTGATTATTTCAATGCCTGCAAGAAACAGGATAGTTGGAGCTCCATGTACAAACACCACTCCCACTGCCAAGGAATGTCCTTGTGCCAGAGATCAATATAAACAGAAAACCCACCAAGCAAGAACATAAGCTACTTTTATCATGATGTTCCAGAAGGAAAGGTTCTCTTCTACTTGACACTTGTCAACAAACAAAATCTCTGCAGGATACTCATGCACATTTTAGTTTTACTTCTACAAAAAGTAGTAAGGAGTATTATTACTCTTTCTATTTATGTGTAACATGACACAAAGCCTTTTTCCCCTTGATTTGCCACAAAGTCTTTTGAGCATTGTTAGATTTTGTCTGTCTTCAAAGACTTTAACAGCCAGCTCCCAGCTCTAAACATCTGCCACTCTGTGATGGGATACTGCTGCTTTACTGCTACCGGGTCTTACACAGTCCAGTCAGCAATGCAGTGCAAAAACCCCTTCCTACTCAAAAGCAGAGACCACTACACCAAAGAAATGCGATGTTCCTAAGATCAAGTATCTAAAAACTCACTGGAAGCCACCTGATAAAACCTCAGGACAAGAGAAAGGCTGCTTGTATAACTTCTACACACATCTTCAAGTCATTTGCTTACCAATTTTCTGATCCTCGTTGGCTGGAGTTAAGGCATCTAAGGCGGGGATGCAGCGCAGCAGTGCACAGCCCCCGCCTGGGACAATGCCTTCCTCCACGGCCGCGCGCGTGGCGTTCAGGGCGTCAGTGACCCTGTCCTTCTTCTCGTTCACCTCCACATCGCTCGTGCCGCCCACCTGCGAGCAGCAAGCATCACGTCAAGGTCTGCACAAGAGCCCAGCTGGGACAGCACTGCTGCCACCAAATTAAGCAGTCAATGCCTACAAAGTGCCAGAGAGCCAACCCACCCTCTCCCATACTGGCAGTGTTTTTCTGTACCTTGGCACTCAAGAAGCCTAAGCTTTAGTTCATCATTTTATCAAGTTCTTAATACCTTCAATACTGCTACTCCATCAGAGAGTTTGGCCAATCGCTCATTCAGTTTCTCTTTTTCATATTCACTGGTGGTAACCTCTAGCTGTTCGATTATTTCTTGAATGCGTTTTTCAATCTGAGCCTTTTCACCCTTCCCCTTAAGGAGCATGGTGTCATCTTTTGTCACAATGACCTCTCCAACTTTACCAAAGTCATGAGGCTGGATATCTTCCACATTTAGGTTCAAACCCTCTTCTCCGAACACCTGAAAGAAATTATATGAAAAGTTGGAATTCACAGGTTCCCCACACATCAGGTTTTTTAATCTACAAGTATGTGAACACATACAGCAGAGTAATGGTGCAAAATAACCACATTACTGCAGCTCCACACCCTCTGGGTGAAGAACCTCTTCCTGATATCCAAACTAAACCTCCCCTGACACAGTTTCATGGTGTTTCCTTGGGTCCTGTCACTGGTTATCTCCTTGTACTTTGAGAAGTTACAGATATTGACATGTCACTGACTTTAGAACAGTTTGCTGGTTTGTTACTTTGTCCTGCCATTACCTTAAACAAGTTTTATTTCAACAGCCTTCTCTGGGTCCCAATATCATGCTATGATTTTGAAGAGCATATTAAAAAAAGGGCAGCTAAGGAGACATTAATCAATGCATCAAATACATGCAAAGTTTAATAGTAAAAAAATTCATTCAGTCCATTCCAAACATTTTAAATTACTGTATTTGCATATCTGAAGTCCAGGCAATTGTGAAACAAAGGCAACAATTGCCTTGGAGTTCCTCCTTCCCCTTAAAAATCTAAATCCTGTAAGGAAATCTTGTGACTTCAGTCAGTTACAAGAACATATCACTTAGGGTTGGCCAGGATTGTATTACACAGCAATTATGGGTGTCTGCATTTTGAAAAAAAACAGGAAGATTGAAACAGTTACTGTTACATTTTTGAAAGAACAAAACACAGCCTACATCCCAGCAATTACAAGCCAAGGATCTAAAAATGCACAATATCTTCCACCTTAGAAAGCATTAACATTCCTTGGAGCAAAAAACTACTTAAAACATAATTACTTACAGCACCACCAGTAGCAATCGCCATGTCCTTAAGTTGGTTTTTCCTGTTGTCACCAAAACCTGGTGCTTTCACAGCAACAACCTGAAGGCCAACCTTCAGTCTAAACAGAAAAATTCAGAGAATGAGTCTAATTACTTAGCCAAATTATTTCAGTGCAGCTCTAACAGTCAAGCAAACAAAGAGACCATCATGAACTGAGGTGGTTTTCCTCAAAAAGGTAATTAGGACACAACGGAAGTTCTGTCTGAGTTGATACAAACCATGATGATGTTAGAGGCTGATGTTTCTTTGACACAGGTAAGAGAACAAAAAGCATTACACCATAGGAAGAAAAAATGGATTTTAAGCCTCACCTGTTCAAGACTAGAGTGCTGAGGGCTTCTCCATCAACATCTTCAGCAATGATGACCAAAGGTTTGCGATTGGCATTGGCAATTTCAAGAGCTGGAACGATGGACTGTACACTAGAAATTTTCTTTTCACTAATTAAAACATAAGCGTCCTGGAATTCACATTTCTGCCCTGCAGAAACAACACATATTATCTGAACAATTCCATTACAGAAACATATCAAGCATTATTTTAACTTAAGCTGCTTCTTTGGAGCAACAGTTGCACTTTCCAACTACTTTAGAAAGAGACAACTTGTTTTCTCCAAGACTCTACCCTCAATTCTACATTGTTCCAGCCTGATGGTTCACAGGAACACTTTGCAAAGAAAAAAGAACCCCCAAAACTTCAAGCTTTTACCAAGTTCAACTTTTCTAATAGGGAAGGACCTCCTGCTCTGTTTGCTGTGCTGTACAGCATAAGGCAAAGCCTTTAATATGTGCCATTAGTTCTGACTGACCAAGCCACCGTAAGGTGGTTGACATGACTTATTTTTAACTCACCTTTAGTTGTATTAATAAAATATGGAGAGATGTAGCCTCTGTCAAATTTCATACCCTCAATGATTTCCAGTTCATCATTTAAAGTTTTTCCATCCTGTTTAGATGCAAGAAAGCCTGCATTAAAATCTCTCCTATTTGCTACCAAAAGCAAAAGTACAGTTTTAGCATATTATGCACAACAGACTGAAAGGCTCTGGATCCCACCATCAGTTTCATGTGCTTCTCCCCAAAATAGAAGGAATGTAAGAGGGAACAGTGATCAAACTCTGATCTAAAGGAGCTGGGGAGGAATTATGGTGGGAATTATGGAACATGAGCTGCAGCAGTAGCATCACATGTGACAAAAGCCAGCACTAGCAGGGGACAGTCACTTGGCACTTTGTATGCTGGCCAGTTCTTACCTTGACAGTGATCACACCCTTTCGTCCAACTTTTTTCATTGCATCAGAGATTATATTGCCAATTTCCTGATCTCCATTTGCTGATATTGTGGCAACCTGAAAGAGTAAGACACTTAATCTTATTTCCCAGTGCAAGGTGCTTTCTCATGATAAAAAA
>VXBI01000142.1:852386-868574 GCA_013397375.1 Toxostoma redivivum | reverse complement strand
TGCACCTGGGAGAGAGAGCAGAGGGAAGTAAATCACAAGGAGGTGGTGGGGATCCAACTGTGGCTTCACCATGAGAGAGCCAAGCCATGAGCTGCCAACGAGAGCTCACGGCTGTTTGTGGAGGGTCTTTGGCTCTTCCCCTCACATAAACCCCACCACGAGCTCAAGCCCCAACCAGCCCAAAACTGGGGCAATGCTTCTGCCAAGACCCAGCAGTCACACATCCCCCACTCCTTGCTTCCTCTCACAAAAAGCATCTGCAAGACCTCACATGGGACAAAGTCCCATGTGTGTGCTGAGAAATCCCAGGGGAGAAGGAGAAAATGGAGAAGTAGCTTTAAACTCACCTTGTTCCAAGGAGATGGAGGTGAGCAGAGTGAATGTGAGAGTGAGGCAAAGAGCCTGCTTTTATACAGCTCTTGCATTGCCTCAGGCCCACAGTCCTGCACAAGGGCAGTAATTTTTCAACAGACTCATCTTCAAAGGAAAATATCCCACATAGTGGCAGCGATTCACATTTTGTTTCCACTATGCTGCCATTTCTTTTCCTCATTTCTGACATTCCTGCCCTGCATTGCAGCATCCTTTTATGTTCTGTGATGAGAAGCCAAAGGATATTCCTGGCAGAGCCATGTCAGTGAGGGCACATGACCCAAGTCCTGGCTGAAGGCAGGGAGTGTTGGTTTAGGGCAGTGAAAAGCAACTCTTTGCAATACCCCTTGCAAGAAGATGCTCTGTCTCACACCGCACATGTCAGAGGGCATCCAAATAATCTGCTTTTTATGTACATTTCACTTGCTTCTCTTTTCCCTCTCTCTCTGCTCTCTGCAAGCATCACAAGCTGCAGCATGTCCAGGTAGCCAGGCTGTGCCACTGTTTCATCTCTCTTCCTCTTGATGCCCTTTACCCTGGAGGGGTTGTTTGCCAGGCATTAGGAAAGCCAAAGCCCAGTGAAGGTCAATCAGGCAAAGCACATGGAGGGGCAATAAGGTTTTCTCTAGAGAGGTGATCAGTAAAGGGAGCCTTGGACACAGGCAGCCCCAGTATTCAACAAGGCAGCTTCCCTGAGGGCAGGAGGTGCAGGAAAGGTGGATATCCTCCAAGGTTCCTGTCCTTGGTCTTTACCATCAGGAATTGCTGTCAGGAACTGAAGTTCCTGGTACTCCTTGGAACAACTAGAACAGAAAAGACTTCCCCAAGCAGAACAGAATCTGATGGGGGAACATCCAAACACACTGGTATGTGTGAATTGATGTTATGTGTGCACTGGTGCCAGTACAAAGCCTTTCTCAACTCCCTTTGAAAGTCACAGTAACCACAGAATGCATCCGAGAACTGGAAGAAAGCCCATGAGTGTCTTGTCTTCAGGAGAGGCATGAAAGAGGAGTCAGGGAATAACAGTCAGACTTGTCTCAATATCTGGAAAGGTGATAGAGAAAATCCCTACAAAATCCAACATGCCATGCTCAGGGAGGTGTGCTCAGAAAGGCCCTAGATGCAAACCCAGCTTTCAAACCACACCAAGGAGTGCTGCACTTCCCTGCCCTGCAGACATGGAGGCAGCTGGGACGCGACCCAGGAGGGCAAGGGAATCCTTCAGTAGGCAAATCTCCAAAGTGAGACTCTCCTGAGCCATGGCGAGTCACACTCTAATTTTGGTGTGAGGCCAAGCCAGGAGTGTGTGATGTCTGCAGGCTTTGTGCCAGGCAGGGATGATTCCCTTCCAGCAAGGGCAGCTCCATCCATAACCCAGGGAAGCCATGTTCAAGCACTGGGCTGTGCCCAGACCCACAGCTCCAGGCAGCCCAAAGCCATGGCCCTCAGCCTGCTTGGCAGCACTGCCACAGCTCAAGGTATTCTCAGAATTGTCAATGTGTGGAAGCACTTTGTGTGTCCTCCAGGTCAGGGTGCAAAGGGTGCAGCCAAAGTGCAGCATGGGGTGAAGAGAGGGGGAAGAGAAGGCGCTGTCCCAAGAGTCAACACATCCCTCAGGCAGGCAGGAAGCACAGAACTCCATATGGGTCAACTTGAGGATTGATTCCTGCCCATACTAATATGTTCCTGCACAAGAAATCCTTGCACTTCTCATCCCACTACATGACAGAAACCTCCATGACTTAGTGGGAATGTCAGAAATGAGGAAATGAAATGCCAGCATAGATGGAAACCAAACCACAATCTGTGCCATTGGATAGAATGTTTTGCTTTGAGGTGAGTCTGTAGGAAAATTACTGCCCTTTTGCAGTGACTGTGAGCCTGGGGCATTGCAGGAGGAGTATAAAAATGGGCCCTTCTCCTCACCCTCTCATTCACTCCTCTCACCTCCATCTCTTCGAGAACAAGGTGAGTCTGAAGCTTTTTCCTCATACTTCTACTCCTCCCATGGGATTGCTCAGTATATACATGCTTTTTTTTTGTCCCATATGGATTCTTGCCATGGGAATAGGAAGGGGGCAGAAGGTGTAACATGGGGAAGGCTGAGGCTTGTCTGAGATGTTTCCAGACCTATGGACCAGACAGGGGTTTTCCTTGGGTAGCTCTTGGCAGGGCTCTCCTGAGGAAAGGAGAAGCCTGTGGGTCTCTCTATACATCCCCCAAGGCTTGTCTCCTGTTCATGCCTTTGGTCTCTCATTGTGGAGCAACAGGCTGAGCCTCACCCACTCCTTGTGCTCTGCTTCCCTCTTCTCTCTCTCTCAGGTGCATCTGCAGCCCCAAGCCATGTCCTGCTACACCCCGTGCCGGCCCTGCCAGCCCTGTGGCCCCACCCCGCTGGCCAACAGCTGCAATGAGCCCTGTGTCAGGCAGTGCCAGGACTCCACCGTGGCCATCCAGCCCTCGCCTGTGGTGGTGACCCTGCCTGGCCCCATCCTCAGCTCCTTCCCACAGAACACCGTGGTGGGATCCTCCACCTCTGCTGCTGTTGGCAGCATCCTCAGCTCTCAGGGAGTGCCCATCAGCTCCGGGGGCTTTGGCCTCTCAGGCTTGGGCAGTGGCCTCTGTGGCACCAGGTGCCTCCCCTGCTAAAGCTGCTGGCCATGGCCCTGGGCAAGGAAGCCAGGGACTGCCAGGATGGAAGCGCCCTGGGCACGCAGCATCGGCTCTTGGCTTCCCCAGGGGCTGAGCAACCCCAGCAGCTCTTGCACAAGGATGGGGCCAGCCTGGGCTCTGGGCAAGCACAGCCCATCCCTGCCTCTGCCCTCTGCCCCTCTCTCCTTTCCCTCCTGTGTCCCTGTTGCCTTGTGCTCCCCTGGGCTCTGGACCCCACACAGCCATCCTGGGGAGAACCTGCTGGCCCTGCTCCCTCTCTGGGGCAGGCACAGGGACACCTGCTGCCATCTCTGCCACAGCCATGGGACACAAACTCTCATCTGCCCCTGGTGCTTCCTGCACTTGATTCCTGTTTTGGATTGACCTGTTTATCTCTTCTGACACATTAAATTTCTGTTGCATCCCAGCCCATGCCTCTCTGTCGTCCTTTCCCCTCCAGGTATGATCCCAAGATGTCCAAGCAGAGCAGTGTTCACCAGGGGTGATTCTGGGAGAGTATTTCAGGGATATTTGTGCAGTGATTGTTCACATAGTAATTGTTAAGTCTCCATGCAGGATCCCTGCCTCTGCGGACACACCAGTCACACACTCAGGAGGAAGGGTGTTTCTCTGGGAAGGTTAGGGTTGCATGGGGCATTTGGAGAGCCTTTATTATTCCCAGTAGAAACAATGAACAGTGTACTGAGCTCTTTTCAGCCTTTGCAAATGAGTAAAACGCCACTGCAGATCATGTGTGCAGGGGAATAGTTGGACCTGACCATCTCAGAGAGATTTTCCAACCCTGACAATACTGTGATTCTATGAAGCAGAGGCAGAATGATGGGCCCTAGCTTTGATTTCCCAAAGCAGTCTCAGGCATCAGATTTATAAAAGCAAATAATTCAGTAGAGCAGTGCACAGCAGGTGAGCTCAAGCTGGTGCACAGAAATCTCCAGGCAATATATCCCTGTGACCTGGGTACCTGTCCCCCACATGTGCTCACACACACTTCTTGGTTCAAGTTTTGGTCTGGAGTTTTCTAACACCTTGTTGAGTTCTTCCTCCAAGTCAGTGCAGACAGACATTCTGAACTGACAGAGTTGCAACCTCTGCTGAGGCTGCAGCTTCCTGATCTCCTGCTCTGGCTTCTGGTGCACCAGGGGACTAAACCAGCCCCAGGATAAACACAACTGAGCACCCAAACCATCAGTGTGCTATTGCTGCAAAATGTGGAGTATGTAAATTTTTCTGAAGAAATTATGTTATTTGATGTGTGATCTTTGTGTACTTTCAAGACTAATTTACAAGAAGAGAGATTTAATCTGTGAAATAGAGAGCAGCCAGCAAACTGTGAGTCACATCCAGGTGTTAGAAAGACAACTTGTTCCTAGAATTGCCTTGTTAAGGTTTACAGCTGGACATGCTTCACTGATCTCAGAGCTAGGGGGAGAGGTTAACAAAGCTTGTGAAGGACAAACCACTATAGCGGGCACAAGGAATGTAGAATTTACAGCCTTCAAGGACTTCTGGCAGAACTCCCAAGATAAGGAAGAAACTAAGAAAGCCAACTCAGTAATTGTGCTGAAATCAGCTCCCAGTGGGTAAAAGATAATTCCAGCAGGGGCAGATCATGGCTACCAACACACAGACCACAGACCCAAGAAACCCCCTGACCTAGAAAAAGATAAAGACTGAGCATGTGGACTAATTAGCACGAGAAATGAATCATTAAACAATAGGAGATAGAATACAAACTAATAAAAGAGCTATGTTACATCTAGCCAATGAACACTAATTGCTTTGTTTGCTAAAATGTATAAATAGTAAAAAGTTTCAATATTTGGCGTGCTTGATTTGTGGAATTCCACCGAGCACCCAGGCTTGTGCAACTCTGACATAAATAATCGATGTCTTCCTTGAGTGTGTAATTATTGGCTTGTTACACACCGGGGAATGAATGCAATTTTTGTGGGCAATACTATCAGTGTTCTTCCCACACTAAAGTCAAAACAAAGAACTCTGCCAGCTACTGTGAAATTGCTGAGGGAATCAACTCCATTCCAGCCAAAATAGTCTTATGTTATAGATAGGTTGTGTGGCTGGTGGTCTGAGTAATTTATGACAATTTGTGGGGCCCCAAAGTGTTATAAATACATAGTATGGTATTAGCTTTTTGCAAATATTAGAGTGCCTACTATATGTGTAGTGTTGAAATTATTTTTAAGATAGAGTTTTCTTTAAGAGTAACAAAGGCTATTAAAGTCTTTTTGTAGTAAGTGAACTACCTTGGTTGGATAACACCCAATAAAGACACCTACTACTGATATACCAGCTACCAGCACCAACCATCTGTAAAAATTGAAGACCACAGTCCAAATTAAGACTAAAAAGAAAAAAAAATTAAAACCACAGCCAAGAAACACACATGCTCTAAAAAGGCAAACTCAAAAAGTGGCCATGTAAAACACTTCCTAGAATATGGAAAATAATTTATAGAAAAGTTTAAAAATGTATGATAGGTCTATGAATATGCAACAGGCTGATGAATTTTAGGGGTGTCTCCAAAACAGCAGGGGTGCTCTTGGCTGAATGCCAAGCAGCTGGCTGTTAAAACCTTTTATTTTATTGTTTGTCTCTTATTGTCTTTTGTTAAACCGTTTAAAATCTACCAGGAAAGTGAACCTCATTTTTCACAAAAGCAAAAGGGACAGCACTGGGAGCGTGGCTGACCACCAGAGGCTCGTCCACAAAATGGTGGCTCTGCCTTTTATACCCCTGGTGTTGCATCAGCCAAATACATATTTATAAACATACATATCCAAACAGCTTCCTGATATATCCCTGGCCGCTCCCCAAGTCTGCCAGTTGACTCTTCTTTGTGGTCCACCAGTCCTTCTTGCAGCCTGGCTGGAGTCGAGGTGTTGTCACACCAAGTTCCCCAGGGACAGCTTCTCCCATCCCCAGCTGTCCCAAGCAAGGGGCTCGTGTACACACCCTCCCCATGTCTGTGACAGCACCGGCCACCAGGGCTGTCTGGTGACCACAATACAGAGGGGAGGAGAGAGGATTAAAGGGAGAGGAATGTCAGATTTGTCTTTACAAACAAGCTGTGGGTCTGCTGGTACATAAGACTAGCACTGAGAGAAAAAGAAATAACAGGAAGGATTCCATTGATTGATGAATGGAAAAAGATATTTGCCTTTACAAACAAACTGTAGGTTTGCTGAGAAATGAAATTGGATATTGAAAGATGAAAGAAACGACAGGGAAAAAACATGAATTCTATAAGAATTGAAAAGTAAAAGGGAAGGTTATACATTAGAGGGGAATCTTAGGTATCAGGCATTCCTTGAGGTCTGTGCCTCTCAAGTACCTCAGCCCAAGGGGAAAGAGAGGGAAATGCAGCTGGGAAATTGGCAAAAAAAGGGAGGCTGTGACCTCCAAAAATCGGAGAGATCCTAGGGGAATGCCCCATGGCCTCTCCCTTTATTCGAATAAAGCAAAAAGGACTCCTTTGTCTCCCCTTTGGACATAAACCTCTGGTGTTTGTGGATTAATTTTCCTGACAAAAGGGAGGACAAAAAGGGGTCCAAAAACAACCTACAACAACAGAGCCACACATCAAAAGAACTTTAAACCTTAACAAAGCTTCTTTTAACACACATAATATCCGTTCCTGATGTGATAATGTCTATCATTTATAACACTCATTTGCAAGAGCCAATCACCACATCACCCATCTTTAACACTTATGAGGGAGATGGGTTTGTTTAACCAGGAGAGGAGGCTTTGGGGGACTTTATCACTCTCTAGAACTCCCTGAAAGGCTCTGATGAGGTGGGGTCGGTCTCTTGCGCTCTACCTGCAGTGAGGACCGGGGCAATGGCCTTGAGCCGAGACAGGGGAGGTTCAGGTTAATTCAGGGTGGTCAGGCCTTCAAGGGGCTGCCCAGGGAGGTGGAGGAGCCAACAACCCTGAGGTGTCAGGATCTGGTGCTGGGTGGTGAGGTTTAGGGGGTTAGGGGTCACAGTGGGAGGACACTTGGACTGGATGATCTCGATGATATCAAAGGTCTCTTCCAACCTGGACAATTCTGATTCACAGTTCATAACCAGTGCCTAAGGCTGCAGCGCTCCCAGTCAAGAACATCAGAATGAGTCTAAGCCTGGCTCGTTCTATCTAAACGCGTCTATTTCGGCTGAACATTCCCACCACCAACCTCAGGCCGGCTGCAGGGTCCCGAGCCATGGTCGGGGCCGAGCCCACAGCCACCCCACAGCTGAAATAGAGAAATTGAGAAGTAAGAATCAAATATTAAGGAAGATTTTGACTAAAAAGGGGACTGACAAAACTATATTGTTGGCTATAATTTATGGTACTTGCAAAACAGGAAAAGAGCCAAGCTGCAAAATGAAGTTGATGGATTAAATGTGTAAACAGGATGGAAAGACAAAGACCCCACAGGATAAGGGGGTCCCCAGATCCCTGAGACCAGGAAAACTGATACCAAAGTCCGGAAAATGACCAAAGAACTAAAGAGAGAGCATGCGCAAGAAGGCGAGGTGAAAAGTTCAAACNCACAGGGACCCCACAGCCATCCCCGCAACCACCCCACAGGGACCCCGCAGCGACCCCGCAGCGACCCTACAGCGACCCCTGCAACCACCCCACAGCGACCCCGCAGCCACCTCCGCCACCGGCCCGGCCCACAGCCACCCCCACAGCCGGCCCGGCCCCGCAGCCGAAGCCACACCCACCCCCGCAGCCGGCGGACTCGGACCCACACCGACCCCACATCCCGCCCCAGATCGGACGCGAGGTGGACTCGGACCCACACCACACCGACCCCACATCCCGCCCCAGAGCGGACCCGCCATGGAGCTCGAGGAGGACTTGGGTGAGGCTTGANCTGTCCCTCATCCCGGGCCGGGTCTGTCCCTCATCCCGGGCCGGGTCTGTCCCTCATCCCGGGCCGGGTCTGTCCCTCATCCCGGGCCGGGTCTGTCGCTCCCCTCGGCCCGGGTCCGTGCCCAGTGCCCGAACCGGCCGGGCCCTCTCTCGGTGATTTCAGCCCAGGTGGCCACACCACGTGCAGCTGGTGCGGGTGAGGTCTGGCCTGCAGGATTTGACTGAAAAAAGCTATCAGGAAAATTAATCTACAAACACTGTCCAAAAAGGAGACAGAGGAGTCCTTTTACTTTATTCGAATAAAGGGAGAGGCCATGGGGCATTCTGCTGGGATTTCCAATTCTTGGAGGACGAAGCCTCCCTTTTTATCCCAATTTCCCAGCTGCATTTCCCTCTTTCTCCATTGGCTGAGGTACTTGAGAGGTACAGACTTCCCGGAACGCCCAAGATTCCCCTCTAATGTATAACACTCCCTTTTAATTTTTAATTCTTATAGAATTCATCGTTTTTCCCTTTTGCTTCTTCCATCTTTCAATATCCAGTTTAATTTCTCAGCAAACCTACAGTTTGTTTGTAAAGGCAAATACCTTTTTCCATTCATCAATCAATGGAATCCTTCCTGTTATTTCTTTTATCTCTCTGTCTTGTTTGTAAACCCACAGCTTGTTTGTAAAAAGACAAATCCGTCATTCCTCTCAAAGCGATTTTGTTTGGTTCGATCGTGGTTTCCAGCCGTGTGTCCCGGCTCAGCCGCTGCGGGTGGTTTTTGGATCCCTTTCCATGCAGTGCGGACAGGGAGGGGGTACAAGGATCTCCCTGCCCGTGGCACTGTTGTGTTGCCCTTGGTGGTTTCAGCCGTGTGTCAATTACAGCTTCTCGGCTGCCCGAGCCGCTCCTGTGCTGCTGGTGTTTGGTGGTGGACGTGCAGTGCCGGGGGCTCTGCTCTTCCTCTGGGGCTCATCTCTGTCCCCTTTTCCTTCACTGGCAACGCACTTGGTCTTGTGTGGAGCCAGTTCAGAGAGAGAAGCTATTGGAAAAATCTCTAACAAGTAGTGTTTAGTCTTGTGAATTCCTTAAACAGACAGTGCTTAATCCTGTATTTACATATATCAGTGATTAACGTGCACAAGTGGGTATCTTAGCCGTGAGAATAAAGACTGTGTGCCTGATAAAGGGTGTATCTTGGCTAGGGCCGGTAGTTGGAATGCATTCAAGGAGAAGAAACCCTCCTCAGAAGGGAGGAGGGGATGTTTGGAAGAGCATCTCCCACGCAACCGGTGCTAAAGTAGAGAGTGCTGCTTTCTAATGCTGAAATTGCACTGTTAGAGTGTTTCATTTTTCACAACGTTTTCGGTGACAAAACCACTTGTGATTGCTCTTCCAGGAGCAGCTGTGCCAATGCAAAACCAGTGGGTTTTCAGCTGCTCTAGTGCCCCATTGGGCTGTTGAGGTGAGAGGTGCTCAGAGACAGCAGCACTGCACAGCCCAGATGGAAATGAGGATTCTCTCTGTCCCCTCTCTTTCCAAGTGACTCTCAGCATGAATTCTGCTCGTTGGGACTTTTGGAACAACATTTTAACAACTGCCAGCCTGGGACCCGATGGAGCCACGTGTGTGAGAGAGGAGGGAAGAGGCAGCAGCAGCCAGTGCCTAGAGCTGGGTTAGCTCCAGCAGAATAAAAACCTAAATGTACTGGAAGCCTGGGCAACAAGAGTGGCAGAGCAGAAAGGATGGGAGCAGCCCAGGCTCTCTGGTGTGTACCCCACAGACAGACCCACAGGCAGTAGTGGGGTATTGTGTCTCCTCCTGGCTGCCTCTCTTCCTCACTGAGAATATGCATATTTATTAATATTTATATTTTAATATATTTTATAGACAATTACGTATGCATAGATTCACACTGCTTCATGTTCAGTATGTTTGTTCCTCAGTGTTTTTGCTGCTTTAGTAACACCTCAGCTCCTAAATAATTACATGATTAAAAGCTTCATTCAGAGTCTCATGTATGGTGTTAGGCATGCTGCTACCTCCAGAATGTAACTCAGTTCCCTCACATTTTGCCTCCAGCAAAACAAGCTGTTGATGGAAAAAAAGATTTGGTTCAGCTGCTGGAGGTGCTGGTGGGTGTGACCTGATCCCACTACTGTTCCTCCAGGAGAGCTGGAAAGTGCTGCTGACTTTCCCTTGGAGTAAGGGTGGTTGCCTCCCTAATAAGAAGGTAACCTAAAGAGTTATTATGCTCAGTGATGCTGACTGTCCTCTGTTTTAACTAATGTCCCAGTTATAAGAACTTCAAGTTTAATTAATTTGGTTATGCAAAGCAGGTGCCTTCCTTAATAAATGGTTTCAGACTAAGAGCAATTGGTTTAACTCCCTCAGGCCACAGCCCTGATGTGGTGGTGTGGGGTTTTCCCCAATGCACTGTGTGACTGATTCTCGTCTTCTTAACCAGCTGCTCTTCCTTGTTCTCATGTTCCATCAGATGTGCTCGATCCAGAGAGGTTGATCCAGTGCCCGTTGGTCAAACACCATCTGATCAGAGCACGGCGCTTTCCCTATCACCTGGTGAAGTGTAAGGAGGTGAGCTGTGTGGGAAATTGATTTGTAGAGAGATTTTAGGGCTTCACAGAAGGCATGAAAATGGAATAAAAGTTTTTTAAAATGCCTTTCAGTTGCCCCATCTCTGGGTCAGAAAAGAACAAAACCCAACAGAGCTGGACAGGCAGAGACTGAGTGACTGTGCATGCAAATACACCCTGTGTTCTGCATTTCCTGACAAGTAGCCCTGTTCAACTTCTATTTCATATAACTTCAGGATTTGTTTAGTAGTAGCTCCAGGCACACAGGAATTCACCCATTCACAGTCTGGCTCTGTTGGAAGGAGACAGAGATCCTTCGTAGTTAATTCAGGGAGGAGACTCTGGTCTCTTCCAGCAGCTCACAGGGAGGCCATATTCATTTTTCCACTTCCAGCTGAATGGAGGACTATTGGAGTTCCATGCACCCCTCAGGGCCCTTCAGAGCACAAGTGCTGTGATGTTACAGCTCATTCTTTCACTGCAGAGCTGGGCAGTTTGGTTTTGCCAACAGCTGTTTCATGGGCATCTGGCAGAAATTGCACATCCTGGGCTCAGCACATTTGGGAGAGGTTTATTCCCCTCTTCATATTTAATCAAGAATTTGATTACAAATCGTTTCATGCAACACATTCCTAACTCTCTTCTCCTCTGCTGTCCTCATGATTTGGTTTCTTTAAACCTTCTGAGCTTTGGGTTTTTTTCTGAGACTTTTGAAAACCTGATTGTCCTCTTTTTGAGTTTGCCAGTGTGTTTTTAAAACAGTCCAGCACTGCTGTGCCTTTCACTTAAGTTGCAGTTGTAGGCAGCATGTCCTGGTATCAGTACAATAAATTCATTTTGGTGGAACTAGAGTTCTAAAAATATTAATTAGCTAGTGAAAGTGGGGGGCAGAACTAAGTAGCAAATACCAAACATTCAGAGAGGGCTGAAATGTTTCATGTTGAGCCCCTGCATATTTTGGCAGGAGTGTGCTGGATGAACAGTGTGAGCAAGTAATACATTGCAATTTTTCTTTTTTACTGTTGTATTTTTTAAAGCAACACCACAAGTATCCGGTCTTTTTTTTCCTATGTATCAACAAGAGGTAAGAGAATTTGAGAGACATGGCACATAATTTTGGTTTTCCTTTGTCCAGAGCAACCCTGAAATTGCAAAGAAATTGGCCACATGTCCCTTCAATGCTCGTCACCTGGTTCCTCAGGCTGACCTCAGTGACCACATCATGAAGTGCAATGACAAAGCCTTCGTGGAGCAGGATGTGGGTAAGAGACCCCCTGGGGACTGAGGTCTCCTCATGGAATAACCCAGAAGTGGGAGGCAAATGGTTGTCTATATTTTGTGTGACACAGCAGCTTTGGGGAAACTTGATCTTACTTGCTTGGCTTTATTGGGCAGTTTCTTGAGAATGTGGCAGATGCTCTCAGTACCCTGTGTACCACAAGGGTACACAGTTTTTTATCTTCTGTAGAGGTGCATAGGCAGTGATGCCTGCATCCATGTCAGCAGGTTTCCTCTTTCCTCCAGCATTCCTGCTCAAAGCTCAGGGAGCAGATTTTTCTCTTTTTCATTGGAAAAGGCAAATTTAAAGTTGCTGGATTTCAGCTGTTCCCAGTCTGTTTGCATTGGATGGGGCTTCCTCTAAAGCCCAGAGGTGTTTTACAGCTTGAGCCAAAGTGTTTAATGGATTTAAGGAGTGCTGGTCACTGTGTTTTCTCTCTTCCTGAAGTGAGCCGGTCCTGTGAGCCCCCTCAGGAGCAGCTGAATAATGGGAGCACATGGCAGGCACCTCCATGTGCTGAAGACTGGGAAACAGGTGAGGAACTTGCCCATCTGCTGCCTTCTTCCTGGCCATGTCCTCCAGCTCCTCTGGGAACAGTGTGAGGCCAGGGGTGCTCTTCACTCAAGGCTGCCTTGTAGGACACTTTGTTTATGGTCATTCAAATGAACATGGATCTCTCCACCCATCAGGCTTGGTTTGGTATAGAGAACAATCCAAAATGCCTGTCAGAATGAGCATGGAGAGAGATTTCCAAACATCTCTTCCTCCCGTAAGAGCTTTTGTACCTTCTGTGCAGTGATAGCAATGGTAACATGTTCCTCAGTAAAGCAGACACATTCCTCATAGGTCAACTTCTCCTCCCTCTTGAACATGTAAAAATAGGACAGAGATATTACTGATCATAGAATCACAGAATCCCTGAATGGTTTGGCTTGGATGGTACCTTAAAGTTCATCTCATACCATGAGCAGGGAAACCTTCCACTATCCCAGGCTGCTCCAAGTCCCATCCATCCTGGCTTTGGACACTTCCAGGAATCCAGGGGCAGCTGCTCTGGGCACCCTGTGCCAGGGCCTGCCCACCCTCACAGGGAACAATTCTTTCCCAGTATCTCATCTACCCCTGCCCTCTGGCAGTGGGAAGCCATTTAAGCCACTGATCAGATAGTGGTTTCTGGGGTTTCTCAGTTCTGAGCCACAACATCTGTTTTCTTTCACAGAGTTGCTGGAGGGATCGGAATCTACTTTTGTGTGGGGAGTGATCAACTCTGCCATAAACAGGTTGGGAATGCAAGCTTGATTTTTTTACACAAGTGTTTGTTTAAACATATTGCAGCCATCTCCCAGCCTCACCTTGATGGCTGGAGGAGATGCCTTTGCTGCTGTACAGCTCTGGGAGGAGAGATTCTGCTGGTTCAGTGTGACCTGTTTCCTCATATGGCCTGGACTAGAGAAGGAAACCCTCAGGAGCACAGATACTGCTCCTGTGTGCCTGTGGCAGGCTGCTCTTCTGCCCATGGGCTGTATTCAGGGACTCATGGATGCCTGGGCAATGTGCAGGGAGAAGGGTGGTCACGCCTTGTGGTCCCTTTGAGTCCCTGGGAGATCCCTTGTGAGCTCCTGCCCCCTGGGGCCTGGCAGAGGTGCTGGAGTTGGGCCCTGTGTCAGCAGAATCCTCCCCTCGTGCCCTTTCCAAAGCGTGGTCAGAGTTTGGGGCAGGGGGAGCAAGAAGCTTAGTGCCCAGCTCTGAACAGGAGGGGGCTGCCCTGGATAGCTGTGGGATGTGGTGGCACCACCAGAACTGCCCAAGGTGTTTGAAGGTTTATTGAACAGGTTCATTTTGGTTCAGCAATAATCCTGCCCCTGGCAGCTCTTGAGTTCAGTGTGAGCTCTTCCATAGGGGCTGACATCAGCACTACCTGGTTCCTCCTGTCAGACTCTTTAAAAGACCTTTGAGTGTTCAGAGCACATCCAGCTCTCCACAGCACCATCCCCCAGGGTCTTGCTGCAGTAAAATGCATAAATACGAGCCAGTGGATTTGCCAGAAGTAACCAAAGTCCCTTAATTGCAGCACCACCAGTGAGCAGAACAACTCGTTGCCCTCATGGATGCGGCCCCCTGAGACCCTCCCATACACCGTGTCTGCAGGGCTGTGAGTACTGAGCACGAGGCTTTGCACCCAGCCCAGAGCTGGGACAGCTCCTGACATCTCTGACTGTAGCAGCACTTCCTGGCTCCACTGCATGGACAGGAGGGGCTCTATTGAACAGCTGCTTCTTGAGAGCAGCTTCTGAGAGAATCTGCTGCTCCAGTCATCCTCTGTGTCCTTCCTTTGAAGCAGCTCTGTTCTTTCCTTGCTCCATTCCTGTGCCCTGGGCTAGGCAGAGCTGCTTCCTGGCCATGTTGGCTCTGTCTCTATAAACATGCCCTTCCACAGCATCCCTGTTATCCCCCCCACCCTGCCCCTGACTTAAACCAAATTGTTCCTTTGCTTTCACTGTCAGGCCCAGCTAAGTCAGAGGTGGGGTGAAACAGGGGGTCCTTAAAAACCAGCACCACTGGGGGAAGAAACTGTCAAATTCCATCTGGGGAGGGAGAGAAGGAGCTCCCTATGGGGAAGTGTCTAATGCTGAAATCAAAAACTTTTATTTGCCTTTAACAGCAAAGCAACAGCTTAACAATGCTTTGAGGATTGATTGTCCTGATTCCCACTGCGAGCAACTAAACCTGGTGCTCTCAAGGCACTGCAGACACAGCTCCTGCACAGCCAGGGACTGTGCAATTGCCACAGTGTTGGGCTGAGTCTGGCAAACCAAATTGAAATGGCAATTGTAGACAAGCCTTGTTGCCAAGGGGACAAGTTCTGCCTCTGTAGAGGCCACTGTCCCTTGGGGGAGTGGGAGAAGTTGTTGTTTCTTTGTCCATCTCATGCAAAAATTGTATCTTGTCCTTTACAGAATTCGAAGTATCAATTCCTCCCCCTGGAACTTGGTTCTGCCCCAGCAGTAAGTGTCTCCTTGATTTGGACAGGAGAGCTCCTGCAGATGACATGCTCTGGCCCTGATGGCAGGACTCTCTACACTGGGCTTTTGTTGCATAATGTGTTTTGTGCAACATTTGGATATGGGGAACTGTCCTTGTTTGCCAGATATTTCCCCCAAGTACTTGTTTTTAAAGTTACCCTCACCTTTACTTGATGAGTATTGTTACTGTTCTTGAAGAAATAGACTGATAAATGTAAACAGACTCAGAAACCTTCCCTGGGTCATGGAAACTCCCTGTGAACAGGAACAACATCAGAATTGGCAAGTCTCTGTTTTGTCTAACAGGGAATCATCTGTGAGACTCTTCTTTGTGCTCCAAAGATTGGGAAACAGTATCAGAAGGGTTTTAAAGAGTGGGGACTGAGGGAGTGATTTTAAGCAGAGGAGGTAGGATCTAATTAGGTTCCTAATTAGAGAAGTGATAGTGGGGAACAGAACAGTTTGCAGGCTGAAAATATCCCCCAGATTGTTGTCCCTTGGCTTGACACTTTAAAAGCTGTGTGCACTTGGAGCTGGCTGCTCGTGGTCAGTGCTAACTGCAGACAGGGATGCAGCAACGGGAGGGGGAATGTCCTGCAGGAATGGCAGATTTGGGAGAATTGAGGCCTGGCATAGCAGCAACTGTTGCAGTCCCATTTCAGTGGAAGTCAGGACCCAACAGTAACTTCCAGGAATTTCTACCCTATGCCTTTAAGCATCTTTCTGTTCTCAGGAAGCCTGTAGGGATTATGTGGAACTTCTGCTGGACCTTTTAACATGGGAAATCCTGACAGGGTTCTGTCAGGATTCTCCTGGGAGAAGTTTTGGCTGTTTGCTGCAGCAAACTCCCTGCAACTGAGGCTCCAGAATTCATGTCCTTACAAAGCAAAAACCATCTTCCTTTTTAGGGGCTGAGATTAAAGTCATTGGGAGCAGCCAGACTTTAGAAGTATTTCTTCTGTCCATGTGCTTTTTGTTTTTATCTTGTTGGAGTCTGAGTTTGTCCACTCAGTGTATGGCAAATGTTCAGGTTGGATTTTAAAGCGTGTTGTCATTTGCAGAGACTGCTTTGAGAGCATCCTGACCTTAACTTTTGCACCTTCACACTTTCAGCCTTGCCTTTGTTGCCTTTGTCGCCTTTGTCTCCTGTGTGTGAGGGGCTTCCTCAGGCAGACCTTAACAGAGAATCCCTCTGCAAGTTCTTGCATCACACACAATTCCAAACAGGGGAAGTTTCAGGAGGACACTGAGGTGATTTTACAGTTTCCATTAGAGTTTTGCAGTTTTCTAATGCTTAAAACATGTTAAGAGAGCTCTCAGGTACCTGTTCTGTATTGGGGGGGGGGGGGGGGGGGGGGGGGGGGGGGGGGGG
>VXBI01000142.1:833684-852352 GCA_013397375.1 Toxostoma redivivum | reverse complement strand
GAGAGAGGGAGTAGGAATAGGAATGGTTTAAATCAATGTTAAATGTTTAGGACTGAAAATGTTCAGATCAAGCAGTATATTTCTAAACATGCAAAGTACAAAATGGGATCTAAATATACAACCATAAAGAAGCCAGAGATGGTGCTTGTCTAGAAAAAGATAAATGCCTTCATATTTTCCTCTAAAGACTGGATTTCCACCATCTGTATACGACCACTAGAAAATAATACATGTTGACTAGAATGTGCAAAATTAGGATTCTTTTAAAATTCTGTCAGTTTAAGTCAAGGTTTTTGTTGGCAATTTAGAATAAAAATGTTTCAAATGCCCTGGGACTGCTTTTCTTTGGAGTCAGTAAGTGCTGACATGGGAAGCTCTCCTTTCCACCTTCATTTATTTTTTGTCACTTGGAATGAAAGTGGTGACAAACACCAGGTGTCATAATTTCTGGTTTGACAGCAGTAGCTCATTTGTAGGATTTGTGGGCACTGCAATTTTACAGGTAAATGCCATAATTGGACACCATAAGCCTGAGCTCCTTTAATTGGCAGTGGGTGGAAGCTTCTCCTCCTTGGGGCTCACATGTGTCTGTGCTGTGGAGGAATAATTAACACTGTTCCCCCAGTCTGGGGTGAATCCAGTAGCCCAGCTGGGGGTTCTGGAGGTCCTTTCTGGAAAGGACCAGGCTTGGAAGGTTGTGATTGTGACTTCAAACACCCTCAGGCCACAAGAACTGGGGGGATAGGGTCCATGGAAGAGGGTCTGTCTTGTAGGATGGGTGCAGCTCACCTGTGACTGACACATGAGCTCTCACATCCCAGAGACCTGAAATCCCATATCCTGGGCAATGTCCTGGAGCCTGTCCTGAAATCCCATACCTTGGGCAATGTCCCCGAGCAGTCCTGCCCCTGCCACCTCCTGTGAAGGGCTGGGGGAGGCCAAAGGGCAGAAGGGAGGCTGTGGCTCTGCTGCTCCTGCAGTGCTTTGGGAATGCTGGCTGAGCCTCCCCCAGCACTGGGAATGTTTCCAATCCCAGTATTGGCTGTCATTGGGTTCTCAGCTCTCTCTGCTTGTTTTGTATTGGCCACAGGACACAATATTTTTTCAGGTCTGTCACAGGGGACCTCCATCCTGGTGACAGAGTAAGGACTTTGCTGTCACATATCCCTGTGTTGAATGCTCAGTTGAGCAGTGCCAGAGCCTTCACCCCATTCCCTGGAGGCTGGATGTCCTTGCCAGGAGCAGATGGGATGTAGAGCCAAAATCACAGACTTGGTTGGAAGGGACCTTAAAGCCCATCCAGTGCCACCCCCTGCCGTGGGCAGGGACACCTTCCACTATCCTAGGCTGCTCCAAACTGTGGCCAGCCTGGCCTTGGACACTTCCAGGGATCTAGGGACAGCCCCAGGTGCTCTGGGCAACCTATGCCAGGGTCTCACCATCCTCACTGGGTAGAAGTTTTTCCTAACATCTAATCTAAATCTCCCTTCTTTTAGTTAAAAACTGTTCTACTTGTCCTATCACTGTGTCAGAAGTCCCTCTCTTTTTTTTACAAACCTGTAGGCACTGGGAGGGGCTCTAAGGTCTCCTGGGAGCCTTCTCTTCTCTAGGCTGGACATCCCCAGCCCACTGTCCCTTGCCACCATTTCTCCCTTTGTTCCCTCAGGAGGGTTCACTCTCCTTGGCCTTTTTGACTTACATCACTTGCTAAGTCCTGTTCCATCTGTGCCTTGGCTTTCCTGACCCCATCCCTACATACCCAATGCAGACATCCCATAATGGCCCATGGCAGCAGCTCCCTTTTGCTGTGTCCAGCACAGCCAAGGGCTCTGACAATATTCCTGCCCTGTATTTTGCAACTCCAGGATAATTTCCAGTCCTGCTGGGCTTTAATTTCTACAGCCCCTTTCCAAAACGCTGATACGACTGATGCCTTATTCCCCTGGCCCCCTTTCCTTTCTCTTGGCCCTTCCCTTCCCAAAGCCAAGGCACAACGATACCAAGAGTGGTGGAACAGGAGCCAAATGATGCCGGGGGGGGCAAGGAGGGAAACTTCTTGCTAGGAATCCCCCGGGGCTGGTGCAGGGAGAGCTCAGGGGGATGGGGAGGGAAGGGCTCAGTCACCCACAGGCCTTGGGGACAGAAAGTAGGGCAGGAGCAGGGAGCTGACAGAGCTTTTCCTTTACACGGGGCTGGGGAACCACAACTCCTTCACCTGTTACAGCCTGGGAAGAGACATTTTCCTCTTCCAGCCCTGGGCAGTGTTATCATGGGCTGTGGGCTGCACTAAGGGATTTTTAACACATCCCCTTGTGCTCGGACATTCAAGGGTTAACATGAGGAATGGTGAGCAGGGAGAGGCAGACACAGAGCAGGCTTTGGGCCAAGTACAAACATCCTCTGGTACTTATCTACACTCTTCCTTCCAAATCAATTCTGTCCCACCCAATCATTATCTCTTACCACTCATTATCTCCCCCTTTATTCTGCACATACCTTACTCCCATTTCACTGGTTTTGGGTGCTCAAATACTGACTTGTTTGGTCTTTGTTTAAAAATGTTTCCCTCTCAGATTTAACCGCAGCCAGCAACTAAACATCACAGCTCATTGCTCCCCACGCAGGCAGATGGAGGAATCGGGGGAAAAAAGTAAAACTCGCGGTTGAGATAAGAGCAGTTTAATAATTGAAACAAAGTTAGATATAATTAATAAATAATTAAAAAATAATGAGAGAAGGGGAGACATAAAACCCAAGACAGACAAGTGCTGGCCACTACAGTTGTTCACCACCCTCTGACCCCTCCCAGCCCATCATTCCTAGCTGATACCCTCGGAATGACTCTCTGTGGTGTGGAATATCCCTTTGGCCAGTTCAGGTCACCTGTCCTGGCCCTGCTCCCTCCAGCTTCTTGAGCCTCTGCTCACTGGCAGAGCCTGAGAAACTGAAAAGTCCTTGGTTTAGAGTAAACACAAACCATTGGTGTGTTATCAACATTATTCCCACACCAAATCCCAAACATAGCCCTGGGAACAGCTGCTGGGGAGAAAATTAACTCAATCCCAGGTGAAACCAGGACATAAAACCTTTTCTGTGGATTTCTTCCACATGCTGAGTCACACTCACCCTCCTGAAGCATCAGTCTCACCTCCAGCTGCTGCTCACAGTATCAAAGCTCCTCAGGGCCACCCTGGACAGGACCCAGTGCAGCCCCATCCCAGCAGTGCCACAGGCTGCTCCCACCTCTGCAGCAAGTTCATACATACAGCACTGACAACTTTCTGCATTCTTTGCTGTGTATTTTCTGATTTAATAAGTGTTTTGTAGCTGTGGGGACTGGAATTACTTCAAAACGGAATTTAAGAGCAAGAGGAAGATAATCCAAGCCCTTGATCTCACATTTTAAATCCACTTATCAACAGCCACATTTTGCCCTCCAAGCTCTTCCTTCACATCTCTTACTTAATTAGAACCCCTCACCTGCATCCCTGACAGGGAGAGACAGAGGAAGGTCTGGCCCCTCTCAGGACCTAAGGGGCAGTGGGCAGAGCACAGCAAGGGCCTGGATGTGCCCCCAGCTGCCCCTCACTCCTGTTCCATCACCCACCCATGTCCAGCTCCCTTTCACCACCAGCTCTGGGGCTGTCCCGGCCTGCCCCCCCCCCCCCCCCAGTCTGAGCAGTGTCAGGAAAATTAATCCACAAACACCAGAGGTTTGTGTCCAGAAAGGAGACAGAGGAGTCCTTTTTGCTTTATTCGAATAAAGGGAGAGGCCATGGGGCATTCCCCTGGGATCTCTCCAGTTTTTGGAGGATGCAGCCTCCCTTTTGATCCATTTCCCATCCACATTTCCCTCTCTCTTTGCCCCTTGGGCTGAGAGGTGCAGACTNCTTTGCGGGCCATCATCTCTGGGCATCCCGAGAACATAGAACATGCCACTGTGAACGCCCAGCTCCTGTGTAGCCGAGGTTTTCTTCATATGTTAATTTCGTGTTCCACCCTTGTCTGCGGTTTGCCATCCTTGAATTGAAACCCTTGCCCCTCCACTCCTTTTGTACAGCAAGTTTGATTCACATATCTCTATTTTATTGGCACGAAATTACTAACTATAGCCCTGACAATATCCAATTTCACTTCTCAGCAAACCTACAGTTTGTTTGTAAAGGCAGGTAACTTTTTCCATTCATCAATCAGTGGAATCCTTCCCATTGTTTCTTATCTCTCAGTGCTAGTCTGATCTACCAGCAGACCCACAGCTTGTTTGTAAAGACAAATCTGACATTGCTCTCACCAGTGAGGTCCAGCACAGCCAGCCCAGGCTCTTTCTCCTTCCAACCCCAGGGCAGAGGGACCCATTTCCTACTGTGACCCAAGTGGGAGCCCCCCACAGCACCCCCGTGGCCTCCCTCCCCTGCAGCCTCCTCCTCCATCCACAGTGAACCAGAATCAGTCCTGGAACTGGTCCTGCTTGTTTATTTTGGCCCCAACATCTAAGGTAAAAAAAATAAACAATGTCATTTTGGTTGAAAAAAATCTTTATTCACAGAACATCACATGAATCATGTCCCACCCTTGCTCCTTTATGTATAAAATACTGGTAAAAAGTTTATTCCAGAGGCAACTGAATTCCCACAGAGTCTCCTCCTGAGAGAGCAGCTCACCCCAGAGCTGGAATTCGTGCCACAGTTTGGAAGCAGAAGTGAGGTGTTCAGTGAGGAAGGAAACTCCACCAAGCTACAGCAGCAAAGCCTCCAGGGCTCCAGCTCCAGCTCATTTCCTTTGGCAGGGACCAGCTCATGTCCCACTGCATCCCAAGGGAACATGTGGGGCTTGAAGGAACCACCCCTGTCCTTGCCATGTCCCACTGCAATGGAGGTTTTTGGGTTCACACAAACCACCTGAAATGCCCTTGGAAATCTCTCTGGACTTTACAGGCACTGCAAACACGTCTGATGGCCCCAAATCCAGTTCCCCAGGTGGTTCCTTCAAGCCCCAGGTGTGACCTTTGGATGCCATAGGTAGCAAGGACACTTAGCTCACCAAGGGGAAATCAGCCTGTGCAGGGACAAGGAGACTCCAGAAGACAAAATAAATCAACAGGAAAACATCTATTAAAATGCTAAGCTAGGCTCAGAAACAGAAAAAAAATCCAGTTCCAAGTATCTTGTGGCTCCTACCACAGCCCAAAAGGAAAGAGATTGGCCATAGTCCCATCTTGGTGTAAGACAAACCCTGCTACACCAGTTCACAACTGCAGAAATTTTAAACAATGAGAGCCTTAAACCCTAAACCCCAACACTGTAAAATCCAGTGGAATTGGATCAGTTCATCAGAACTGAGATTTGCCAGGGACCCCTTGCAAGTGCTTGCCTGCCCTCTCAAGGGCTGAATCCATCAGTTTTCATATCCAAACTAAATTTCAGGCAAATTTGGATTTATGATTTCAATTACACAGCAGGACAGATGCTCCATCACTGCAGATTCCCTCTTTTCTTTTTAATTCCTTACTCTCTTGGGCTCAAATGAAAACCAGTTCCATGCTTGCTGTGCTGCAGTATTTCCTTGGAAAACCTGGACAAATGGGGAACTCCAAGAGCAGGAAACACTTCAGAAATAGCAAGCACATGGAGAAGCCCATGAACAGGGGCCATGATCACTCCAAGTGTCTGGCTGGGCCCTACCCCAGCTCTGGTCACCAGCATGGCTCTGTTTCATGGCCCATATTTCCTAAAATTCCTTCTAAATTTTTTCAGTTATTAAAACCCTTTCTCCCAGTTTACAACAGGCTAGATCATGAAAGCAAAGCTCAGTGCAGTGAGGACAGAATGTAGAACTTGTGATTAGCTGCTAATCCAGACCCACAACCATTCCAGACAGGAAACAGGGAAGGAATTGCCAGCACAAGGCCACATCAGCTGGATATGACACATCTGTGCCACTGTCAGACATCAGGAAATGCTCCAGACTTGCCACATGTGGGGATGGCAATGGATCTGCAGGGTGATTGAAATGGATGATGCCCAAAATCCCAGGATGGCCCCTCTATCACACCCCCAGGCTGCAGGGGAAGCAGAGCTGGACTGAGGTGAGGATCTCACAGCTCCAGTGTTTCACTGGACAGGGAATGACCCCAAAGGGACGAGTGTGAGCCAGGAGCACCTCCAGGAGGTGACACCTGAGCATCCTTCACAGTAACTCCCCAGTGCACAGGGGACCACAGGGAATGCCCTTCCCAAGGATGGGGACATCACCAGCCCAAGGCACAAACTTGAGGAAACTCTCCTGAGTTGATTTTCAGTGCCAGGCCTGTTGTGCTGATCCCACTGTTCCTCTGGTGTGAGGAACCTGTTCTAGCTCTGTGAACAATGCCACACCTCCAGGGAGCACAGGAGGACTCACCTGCTCCATCCACTCAGTTCCAGCTCCAGAGCCCCAAACCCAGCACCTCAGGAAATGAACACAGCTCCCCAAACTTCTGTGCTCCAGCATTAGAAATGTCAGTCTTGGAGGCTGGATTTGGCAGGAGGCCCAAGGAGATGCCACAGGCCTGATGTGCATACCAGTGGAAGCAGGAGGAACGTGGCACTGAGCATCCCCTGGGAAGCAGCAGGGCAGAGAGAGGTACCAGAACATTCCTCAGATGAGCAGAGCAGCATTTCAGCCTAAACCAGAGAGATGTGTGCTGGGTAATACTGTGTGTGAAGTTAACTGAGGCTATAACCGTGTTCTAAGACTCTTCCCCACGAATCCTCCTCCTCCAAGCAAATGGAACTGCAGATGGGAGCCCTTCACTTCCCAACTCTTTGTTCACTCAGTCCCACAGGCTGAACTCAGGCCAATGAACACTGTGAATTTCTCTGTGCCTTTCTTGCACTGTAAAATGCAGGGCTCAGGTGGGTGCTGGCCAGCACAGGAAAGACTCGCTGCATCCTAGGCTGTGCCTTTGCATCCTCCCATCCCTGTGTGCCCAAAGGGACACTCCTGCCTTGCTACAGCTGGGCACAATGTTCACTTCTGCTTCCTATTAACCAGGCCATTAGACCTGCAGGCTTGAGGGGAGAGCAGTGAAGGCCAGGGGTTACTTTCACAGGGCCATTCTCAAGCACGGTGTCCCCACACAGATCCATTTCCCGACGTGCTTTCCATGTGACACTGTCCAAGTGGGATTTGTAAACTCTGAAGTCCACGGGAAGGGCTCATCCAAAGCAGCACCCAGAGGACAGTCAGTCCTGGAGCCAGTCCTCCTGCAGGTCAGCAGCTCATGTCAGGTACTGCACAACAAGGAACATGATGAGGCAGGTCAGGGCCATCCCCCCCAGCATGAGGAACTTGTCCTGGAAGGCGCGCTTCTCGATCAGCCGCATCACCGTGTTGGACAGGCCCAGCATGTTGGCAACGTCCAGGATCTTCTTGTGAGTGCCCTGAGGACAACAACACACCAAAGACACAATTACCCTCGTGCTCTGAGCCTTCTAATTCCACAGTCCAAGAGTATTTCATCATGGGTGCTGAGTGATGGATTCTAATCCATGGAACTTCTCTCAGCCAACCATCCCTACCATTCTACAGGAGGTGGCCACAGGACCTTGGAAACAACTGCAGGTTTGGACTAATTAATTCATACACATGAACAGAAACATGGTTAAAGACACAAAACAATCTGTCTGGACAGAGACAAGATAAAAAATGTCTCAGAAAAATGCATTCCTTAGGGAGGAGTAGGAATTCTCCTGGTCCTGTTCCAGTCACAGTCTAAAAAGAGCTCTGATCAGACAAGGTTTTGTGCAGAGGTCCCCTTGCTGAAGTACAGTTCATACCAACAGAGACTGAGAAAGTCCAGACACTTGCAAGATAAATAGCAGAAAAAAGGCAGATAAACGTTTAATTAATGTCATTTCCTGAAATCCTTCCACAGAAAAGCACAGGCTGCTGCAGGCAGGACACCTGGTATTATTAAGAATATGGATGCCACCATTACATCAGCAGCAGGGACACAACAGGAATCCTCCTGCTTTATTTCAGGGCAGTGGTTGGAGGAAACAGTATGAACTACAGGCACAGAGATGTGCTCCAGGCACAGGCCAGGGTGGGATATTGCCCTGAGTGGGGAGAAGGGAAAGGACTCAGGGCTGCAGAGTCCCGATGGCACAGGAGGTGAGAAGGAAAGCTGGAGACAGTGACCCCCCTGTGGGCAGAGCACAGAGCCACAGCCAGACACTGGCCAGGACCCTCCTCACACCCCAGGAGGGGCCCTGCCAATCAGGGCCAATGGACAGTCCCTCAGTGGCATCTGGGCTCTCCCTGGACACCCCACTTCAGGATTCACACTGCATTCACCTCTGAGCCAGGTCAACAGCACAGATCCCCATCACAGTGCTGAATTCCATGCTTTGACTTGGAAATAAAAACTTCAGCCTCTCTTCTATAGTCCACATTATTTTTGGTCTTAAAAGAGTGAAAATTGGCAATTGTTTAGAGTATAAACCTGACTCGAGACCAGGAAGGCTCTCCAAGGACAGAATTTAGACCAACTATATTAGACCCACATGCAGAAGTTTCTCAGTCCATAAAACACAGATTTGCAATGCCTAACTACATCATCAGTGTCCTGTGCTCAAGGCAATTCAGGCCCTTCACTGAAGTCAGGCTGTGTCTCAGCTAGTCCTACATAATCCATTTTCTCCAGTTCCCATACCTCCTATTGACCCCCTGCAGACTGCTCTCAGGCTCAGCACCTCCCTGTCTCTGCAGAATCCTTTCACAGTGCTTTAGAACAAAACCAAACCTTGCTGGGAGAACAGAAACCAAATATGAAGCTTTAAAATGAAAGCAAACAATAGAAAGGGAAAATTCTTCAATTCTTGCAGTCATGGAATATTGGAATTGTACAACTGGATCAGTTAAAGTGACAATCTAGGAATACTCATTCCACACCTGTCTATTTATACCCAATATACACAAAGTTACAGAGAATGAAGCTATTAGTGTCCAAATGAGGGACACGAGGGTGGGGGAGGGTTTGGAGGGGCTGTAGGAGGAGCAGCTGAAGTCAGTTCTTCAGCTGGAGCAGAGAGGACTGAGGTCAGACCTCCCTGGGGGCTGCAGCTCTGGTCTCTGCTCTGTGACAGGGACAGAAGCCAGGAAACAGCTGGATCTGGGCCAGGGGAGGCTTAAGTTGGATATCAGGAAAAGACTCTTCCTGCAGTGGGTGCTGAGCACTGCCCAGGCTCCCCAGGCAATGGTCACTCCTGGAGGCTGCCTGAGCTGCAGGAGTGTTTGGACAGCACTGCCAGGGATGCTCAGGGTGGGGTTGTTGGGGGTCTGTGCAGGGACAGGAGCTGGATCAATAATCCTTGGGAGGCCCTTCCAACAGGGGATGTTCCATGATTCACATTAACCCATTTCTCTCTGTAAGCTGTCTCTACACCAGCTGCGCCTGCCAGATGTTCTGAGGCAACAAAGTCTGTGTCAGTGTAAGAAAAACTGAGTTAAAGGGAAAAGGAACACGAGCAGACATTTCCTCACCTGCCAGGGAGAAGCAGCCCCCCCCTGAACACCAGGAACATGGCCTGAAAGCACAGACTGTGTGTATCAGCAGCCACAGAAAGACACCCAGCAATTCCCTGCTACAGGGCTGGCCCAGAGCTCTCCTGCCTGGCAAAGGCTGGGGAAGAGCCAGGAGGCCCAGGGAGACCCAGCAGGGAGCAGGCAGTCACTGCCAGCCACCAGAAGCAGCCACAAGGACTGGTGCTACTACAAGGAACAGCATTTCCTCATCCCTGCAGAGCTCCTCTGGCTCTGCTGAGCTCTCCTGTGCTGGGATGCCCCTTCTTCTCAGGACCCCTCCAGAATCCATGTGTGTCATCCAATCCCTCATGAGACACTCCCTTGGATCAGTGATTTCCCAGCCTGGAGAATCAACTCCAGTTCCCTGTGTGCAGCACAGGGACACTGATGATTGGAAGCTCCAGGCCAATGTGATCAGCCACCAAAGCAACCCAGTGCTCAACATGGTGGACAAATGTCCACAATCCTCTCAGGGATGCAGGAACTTCAAGGAAGGTATCCTTTCCAAAAAGCATTCACAACCCTAATGTTCTCCCAGTACTGAGTCCTTCCAGCCTTTTCTTCATGAGCTGGCAGCAGAACCCCTCCCTCTCCCCACCACTCCTGTGGCCAGACTGCTCAGCAACACCATTCCTCTGCAATGAGCACTGAACCACACACTGAGTTTTCTTCAAGGTTTTTCTAGCAACGGACCTTGTCTTAAAACAAATCCATATTCACCAGGTCATGAACAAGTGACCTAAATCAGAAGTTAGACCTCATCTTGGAAAAAACTCAGCTTCAAATTCTGCTTTAATGTCTCCATGTAAGATCAGGCACAGGGCCTGGTCACCAGACTAGGGAGCAGAGAAGGAGCTGCAGCCCTGCCCTGGATCCTGTGCTGGTCCTGTGCAGGGTTCAGGGAACACCAGGCAGCCTGGAACCCTGGGGTCAGGACAGCAAAGTGCCTGTGCACACCCAGCTCAGCTCCCAAGTGCCAGCTGGAGTGCAGACCAGGCTTGCACTGCCTGCCACACCATGGAGCTGCAGGTGTGACAGACCTGACCTAATCTGGGATTTATGTCATTAAAATGCCTGACTCTGGCAAATACATCCCAAAACAAAGCAGTGTCACAAAACTGAGAACAGCAATTATCCCCATCAGAAGATGAATACAACAGACAAGGATTTCCCTACATTCTTCACAAGTCCAATTTCTCCCTACACACTTATTAAAAAGTTTTTTGCATCCTTGAGCTTTTCACTGAGAACTATCACTTTGAGCAGTCTGCAAAATAAAAGACAAATATTTGCTATGAAGAGACATGCAGAAATGCAGCTGCTAGCAGCAGGGAAGGAGGGACTGTTGAGGTGCACTTTCTTTATTACTAATCTTAACCACCAGTGCTCTATATACCAGCTCTGTGGCTGCTCTGAGTGATGCTCATCTGAACCAGTATCTCCCTGCCAGCCAGTTACTGCCCCTCCTGAACCTGAACAAAAAAACAACCACCAACCAAAGAAAAACAAACACAACATTCAGCACTCCAGATGCTGCCCCACAGGTGAAGACCAGCCAGCCCCAAGAGATCATAAAGGTATTACTAACAGGATGGTAAAATGGAAAGATTTCAAGTTGTTGAAATGAAGTTTGGGCCTTTCCAGCATCCTCAGCTCGGAGCAATGTACTGAAACAACACATATGTTGATTTTACTCAGCCTGATCAGCATGAACACAGAAAAATGTGGGGACTTTCTGGTAAAAAATGATACCCCCACCTTTAATGTGACTCTCTGGTCCCTCAGCCCCGCCAGGATGCTGGTGCCACTGCCAATAAGCTCATCCATGCCTCGGTGGGCACTCTGCAGGGATTCATTAAACTGCAAGGTTTCGTCGATCGGGATGGTGGTGTCAGAGTCCTGTGGGGAAAGCAGGGGCTCAGTTACCTGCTCACTCAGAAACACAGCATGCACCAGCAGACATGGCCAAAACCCAGCAGGACTGGGAGGACTGTGCTTACTCTTTTTTTTTAATAATTATTTTAAATATGACATTGATATTTGAGTGAAGAGTCATTTAGAGAAGATAGGAGGAAGCCAAAAGGCAAAGCTGAGCAGCTGCTCAACTGCAATGAGATCTCAAGGATGAAAAGAGCAAAGGCAGAGAATTTTTATAATCTCAGTAGGAAAGGGTACTGCAGGAGAGAACATCAAAGCCAACAGAAGGTGTTTAACACCACCAAGAAGGTGCTTAGTCATTGATCACTGCAACTGAAAGACTTGTGGAAGATTCAACACATTTCTGAGCAACCAGAGGCCTGAAAAAATGTTTGAAGATGAGATTCTAAACATTTATAAAATAGTGCAAATTTCTGGCAGTGAGGGCAAACAGACATGGGCCTGCTTCCCTGAGCTCTGGCTCACTCACCCAGGGCCCTATTTAAAAAAACTTAATAAAATTAATATTTTTCATGTTTTTCCAGAAAAGATGCATTCACTGAACTAGGAACTGGGAATCTTGAAATGGAAATAACAAGGTAAAACTCTGAATCTAGACTGCACAGGAGGGCAGGGATGGGATCACCCCTGTCTGCCAAAGGCCTCCAGGTCACTGCTCTCTGGACACCACTCCATCCAGAGAGGCAAGGAAATGGCTCCCAATGGTTTAGAGCAGGAACTGGGGTAAGGGGCAAGTGTTGGGAACACTGATCACCTGCTCCTGGTACTCAGAACAAGAACCACCCCAAGGCAGAATTCACAATGAATGAATGGCACTGCATGTGCCAGCAGCTGCAGGTGACACACAGACACAGCAGCATGGTAAAACCCCCAAATGTTCATCTGAAAATGCCATGTAGGACCCAAGGTGTGGTGCTGCCCTGCCTGGGCAGAGGTTCTGCCCATTGTGGAGAAGGAAGAATCAGGGACAGAGCTCTCAGGGGCCCTGGATGAAGGGGCTGTGACAGAACACACAAACCTGGGCCCCATGAATGCAGCACCAAGGCTCACACAAGGGTCTGAGCAGAAGCACTTAGATTGCCATGTGAATGCCTCTTATTCCAGATATTTAACAACCTTCAAACCAGCAGATTTCATCTCTGTACAAGGCTTTTTTTATCCACTATAAGGCAGCAATAAAAACAGAGCAGTAGATTTGTGACTCCCCTCCCAAGGAGACAGGATGGCACCAAGCTCAGTTTTGCTGCCTGTGATTTTCTCCAGGTATAAGGAAAGGCTTTAATGATAAAGACCACCCTTAACTCTGAATTAAGCAAACTGTTCAGAACACTGCTACAGCTCCCCAAAGCTGTTCTGGATGTTCCAGTGATTTACTCATACACTCAGCTGACATCTCTGATAGAACAGGGGAGTATATGAATAGGAACTGTGGAAAACTGTAACCAACAGAGGGTGATAACTAATAAATAAATAAATCATTTTCTTATTAAAGGATCATTTTAAAGCCACATTTTTGTAGCAAAAGAAATGCAAAGTAATTGTACTTTTTTTTTCATCTATGATACCTTTCAACATCTGAAGGAGAAAGTGACTCATTTGCTCCATATTTTGCATCTGTAAGCCTGCTACTGCTCTTTAAAACTGTTCCACTCACACACCTTTTGCTTCTGAACAGCAAATTTTCCTGTAGGAAAACTTGTCCCTACTTGCAGGGAAACAACACAAGTGTTAAAAATAACAAATTGCAGCGTTTCTTTCAAGCCTTGTTTATAATTTTGAAACAGCCAGCAAAATACCAAACATTATCTTTATGGCAGGCTTTGAGAAATGCATCCAACTGCCAAAATTTCAGTTAATTAGGATTGCTCACATTCTTTCTTTCTTGCCTTGACAATGACTGAAAACACAGATAATGAATGTTAGGTGAGATGCCTTTAACAAAGAAGGGAAATAAAGAGAGAAATCCAACAAAAATTTTAAAATAGTATTAAAAAAATCAAACCAAATACAAAAACCAAAACAAAAATGTAACAAAAATCCCAATCCAAACAAAAATAAATAAACAAACAAACCAACCCCCCCCAAAAAAAAGCAAAAAACTAAGATTAACTTTACAGTTGCAGAAAAGTGAAATCTGAAGAAGCCTAAATTATTAAGAGCAAAATTCTGCCAGGAATTTGCACTGGGTGACCTCCCAATGGAGGAACTAACAAGAAGAGGTGGAACACATTAATATGATTACAAACTTTGGACTCATTTCTAGGCAAAAAGCAAGGGCTTTGTCCCAGCTGTGTGATTTGTGTCTGGCTACACTGAAGCTTGCTGACACCTGCTGCCAGTGGGGGGTGTAGAAGTCAGGCTTTTCACAGATCTCAGGATTTGGCAGACATTTGACACAAATCCAAGTGAAATGTACACTTTGGTACATGCCTCACTGACCCTTTTACATTTGCTATGCAAACCCAGGTGGAACTGCACTGGATAAAACAGGAGCAGCAGCTTCTGGAGCCTTTCCTGCTGCCATAAGGGCCCAGCTTTTCCTTATCCCCACATGCTCTGACTCCTCTCTGCCTTCACCCTCACTCCGAGCAGCTCCCAGCAGTGCTGTTCAGGTGCTGCCTGCCTCCCCCTGCTGGGTGTGAGCCGCTGGAGCACCGAGGGCCCCCGCAGGGATATTTACGTTGGTGGTGAAGGTGCGGGCCAGCAGCTCCTCGCGCTGCCGCTCCTGCTGCTCCCGCAGGTAGCGCCGCTGCTGGAAGTTCCTCAGGGCTGTCTGCAGGTGCTGCACATCGTACTTCAGCTGGTCCACTCGCCTGCAAAGGACCAGCAACACAACAACACTCTGCTTTTGTGCATCAATTAACAGCAGTGAATAACCAGGAATCATGGGTTCTACTTCTCTACAAGATGCAGGCTGAAATTCCACACCTACATCTTCCCTGTCTCGTTTTTCTACTTCACAGGTGATTATTTCACAGGTGATTGTTCATTTTCATCAATTATTTAACCTCCAGGCTAATGACAGAATGTGAAGCAGAACTCCTGAGCTGTCTTGGACATCCTATCCCATGGATTGTCTCTTCAGGTGTTATATAACTGTATCCATTCCTCATTTAACACAGATTTGGAAAGATGGTAGGATTTGTACAGGTTCTATTTTATGACCCTTCCCCTTAACATAAAAGATGATGCTTTCCACTTTCTTTAATTAGCATCATGTTCTGAACTTTGAGGTTTTATTAAAAGGAGCTAAAAAACCAGTGAGCAATACAGGAGACACCTCAGACATCTCCACTGAGTTGAAACAAATAATGTTCAGATCTCCACTGGCCCTGATTAAATAATTAATAAAATTTAATGTTTGATCACCAGACTATCCTGGTCTAGTGGAAGGTGTCTTTGCCCATGGCAAGGGTTGGAACTGATCTTGAAGGCCCCTTCCAACCCAAACTATTCCAGGATTCTACAAAGAAATCAATGACTATTTCAGATACTGACCTCTTTCTTTAATACATGAAATCCACCCCTACTATCTACAAGGGCATTTTGGACCAAACATTAATAACTGAGTCACAGAATTAATTAAGAGCAGCAAGTCCTGATGTCTGTGGTCCAACTTCCTGCTCAAACTATTGCTCACTTTAGAAACCTCTTTATTTCAGTCACCAACAGCCTGGAAAATGGCCTAGAGAAAATGACACCAAATGAAGGAATTTATTCTCTACCTCCACAAATGCCATTAAAAGAAAGTGACAAAGAGAGCATCCAAGTGCATGTTCTGCTCATCTGAGAACAGAGCCATGAATGCAGCTGCATCACCAGTCTGGGCTTGATGATCTTTGAGGCCTTTTCCAACTTTAATGATTCTCATGATCCTGGGGTTAAATGCAGGAAAGTGATTTTGCCTCTGTGCCTCAATTTTGCTACTGTAGAGCACAGAGATCAGTTATGCAAAGTATAAAGATTTCACACAAATCAAAAGGCAAAGGGCTTCAATAAATTTAATTAAAATAATTACAAAGACCACCCTGCACAATCACAGCAGAGCAGTGAACTCACAGTTTGGCACTCTGCCTCTTGTTGGGAGGTTCTTTGCTGGACAGGATTTCCAGACGTTCCAAGTTGCTGAATATGTTGTCTATTCTTGCCTGAATCTCATTTTCTACCACTGCAAGGAAATAAAAACAGGATTTGACTTGAATTAGACAACTGCAATCTGATGAAGGCAAATGCTCAAAAGCATTCAAAGCAGTATGTAAAACATGATAGATGCAAATCTTTACTGCATGAAAATAATTAGGCAACTGAGAACTATAAATATAATGAAATGTCACTTCTTTGACTCACTAATTTGACACTCTCACCTTTCCCCCCTCCTCTGAGAAGGCAGTTAGGAAAGCCCCTGCTCATTCCATACATCTGAGCCTCTTTCCCCATCAGCCAGCTCCATGAATTAGGATTTCAAGCCCCCACATTCCCCCTGCAGCCCCTTCCTGCTGCCTCAGCAGGATATGCTGTCACAAGAACAGAGAAGCATCATCAATCATCTTCCAACTACTGCACACATCGGGACTTCCCAGAAAACCACACTCAGCAGCACCCAGAGAAGCAAAGAGCACACACAACCTTGTCTTTGTCCTGGATCTCACAGAGCCAGAGTGACTGACTCACATCCAGAGACAAATCAATCAAATTGTGTTAATCCATCTCTCCATCATTTACTGCAGCTGAATTCAACACAGGAGAGCTGACAGACAGTTACAGCAACTTCTGTCAGACCAAACTACACCACTGCACATTTTTCTGAGCAAGAAGGGACTGTTTGCTCAAAGTTGGAAAAGACAAACTTCAAGTTTGATTTCCTAGTCCCTATTCCTGCTCTTCAACCATGGATAATCCTGTTTTCCATAAATTCTGAAATACACACCAGTATCTTTATATAGAGAGAAACATATACATATATTTATTCATTTATTAACTATGTAAACTGATGAACTGACTATAACCTATGTAAACTACATAACCCTATCTCTTGAAATGGTCTCAAGCAATAGAAGCAAAATGGCAAATTATACTAATTTTCAGGACTTTCAAAATCACCCCCAGGGGACAGCAGTCTGGGAAGTCTGGTATTGTAGAAGGAGTAGTATAACCACCACAAAAACCAGAATCAGTAAGTTGTTATTGTTTGATAGAAAATTTATCACAGCCCTTCCTAGAGCCCAGCCATGCTTCACCAATGTGTTTAAGTAAGGGAAGTCAGTGAGCATGTGCAGAAATGCATCCAGTCAATGCAGTGTCCTTTCACCTCAGAAGTTCCTGATGAAACCCATTATTAGTGACTCATGCAGGGTTCAAACACAGGTCCAAAATACATGTGCCAATTCTGCACTGGGGTAAAAAGTCCTGCCATACATATCAGAGCATCTTATTATTACAGTCATTTATGAGCACAGGGTTATAGTCCAAATTGACTGAGGCAATTTCAGATCTAATGGTTCTACACATTCCACCTAGCAGGTGGAATGACAGGCTGACTCTGATGCAACAGGAATGGCAGGGGCATCCTGCTTAAGTTCCTGCACACAAAATCCCAGCATCTTTAGGGGAAAGCTGCCAGCTGGTGGATGCTGAGGGAATAACCACACAGGAGGGCAGGCACAGTCACATCTCTCAGCTTTCTGAGCTCCTCACAGACCAGCCCAGGGATGCTCCCAACTTGCATTTCTGTCCACACCAAGGGGTTCATTAATTCAAGGTGTTCAAAAACCTCCATGAATGCATCAGTGTGGGGGTTTCTGATCTGTTTGTGCTAAAGGCCTGCACAGACACCCTGACCATGAGTTCCAAAATCTAACAACCAAAAAATCTGGCATTCTACCACAACATTAAAGCACCCACAGCAAGCACTCTGTCAGAGAACTGCAACAGGAAAATGAAGCAAATTCTTGTCCTGTCTTTTCTGCTCTGTCCTCATACAAAGCATCTCTCGAGATTGTCATGGGAGTGGCTTAATGTACTTTAATTTATCTAAAGGTTTTAATTTTATTTCTGCATTCTGATCTCTCTCTCCCTGTTTTACACACTCCAACAAACATCACCTTATTGAAGTTAAACAGCAATACAATTTCAGTGCATTGTGAATTGGTGATGTGTCTCAGCAGCTGATCACAATGAGTCTGGAGCTAAATTTATTCCAATAATGACTGCAAATTTAATGAGAAGGCATACAAGGTTAAAGATGCAAACTAAATAAAACCTCCCTCCCTCATTACTTACAGTGCACTGACTCTTTGTCTGAAGTCTCCAGGTGTCCCATGTAAGACTGGACCTCATGGACCTGCCTGTCAGGAGATGAAGAGAAAATGAACAGAGAAGTCAGTTAACAGCCATAAAATCATTTCCAGCACCTCACTTTTCAGCTTCTTTTACTGAAATGCACTTTTTAGATTAGCACAGGAATCAACAACACAGTGTCAGAGCAGACAGCTCATCCCTAACCACCAGCCCAGCTCCTCAGCAGGAAGCAAGCTGTGCTCTCACCTCATATGCACCTACAAAGTAACTTTATTTAAAAGCAGAAATCGAGGTGAAGATAAGGAAAAACACAGAACAGCTTTTCTATAAGAAACAGCTGTTCAGCTTGGTCTGGAGATGACAGAGGGGACACACCCAAGAGGAGAAGGTGAATAAGGAATGATTTTCACTGTCTCATAACATGTGAATTCACAGGCATCAAGTGAAATTGAAAGCTTGTAATTATAAGAAAAAACTACTGTGGCTGGACAAGCAGTAGCATAGGAACACAAAAGAAAAAAATATTGATGGTTGTTAAATTATTCTGGAACTAGATGGGCTTTAAGTCCCTTCCAACCTAAACCATTTAATGATCACAAAATAAGGCAGTACAGAAATGGGAACAAGACAACATCAGTCCCCACATCCATGACAGCTGCTGTCACATTCCTGCATTTCCAGATCTACAGCAGGATGTCCTGCTCTTCCCTACAGGATCACTCTGTATCATTATTCAATGACACAGAAATGATAATTCCATACAAGATTCAATTCAAGTCTCTTACCACCCCACGTCCTGTAACAGAGCCCCATAAAGATGCAAATTACCACGGAAATTTGAAATATTGGCTTAACTGTGTCCTTTG
>VXBI01000142.1:815872-833213 GCA_013397375.1 Toxostoma redivivum | reverse complement strand
CAATTTCAGTGCATTGTGAATTGGTGATGTGTCTCAGCAGCTGATCACAATGAGTCTGGAGCTAAATTTATTCCAATAATGACTGCAAATTTAATGAGAAGGCATACAAGGTTAAAGATGCAAACTAAATAAAACCTCCCTCCCTCATTACTTACAGTGCACTGACTCTTTGTCTGAAGTCTCCAGGTGTCCCATGTAAGACTGGACCTCATGGACCTGCCTGTCAGGAGATGAAGAGAAAATGAACAGAGAAGTCAGTTAACAGCCATAAAATCATTTCCAGCACCTCACTTTTCAGCTTCTTTTACTGAAATGCACTTTTTAGATTAGCACAGGAATCAACAACACAGTGTCAGAGCAGACAGCTCATCCCTAACCACCAGCCCAGCTCCTCAGCAGGAAGCAAGCTGTGCTCTCACCTCATATGCACCTACAAAGTAACTTTATTTAAAAGCAGAAATCGAGGTGAAGATAAGGAAAAACACAGAACAGCTTTTCTATAAGAAACAGCTGTTCAGCTTGGTCTGGAGATGACAGAGGGGACACACCCAAGAGGAGAAGGTGAATAAGGAATGATTTTCACTGTCTCATAACATGTGAATTCACAGGCATCAAGTGAAATTGAAAGCTTGTAATTATAAGAAAAAACTACTGTGGCTGGACAAGCAGTAGCATAGGAACACAAAAGAAAAAAATATTGATGGTTGTTAAATTATTCTGGAACTAGATGGGCTTTAAGTCCCTTCCAACCTAAACCATTTAATGATCACAAAATAAGGCAGTACAGAAATGGGAACAAGACAACATCAGTCCCCACATCCATGACAGCTGCTGTCACATTCCTGCATTTCCAGATCTACAGCAGGATGTCCTGCTCTTCCCTACAGGATCACTCTGTATCATTATTCAATGACACAGAAATGATAATTCCATACAAGATTCAATTCAAGTCTCTTACCACCCCACGTCCTGTAACAGAGCCCCATAAAGATGCAAATTACCATGGAAATTTGAAATATTGGCTTAACTGTGTCCTTTGTCCCCTTTCCTGTGAGTTATTCCATAGGGATTAGCAACAGAACCGCGAGAATTTTTGCCTTATTTTGCAATTCCCACACCACTCCTCCCTCTCCAGACTGGCATTATCTGTGAAATATGAGATTTATCCTCAAAGAGCCACACGCCTCCAGTGGTGGTTTAAATTGCGGCAGCCAGACCTCTCAAACCCTGCTGCAAAAATCCTTATAAACGAGCGTGCTTTAAATAAACCAACAAACGGGAATCACCGGTGCCGGTGCCCCGGGCCGGCCGAGCCCTCGGGGCTGACGTGGCACACGCGGCCCGGGGTTCTGCTCCCCCCGGGGCCCCGCTCCGGGATGGGATTTATGGGGAAGCGCTTTTAAAGGGTGCTGAGATCTGTGGGGTGTCGGCCCTGGGCTCCCCATACCCGGCCCGGCCCGCGCTCCTCACAGAGCCGGCCTCACACACTGGGTTTGCGGGTCACCCCCATCCCTCGGCAACTGCTGGTTTAGGGGTACAGCCCCTCACACCCCCCGAGCCCTCACGCACTTGTCGGTGTGCTGGTACAGCCCCTCAGAACCCCTCACACACCCCCAGATCCCTCACGCACTCCCTGAGCCGTCACGCACTTGTTGGCTTGCTGGTACAGCCCCTCACTCCCCTCACTCCCTCACGCACTTGTTGGTTTGCTGGTACAGCCCCTCACTCCCCTCACTCCCTCACGCACTTGTTGGTTTGCTGGTACAGCCCCTCCATCCCGCACCGGCTCCGCTCCGCACACGTCACCTCCCGCCACTTCCGGCCCCGCCGCTTCCGCTTCCGCCTCCCCCGGGCCGCGGTCCCGCCCCTGCGCCCCGCGCGGCCGCCAGGGGGCGCTGCAGGACCGGCATGGCGGGCGCGGGGCGGGGCCGTGAGGGGCCGTGAGGGGCCGGGCTCGGGCGGTGCTTCCCTCACAAATCATCCATGGCTGGCTCGTCGGAAGTAGCGGCTGCGGCCTCCCGGCACGGGCAGCGAAGAGACTGTTAGCTGTGACAGCCGCCTGGGGTCGCGGAACTGCGTCCCCAGCACGGGAGCATGGAATGGATTCATGGTACAGTGCCACTGCACGCTGCCATGGGCAGGGACACCTTCTGTTGTCCCAGGCTGCTCCAACCCCTGTCCAGCCTGGCCATGGACACTGCCAGGGATCCAGGGGCAGCCACAGCTTCTCTGGGCAACCTGTGCCAGGAAACAATTTCTCTCCAATATCCCATCCATCCCTGCCCTCTGGCAGTGGGAAGCCATTCCCTGTGTCCTGTCCCTCCATCCCTTGTCCCCATTCCGTCCCCACCTCTCCAGGTAAGCACCCACAGCTCCCCCAGCCTGGCTCCATGCAGAGGGGATCTGGCCTTGGAGCAGCTCCACATGCTCCTAATGCCCAGGAGGGGCTGCACACAGCTCTGCAGGTGGGACCTCCAGAGGCCAGGTCACCCCTAGGAGTCCAGGTGACCACACCTGGAGATGCAGATCGGAGCTGCATCCTGAGCTGGTTTGACATCCAGGGGATAATCTCTTGCCAGAGGCCAGGCTGGCTGCATGGCAGGGCACGGCAGACTGAGTTTGATGCATCATCTGAGACACAAGAGATGGACCCACAGGGACAGAATCTTTCATTAATTAAAGATGTGTTGTTGTTTCCTTCTTTTATATCTGTGTGGTGCTCAGGGATGTGTTCTCCTGTGACAAGGCTGCATTCTTCAGGTGCTCCTTCCTCAGAGGATGAACCCTACATCCAGGTATCCCTGCTAAAACAGCTCTTCCATCATCATCACACCTGCCCTGCACTGTTGCTGTCCCATTCAGTGTTTCAATGCCAGGGAACTGCCTGTACTTCACAGGTTTGTTCACACATGATCACGGTCAGTTTAGGGTGTCCACTCTGCAAATAGTTTTACTTTCTTAATAATCCTGGTTTTTCTCCATGCTTAGAGATACACTAAATTCTCTCCAGCAGGATGTCACCCATTCATGGTGGAACTGCAGGTTCCTGTCCTATCTCACAGAGCTTTTCTCTGGGGCTGGATGAGAGACTGGTTTTCAGTTTACTCTTCATTGTTTGGACCAGATAATCCACCACAGTTGAAGCCACAACTCTTCCTTGTATGTACTGGGTTACAACACCCAATGTCTTTATGGTCAGAGTCTGCTGGGCCACCTGAATTCTTGTCACCTTTTCATGGGAAAAGCAAGGAGAAGGTGAATTATAAAAAAACCCAACATGGTGGGGAGGTATAGCCCAGTTAGTCAGGGCAGCAGGACATCAGAGGCACAGGTACAAACACTGTTTGATTAAAATGCTCAAATTAGGACCATAACTCTGTCTGGTCACTGTGGTTTAAAGGAAAATAGTTCTTGTCAACAAATCTAACTTCACGCTAATAAGAGCTTGATTGGGAAAAATTGGGAAAGGCTTGTATTCTATAAAGCATTAAACTCTATACCACAGGATCAATAATTTATAAGTCTGTAGCCTCTGTCCTCATGGTCCAGACAAGCACTCAGCTCTCCTTCTCCACTATTTCTTCCCTGTGTTAAATGTCATTTTATACTTGTTCCTCAGGCTTTAAATTCCCCCCGATGCTGAGCTGATTCTCAACCTTTTCTGGGTTTGTGCTGCCTGTCCCATCTGTGGTATGAAGGGAAACCTGCTTTATCAACAAGAATAATGTCTTAAACTGGGCCCATCCAGATAAAACACTCTAAATACTTTTGAATAAAATACACTGATTTAAATCCTAATCTTTCTTCAGCAACCTCAGCCTTGTCCTGCACTTGACCTAGGCAAAACCAAAATAACTGTACAGCAAAAATTCAGACTACTGAAGGCTGACAAATGTTGGAGGAAAAGTGAGAAATTATTTTCAGAGGTGGGGAAGCTGAAGGCAGACATCTCCTGATGTGAGTGGGCAAATTGGGAAACCTGGAGGCTGGAACAGTCTCCAAAGTGTTGGGTTTTTTCTGTTGTTGCTCATTTGCAGTTCAGGGTGAGCACCTGAAGAATGCAGCCTTGTCACAGGAGAACACATCCCTGAGCACCACACAGATATAAAAGAAGGAAACAACAACACATCTTTAATTAATGAAAGATTCTGTCCCTGTGGGTCCATCTCTTGTGTCTCAGATGATGCATCAAACTCAGTCTGCCGTGCCCTGCCATGCAGCCAGCCTGGCCTCTGGCAAGAGATTATCCCCTGGATGTCAAACAGCAACTCGAGCCCCAGAAATCACATCAGCCCAAGGATAAACAGCATATCAACAAAACCATTAACTGCAGCAGTAACAAACACATTCACTCCCCATCCTTTGCTCCCCCTTCCCTGAGCCATTAGATCCATTTTCAAACACTTCTGGAAATAGGTTGAATGGAAATAGACCCTGGGATTCCCTCCTGGCCAAGGCTGTGAGAGGTATCACAGGAGTCCTGATGAAATGGCAAGCACTGAAATACGAGAACAGATTTCTGTTCTTTTGTGAAGAAATTGATTTTTGCCAGAAACAACATGCTGCAACCCTGTGTCTATTCTTGTTAGACTTCAAGTCCTTCCAGGAGGAGTCCTTCAGCAAATTGGCTCATTTAGACACAACAGCCAGGAGCATGGAGAGGAAAAAACGGGTTTTGTTCAAGGAAAGCCTCTGTATTGTAAACAGGATAAAAGGGGATGGAGAGAGTCACTTATCACTGTCTCTCATGTCCCCAGGTCATTCCTGTGTAGCATCTACTGGAGAAAAAGGATTTCATATTCCTTGCTCTCCCAGAAACCCAACGGGGAGATTCTCTCTACCACACAATCTGCAGACCCCATGTGCATTCAGCAGCAGCTTTCAAACCCCATTGCTGCTCCCCATTGCCCTCCTCTGCCTTGTGAAGCCTGGCAGCACCCAAGGGAGAGCTGGATCCTCACAGGGTCTCCTTTGCTGTGCCTGCACCAGCCCGTGTCCCCCTCACAGCCGTGGCACCTGGGGTTCTCTCCAAAAACACGGATGCTCTGTCTCATATCAGACCCCAGTAATGTCTCTCTCCCTGTTTCTCTGAGTGTGAGCTCATCAGGTACAGAAACTCTGCCCCCCTCCCTCTGTCTCTCCCCCCTCCCTCTCGTTTTGGGGCACTCTCAGCCTGCTTTGCTGATACAAATGACTGCGGCTTTCAAAACAAAGGAGTGCCGAACCCCAGGGCATTCCACCCAGGAGAGAGGTTTGGATGAGTGCTTGATGGAGACTCCTGTGAGTCCAGCTGCAGGCCATGGGCTGCATGTCCCAGCTCTGACAGGCTCCCCGACACAAGGCAGACCTCACAGCACGCCTCTCAGCACTTCCAGCCTGGGGAAGGGGACAAAACGAGAAGGGGAGACATGACAAGAATGTTGGAGACTCATCTATCAAATTTCTCGGGCTCTTGGGTGATGTTCTGGACCCAGGTCTCCCTGGGTAAGGAGCTTTTTAAAGACACATTGCACCTTCCTGCTCATCTTCCCAAAATAAGAATGTTTCTGCATGACTGTCACAGTCAGTTTTGAGACTGATCTGTGGCTGTGAGAGTCACAAATGCTTAGACCATCATTGCCTTCTGCATAAATATCCCAGGGAAAGGGATGTGGAAAGGATGGAGAAGGCCAGGCCAAGGGAAGAAGGAGTCGAGGAGCATATCTGCAATTTCACATCCTCCCTCCCTTCTGTAATGGGGCCAGGGAAATATTGCAGGAATAGGAATAGGAATAGGAATAGGAATAGGAATAGGAATAGGAATAGGAATAGGAATAGGAATAGGAATAGGAATAGGAATAAAAACAAAATATACCCAGTGGTGAGGAACTCTGCAGCATCCCCCAGCCTGAGGGATCTTTGAGGCACAAATGTCTGGAGATTTGGAGAATGTCCTGGGCAAGTGTATTTTCCTCATGCTTTCATCCTTCCCTGGTGGCAGCCACATGGGGCTGCTGGAGGTGAAATAATGGCCTTGATGGATTTTTGGTGCAGGCTCTGCTAGTAGCCCCACGCCTCCACTGCTCTATAAATGTTATATTATCATAATAATGATTAAACACAACTCAGTTCTCAATGTAGGACTGAGTTCCTCATGCCTTTTGCCTGCTGATCCTGCCTGTTTGACCTTATCAATGAAATTCAGGTAACAGGAGCAAAGAGTCTCCTCCATCAGAGCCAAGGAGGCAGAAGGGGCAAGAAATTACATTGCCTTCCCCAGACAGTGCACAAATCAAATTCCAATAATCCTGCCACTACTCCTTCCTTTTGTCCAGCATCAGGAACCTGTTAGGAGCCTCAGCTGCCTTCAACTGAAATGGCATCTCCCCTCAATGCCAAATCTCACAGAAATCTCTGAGTTCTGGCCTTAAAAGCTCTGGCTTTGAAAATCTTTTGAATTTATTTACTAGGCAACCCTGTTTGATACATGAATGTATTATGGCAGATTCTGTCTGGACACTATTAACCCTGGACAGGATGCACAATATAACACTTACACAGGAAAATCTTAAAATCTGTGAGCAATACCATGTGCCATTATCCTGATTTTTCCAGGGGTCAGTTCCCTGCCAGTCCATCTCTCTGAAATGTGTCAGGTTAAGAATTCCATTGAAATTAGACAACATCATCAGCTGCTTTGGGAAATTTTCGGGGCAGATCTTTTATGTTCTCTTTCCCACTGAATAAACAGCCATTTCCTGGGTCTAATTTTGGCAAACCAATCCGGATAACTGGAGTTCATTAGCTTAATAGGTTAATGCTGAACTGTTTGCCAAGTCAAATCTGGATGTCAATCTGCCTCATAGTCACATTTTGTCAATATGGATGATCTTAAAATGAAAAAAGAAAAAAAAATTTAATCTGCATTTCATCCACGGGTAACCCAGGCATGAGGAGCTGGCCATGCTGGTCCCTCTCCTCTCCTCTCCCCTGTCTCCCTGGCTGGCTGGGATGCTGCAGGGGCTGTGCTTTGTTTGTTGTTAAAGCAGCCTGACACAAAGAGGCCCCGGGAGCTGCATGCACCCACAGGATGGATGTCGGCTCCTGTCAATCCAGCCCGAGTGCCCAAGAGGGAAAATGGGATTGTCTGCAGCAGTGAGGGGGAGAGTTTACTCAAGAATGTCATAGAGGAATTTTCCTAAAACCTTCCCCAGTAATCTGAACAAAAGCTTCCCAAGGCTCTTGTGTTAATGGAGACCAGGGGAAAGTGTGGGGACAGGATGGAGGCATGAAAGATGGAATTCACCATTCAGTCCTGCCTGGCAGCTCCTGTGCCAGAGTCACAGAATCATGGAATCCCAGGATGGTCTGGCTGGGAGAGAACCTTAGAGCCTATCCAGTGCCACCCCCTGCCAGGGGCAGGGACACCTTCCACTATTCCAGGCTGCTCCAAGCCCTGTCTAGCCTGGCCTTGGACACTGCCAGGGATCCAGGGGCAGCTTCTCTGGGTAACTCCTGGGAGTCCATAGTAGCCAGCCTGGTGTTGCTCAGTGTAACCACAGCAGCGAGGTGCTTTCCAGGCCATTTCCCAGTTGGGTCAGATGCTCTGTGAGAGGGGTCCCAGGAGTTTCTGGTAGCTCTGGTCTGTAGTGACACTCAGGAATGCACAGCACAGTTGGAGACAGAGATCCCTTTGGAGTGAATCTCTTTACTAAGCTTGCACACAGTACCCAATACACCCCACTGAAGAGAAAATCCAGCTCTAGCACTGACCCTCCTGATGCTCTTACAAACCTTTTCCTCAAGAATTTAATTTTGGCATCTTCTCACAAGATGGTTTTGGTACCTGTGGGTAACATGAACTGTATTTCCTTGGGGCTGGAAAACACCTGCCAAGGGATGGAGAGGCACATTGCGTCTCATGAGCTTTTAGATTCCCTAAGACTGAGGCTCCCATCAGAGACTGAGGTTGGCAGTGGTTTGGCTCAGCCTCCCTGGCAGCAGAGCTGCACCAGGCACTGCTGCCACAGCTGGAGCTGCACGTGTCCCCTGGGACATGAGGTCACTCCTGGTGTGGTGGCATTTCCCCACCTGCCGAGATGTCTGCAGGGACAGGGACAGTGCCACAGCCGGGCTGGGATCTGCCTGTGTTGCAGATCTTATCTCCAGTGATTAGCTGGCCCCACCGAACTGCTCCTGCTATCCTGAGCTATCTGTCAATTCACTGCTTCTATTTCAAATTCAGAAAAGGGCTTGTTTTCCCTAAAGCTTATCAGCTTTTTCTGACCAGACTAAATGGTCTAATCACAAAAAAAAAAAATCTACCTCCAGCAGCCAGCCTTGCACTTCTTACCTCACATTTCCGACTCCTCCCAGGTCCAGTTGCATTTCCCACTCCAATTACTGATTCCACTGGCAGCAGGGTTTTATCTGCCTCACTAGAAGGCAGGTGGGGTTAACACCAAATGAAATCTGCAAAATTACATCTACCACTCTTCCCTGTTTTAATGAAATGGATTTCCTTTATTGCTCCTTCAAGTTTGCCAACACTGTCCACTGCCCCAAGCATGATGGTGCAGCAGTGGGGACATGAGAGGTGGCACAAGAGCTCTAAGATTTATTGCTCTCTCCAAGTGTTTTGGACTATCCATAATCACTTTAGTCCCTGGTAAACCAGTGTGTTCTGAGCCTACTCAGGAGTGCTCTCCTCCCACAGCCAGGGCAGCTCCATTGACAGCAAAGTGACCATGCATCATGAAGAGATTGATTTAACATAGTTCTTATAATTCTTTCTTTTTATTTTTTGAAAGGTTTGTGAAGTTCAAGAACACTGAACACCACTGAATCGGCTATAGCTTACTATCCTTGTTAATCTGAATTTTCCAAGATAAAGTTATAACTCCTCCTGGATGATTTGATTAATTATAAAAATATATATATAATATTTAAAAATTAAGTGCTATATTACTGTAGAATATTATAAATGTGTGTTGGTAACAGGCACTCACAGCTTATCCCTTCCTGTCCAGTCACAGATTTTTCTGCATCACTTCCCTGCAGCCTCCAAACTAAGTAAGTGCTTTGTTCACAGCAAGCAGTGCAAAATCAGCCCATCTCCACTGAGGGCAAAAGACTTTGGTGCATTTCCACCTGCCAATGCCCTTTTCCCAGTGTCCCTAGCACGAGCTGGCTGGGAGAACCACTCTTGCTTCCCCCAGTGATTTTACTTTTCTGCTACAGCTGTTTTAAAACACTGCATTTTTGAGTGTTTCAGATGCCACAGCCTTCACTTGCATGACTATGAGCTAAAATCAGAACTATCACATGTATTTTTTGGGAATTTTTATACTCAAAATAAAAATATCATTTGCATAGCAGGTTAATTTCTCTGGCCTGTGTCAGGTGAGGTGGTGCCTCAAACCTGTATGATAAACACCATTATCTGAGCTGTCAGGCTGAACACAAGGATGCTCACAAAGTCCCCACTTTGAATCAGCAACCCTGTGTCTGAAGGGAGACAGAGGAAGAGCAGGAAGAGATGTGCCAATGTTACGTAATTATCAAGCACATCACCCTCAGCGAGGACAGCTGGGTTTGCCAAGACACAATAATGATTGCACTGGCCCTGGGTGCTCCAGCTCAGCCTTGTGTGGATTTGCAATGTAAATCCCTGTCCCTGCTCCTGCCAGCACTGTCTGCCCGGGATCCACAGCAGCAGCAGCAGCAGCAGCAACAGCAGCAGCAGCAGGGCCAGTCCTGCATTCTGGCAGCTCTGCCTTCCCTGTGCCCAGCTGCTCCTGCCCACACTGCAGGGCTGGGCACAGGGAGGCTTGGCAGGCAAAGCAAGCTCTGTCTGCCTGGGCTCTGCCATGAGCAGGCAGGACGTGGCTGGGGGTGATTCAGGGTGGGGTCCCTCAGTGCCCAGTGTGGAGTGGAACTCACCTTGGGGTCCCCCTGTGGGGCAGAGCTCACCCTGGGGTCCCCCAATGCCCAGGGACGAGGCGCAGGGAGGCTCAGCAGGAGCCCACCATGGCAGCACAGCTGGCTTGGCATTGAGGTCACATGTGCCTACAGAACCATTAATGCCTCAAACTGGTCGTGATGGTGGCCAGGGACAGCACACCTTCCCTTCTCCATTCCCATCCTGGGAAGTGGGGATGCTCTTCTCAGCAGCCCCAGGGTGGGAGGTTGCTGGAGGTGGAGCTGGTCAGCAGTGTCCTGGTCTGGGTGACATAGTCACCTTCTCCCCAGTGTCAGCCCTGGGGGTGCCTCTGCACGTAAGAAAGAGGGACAAACAGAGCAAGCACAAGGGCAAGGGGAAGCCCTTGAGAGGGGAAGCTGGGACCATCATCTCCATGAGCAACTGGAGACCAGTGCTGGGCTTGGGGCTGAGGGGTTCCTTGCAGGTCTCCAGCTCTTCTTCAGCTGCTGACAGCTCCTGAAAGTTCCCAGGGAAAGGCAGAATCACAGAGTCATAGAATCACAGAGTCATAGAATCACAGAGTCATAGAATCACAGAATTATTTGGGTTGGAAGGGACCTTTAAGCTCATCTATTTCCAATCTCCTGCCATGGGCAGCGACACCTTCCAGTAAAAAATTTCTGGATTTCTCCAAGCCCCATCCAACCCGGCCTTGAACAGGTCCCGGGATGGGGCATCCACAACTTCTTTGGACTTACTTTTGGACTGCTGGTTAAGGCCTGCTTGTACTGGGTGGGAAGAACTCAGCAAAGTGAGGGAGATGGGATTTCACAAGCTGCCCAGAGCACAGGAACATCTCTGCAGTGTTCCCACTGCCTGTCCCTGCTGTGCTGCTGCCACCAGTGTCCATGAATGGTCCTGTACAGCCACACCTCTCCTCCTCTCATCATTACACTGCCCACAGCTATCCAAGTGCTCTCCCACAGATAGCAAAGTTCTATCAGCTGCTTTGTTGGAGGTTTTGAGGCAGAAGGAGGAGATTCCAGTTGCCCAATAGTAGATTTGAGAAAAGCCTTGAGCACAACTCTCCTGGCCCTGCTGCTCTGACCACTGGTCCCCACTGGTGTCTCCTCCTCTCATCACTGAGGTGCTGAGTGTACCTGCAGCCCTGACTGGGATGTTTTGCCCAGTTGCAGACTGGGGAGAGAGCACTGCAGCTCCTCCCAGGGAGCTCAAGGAGCGGCAGTGCCTCAGGGCACTCGGTAAATGAATAAAAAAACAGAGTCAGAACTGATTAGGGAGCTCAGGTTTTGGCTTGGACTCTCTAGAGCCTCCAAGGCATTGCAGAGGCTCAGAACCTCATTACTTCTATAAAGTGAATTCAGTAATTAGCTCAGGTCAAAAGTTTACAGCTTGGAGGCTGCTACTAGGGAATGGCTCCTCCTGGACATTAGAAACTAAACTGCAGAAAGCAGGAATTGGCATCAAGGCAAAACACTTAATCAAGGGTGTTTTGGATGGGATTGTCTTGCTGTATAGGCTGACTGGGCAGTGGTGTACCCTCAGAAGGAGAGATGCTGCCCTGGAGAACCAGACAGGACATTGCCACAAATCCTTGTGAAGCTGGGAATTGCCTCCCTGGGTGTGTCCTGGATTAGCTGAGCCAAAATCCTGCCATGGCCAGAACAAGGTTTTTTAAGCAGGCTGCAGAAAGCTGCTGCAGTCTCAGTCCTGTCCTGTTCCTCCACACAGCCAAGACCTAAAGCAGGAACTCATCCCAGTGGGACAGGGCTGGCATCATTTTAAGTAGCCAATCATTGCTTAAATGGTTCTATGCTCCTGATTTCAAATACAGCCCAAAGCAGCAATTCCACATCCTTGATTCATCTGACATACAAAAGCCTTCCAGTGACGGACAATTTTTTATTTTCCAATTTCATGTAATGTCCCCCACTAATATGTTATGAGACAGGAAAGCCCAGCACCATTTGCTGGTCAATCATTTTAGTTCTGTTTTAAATTATTCACCTGACTCACAGACAATTCATTTTCACTGTAATGATCAGACCTCTGGGTCTCATCCCAATCTTAGTGGCTTCTGCAACTCTGCCACATCTCATGGGAGGCCAAGCCCAAATTGCCAGCAGCCAGAGCTGAGCTCTGGCATGGAACTGGGGGATTTTCCATCCCAGCCTTTCCCAGGACTCCCACATCCTGTGCACCTGGAGACCAGGACCCAGGGACTGCCACAGTGCCCAGCAGGACACCCTGCCTGCTCACCCCTCTTCCTGACTGTGCCAGAGAGAAAGTGGGACGGGGAGGAGGGAAGGGAGGGGCTGAAGGATTAAACAAGACAGACCAGAAAGCTTTGCATTTTTCCCCTAATACTCAGCTATTTAATGACTCGTTTGATGATAAGCATGAAATTAAATAGACAAAGAAAATTCTCTCATGTCTAAGAAGTCAGCAGATAATTAGGCTTTGATGGGGACATTCTGAGGCAGTTTCTACTTATTTTGTGAGGCTGATTTTATGCAGGGGCTGTCTCAGTTGTCCCTGCAGTCAAGCTCTGCTGATCTCTCCTGGCCAGAGCTCTGAGAGATGCTCATGCTGGCTGATGCCTCCTTAGCCAGGGGGTGCTGATCCCCTGGAAGAGCCTTCCTCAACAGGAAAAAGTTTTCTGCCCCTTTCAGTTTCCATTTCCCATGTTCATCCTCTTTTAAACTCCACAGAGCTCACTTCATTCAGAGAAATAGGAACAAAGAATTTGGAATTCAGAGTTGTCTTCTCTCCTTGTGAGGATGAAAGCAGCAGCAGTGTGAGGAGCAGTCCTTCAGCAACTTTAAACCCAAATTCATTCTTTCTGTACCTATTCACAGATAGAAGTCATTCATTTAAAGTCCAAACGTTTTGAAATCCAAAAAATAATCAGCTCAATGTTTCAGACCCAAACCCACCAGCTCTGAAGACCTGAGGACTAAATAAGAAAACCACTGCACATCAGATAGTGGGAATGCACAGCACCCTGGTTCCTCCAGAGGCAGAGCTAGAATCTGAGCACCCCTAAGCATCAGGAAAAACAAAATCCCTTCTCTCCTATGTAAACACTCCTAAGGATATATTATGCTTTATTTTCAGAAAAATGTTGGTTTGTTATGGCAACACTTCAAGCCAAAATCACAGATGGAAACTGTCTCCAAAGTAAGAGCCATGAAATCAGAGGTGACTGGGGCTGCCAGCAAAGTGAGGCTCAGCAGGTGTCTGCCAGGAGCATCTCACAAACCTTGAGGTAGGACAGAGGTGGTTAAAGGAGGGAGAACTGGGAAATAGGGGAGAAAGGGAAGGAAGGGGAAAACGTAAGAAATTCCTTTTGTGAAGCAAAAGGGAGTAGTGTGCCTTTACACAAAAAACAAAGCAAAACTGAGAGCATGAGAGAGTGAACTGGGGCTGCTGCTTCTGCACTGTAAACTTTGGGTCTGGAGAAAAGGAGGAGGAACCCAGCACTGACGGCCAAGGGTCATCTGAGACTAGATGGAACAAGCTGTGATAAAATCACTGTCCTTAAAGCAACATCTCCCCTGGTTTTGAGAAGAAGGTCTTATCATTCCAGTTAAGGTGTTGGAACTTAATCCAGCTCAGTGTTAAATTCTTAATTCTGACTATCCACAAGGTTTCTTTGCTTTTACAGGTTAGAGATTAGCATGTATATTAATTAAACCATGTTTCTATTTCAACTAAAATACAACAATCACAATAACATTAATAACAATCATAGCAACAAATTGTTGTTGTTGTTATTGTACCTCTCTTCAGGCCTGAAGTGAAGCCTCTGCTTTGTTGCCATATCCAATCCCATACAGTAAAAGGCTTTAATGGAGCCATAAGCCTAATCTTAAACGTTTAACTCTGATACTGAGTCCGATCTTGAGCTTCTTGTTCAGTCTTGACAGCAGCAAAGCTCTCCTTGAGCTCTCTGCAGCTTTGTCAAATCCTTTAGGATCTTTCTCATAAGCATTTTCCTTTTCTCTCCTTCTCACTGCTGGACATAAAGCACTGTCCTGATGTGCTTACCATCCACCAAGTTAAATTTAAATGACAAATCTGATAGACCCCACTGAAAAATCAAACTGACACTGCATGATTTCTGCTTTGATCACAACATATGATGGGTAAAATTCCAAATCTTTGAAAAGCTGTCCTGCAAAGGAAAGAAAACCCTTTGAAAACCATTTCCTACTAAGCTCTGATCTCAAATACATTTTGCTGTTTATATTTGGAGGGAGAAGACCAGCAAACTTGACAGTGCCCACAAGGAATGTCCAGCTGCCAGCAAGCTGCTCAGGGCTCTGGGCTGCTGGAGGAGTGATGGGAGCAGAGGGAGTGTCCAGCCCTGGAATGCTGCTCTCCCGGCACGGGCGGGGAGGAGCTGGGCTGGACTGCCAGAGACCCCCGGAGAGGCAGCGAGCCCTGCACATCGCCTGCAGCTATGCAGCGACTCGAACATCCCGTGGAAAGGTTAGCTTTTAATGGATGGTAAATGTTTGGGGAGACCTTTGACCAGCGCTAATACTGCAGCTGACCGGGCAGCAGTGGGGAGTGAATGACCCGCATTAGGCTGGGCTGCTCACTTTAGTGAACAATAAGTGTCAAAGCTCCTGCTCCCCTCCCCGTGCCCTCCTGCCCCTCAGGTGCTCCCTGAACAGGTATGGACAGGGTGAGACCTGGCTTTGGGTCGCCCTTGTTCTGTACGACCATCAAACCAGCCCAGACCATTCTGAGTTGGAGAAGGTGCAGGAATACCTTCAGATGCCTCCAAAAATTCCTTTTAACTGATTTCTCAAGCATCCAAATTTGTTTCAGCCCTGGACATTGTCAGTAGCTTCATCTGCTCTGGCAAAGATAAAGCAGTGAGTGTGGAGGACTTGGATCCTGACTTGGTCATTTCCTGACTCGGTCATTCTGAGGAAGGCGTGACTGGAGACATTTTGCTTCCTGCGTCCTCAGCATACACCACTGGGCTCAAATTCCTCTGAGAATCTCACACTTTAGGGTGTTCAGCATTCCCTGAAAATACTCACAGTATTCCCTGCAGCTACTCCCACAAGCATTTTTTTGTCAAACTGAAAACTCCTGGAGCCCCTCAGTAAGACATTAGTCATAGTAGCCTTCTTTTGGTGCTCTCTTCACTACTTTTCCAATTTTTTCCTATTTAAAAATTTAAACTCTTTCAAGAGACTTTCAGCTTGGCAAAAATAATTCTGATCATCTGGGGCAAAGCTATTGATGTAAAATGAGCGTCCTTGTCCCCACTGCTGAGCACTGTCCCCAGGCAAGGAGGGCTCCAGTTGTGATCCTGTGGCTATGAGCACTGACAGCACAGCAGCTTCCATGGCTTTCTGCCCAGTGTCTTCCACGAGGAATTTCAGAGGAAAATATTTCACAGAAAGGGAGTTGGGAATGGCTCATTAGAAATGAATGGGAAAGAAGGCACCACTTTACATGATGATGTATCATGGAGGAAATGGATTGAAATGAATATGAAACAGCAGAAACAAGCCTTCAGGCCTTGGGCCAGTTCCTCAAGAGCCCCCTGTAGCAAATCCTGGATTTGTCCTCTCTCTGTGGTTTCAGATCATTGTGTGGGTTCATGATCCTGTTGCCAGTTTTCCATGATGCTGTTGCCTTGGGAATAGGAGAGAGACTCTGTGAGTCTTCTGAAGTGCCACTATGGGAGCAAAAAGAAGAGGCTGGATTAGGGTTAGGGAATTCACCAAAAAACTCCCAGCAACTACACAAGCTGTTGTTGAGTGTCTCTGGTTTGAGAAGAAGGAAGGAAAATCATGACTGATTTACAGAGACACCCTGATGAATGCTACCATAACCTGACATTTTGCATGGAGTGAACAGAAACAATAAACTTGTGATTTTGCTACATTTCTTATTGTCAGGTGGTATTTTCCCTTTCAGGCCCCTGGATCAACCCTGAGGGTTCTGCCAGCTGAATCCTTGTGACTTTTAAAATCCCAGTCACTGAAATAATCTCAATTCTCATAGGAATGGAAGTATTTACTGTCATGGCAGTGCTAGAACCAAAGCTATGATCAGAAGTTTACTGGAGGGGAGAAAAGAGCCTGAAGGGTCACTCAGCAAGAGTCACTGCAATGAATGCACAGAGCTTTGTGTTGTCTGACTTTGTTTTCTGAGCCCAAGCCAGATGTGGCAGTAGCAGGCACAAGAGATACTGGGAAGACAGAGGGTGATGGTTCTATGGAAATCTCCCATATCAGGCTGTATCACAGTCAGGGGCCAAGCTGAGTCGGATCCAAACAGCTCTGAAATGCTTCACCTTTTCCAGAAAGGATGTAGCTTCACCTTCCTATGGACTCAGCATCACAGGTAGCTTCTTCCTTACTCCAGAGGTTCTCCACACAGCCTGTGCATCCACTCTGGGACAGTGCATCCCTGTCCCCAGGAGTCCAGCCACAGGTATCACAGATCTTTAGCAAGAGAATGAAAGTGGTCACCAGAATCTTCAGAGCTTGGGAAACAAATCTTTCCTCCAGGTAGTCAACAGGTCCCTCCCCATGACTTTTTTTGCTCCATTTCCACCTAGGGTGGTAGCAGGTGCAATTTGGATGTCCCTGACATGCGTAAACCTTGGTCAGGTATGGGAAAGTCTGCACTTGGACCTGTACTTGCAGGATGAGTCCTGGGATGGATCCCTGGTGGGACACAGATGTCACCACACCCCCACTGCCCTGACACCTCTGCTGCTCAGGGAACCCCAGGGGCTGGGTGCCACGGCCCTGGTCCGAACTAACTACAGCATGGTGAAGACATGACCAGGATAACAATATGTCCTGTCCCAGGAATCCCGTGGGCATTGCTTCTGGACATTGCTGCTGGACACTTCACAGCAGGTTTGGGTTTTTCAGAGAAGAGAAGGCTCCAGGGAGACCTTAGAGTCCCTTCCAGTGCCTAAAGGTGCTCCAAGAGAGCTGGGGAGGGACTTTGGACAGGGACAGGATAAAGGGGAATGACTTCCACTGACAGGCATCAGGGTTAGATGGGATATTAGGAAGGAATTGTTTCCTGTGAGGATAGCGAGACCCTGGCACAGGATGCCCAGAGAAGCTGTGGCTGCCCCTGGATCCCTGGCAGTGTCCAAGGCCAGGCTGGACAGGGCTGGGAGCAGCCTGGGATAGGGGAAGGTGTCCCTGCCATGGCAGGGAGTTGGAGTGAGGTGAGCTTTAAGGTCCCTTCCCACCCAAACCATTGTGTGATGTGATACGTGCCTGTGCCTCTGTGCATGTGAGTGGCTGCACATGTGCACATGTGTGGTGTGCACGTGTGTAAATATGTGTGCAGACACCTGTGTGTGTCTCTGTGTGTGTGTGTGTGTCTGTGTGTGTGTCTGTGTGTCTGTGTCTGTGTGTCTGT